>VXAA01000779.1:1907793-1944755 GCA_013399115.1 Anseranas semipalmata | reverse complement strand
TGCTAATACTGGGATTATTTTCAGATTGCTTGGCAATGACACACACATGCCCATGTCCCTGTCCTCCTCCTCTCAGTGCTAGCCCTGCTTGCTGCAGCTGTGTCTGCAGGCCTTATTTCTCCTGCAGCCCCTATCTCCCCAGGTGATTCAGTGTTTTGCTCCCACCACCCAAAATTAAACTTCCCCATTGCTGCCACTTGGCAGCCTGGTGCAGGCTGCTGCCAGCACCACACATGCTGCCGCCTCCCCTCGCTTCCCAGGGGCTTAGCTCAAGTGGCTTCCACGTGCTTTCTCTGGCATGGGTGTGATGAAGTAAAGGATGAATTTGCAATTTGAACATGCATATAGACACCTAAGAAAGAGGACAGATTGACAGTGCTAGAAAATGAAGCCTTCTACATGTTTGTGGGATGGAGAGAGGACGGAGAGCTTTTCCCATGCACCACTGAAAGCCCTGGGAGGGAGATTTGCCTTCTTGTGCCTAGGAGCGGCCAGTGTCACACACACTGCTGCTAGAATAGCCTGGAAGTTTGGGGAGGTGGGTTTTTTTGGCCATCTTTAGATGGTATCTTGTAGTTCCTAGCAGGATGTTAAACAGAGCTGCTCAGTGCATGCATTTCTACAGCGCTTTCCTTCTGTCTCGTCTAGCATGAAGTGACACAAGAGCAATACTTTCTATAAATAACTTCCAAAAAGAGCTGCTAATTGTTAATGCAGAGAAATCCAAAAGAGAAAGAAAACAGTGTTTCACACCAAGAACTTTTAATGAGAATGCCATTAAGGCAATCAGTCTGCAAACCACAAAGTGAATTATAGGGCAACCTTTCAATTTCTTTCCTCTCCACTGAAAACACAAGCACCTTTTTCGGTATATCTTTACAAGCGATGATATTTGAACCAGAAGGATGGTGTCAGCTTCTGGCCAGCTGTCAACACACAAGAGGTTTCTTGGATGGCACATCTGCCTTGTGCTGTTGGAGCCCAACAGGCTGGGCAAGCGTAGGGTTGAATTTTGACCCCCATATAAGAGACTTGCAGCAGAAAAGACCAATGGAGAACTTTCAGCAGATGTGGTCTACTTGTCAATCAGCTTAGAGCCGCTCCAGGATCAGGCTGGTGGTTTTGGAGTCAATGGTACTGTAGACCAGAAGTGATACAGTACTTGGGTAAGCGCCAAGTATACAGGATGAGACCAGGAAGCAAGAAGTGGCTTATCTGAGCACAGGGAAATAACTCCATCAAACAGAGGACCTCAAGATTCCTATTCTGAAATGTTTAATTGTAAACTATAAAACTGTCCAGAAAAAAAATATATTACCAAGTTTTAGTAAAAAGTCTAATGTGAACACATTTGTACTCCAAAAAATAATTTGCTGTCTAATCAACCATCTGATTTCCAGTGTTAGTTATTGTATTAAGTATTTTTTATTAAGTATCTATCTTTCCAATGATAACAGTGTTTTATCAAGATTAGTATTAAGCACAATCTTACTTTAGAAGTCATGCATTAAGCTATGATTCCATCAGCTTTAGGGATTTAATGTCCATAAGATGTGCAGAGGTAAAAGCCTGTTTATAACTTTCTACCTCAGAACTGAGAAGAAAATAAAAAAGATTGGAAAAAATAAGTCATGTACACAGATTGGCATTATAGGAAATTAAATAATATGGGCATGTGGTAGTTTGATGGTTAGTCTGGGATGTTTTACTGTAGATTTTCAACCAAGATAGAATTTCCAAATGACAATATAGAAAATGGCTTTATGTTCTACACACTTTAGAGGTTTAAACACTATTTCAAAAAAATAATTTATTTTCATGTAGGCATATGAATACTGAATACTTGGCAAGACAGGTGATAGGTGCCAGCTGATGATTTGTCTCAAGTTTGGAGTGTCCAAATTTTTATAATTTCTGAAGATCTTGTGAGACTTTGTTGCATTAAAGAAAGCTTTCACCTCTCAAAGTGATTTCTATTATTAATATTTCACAGCTGAGGTCTTGAGGATTATGAACCTTCTCTCATTGCAGTATTGAACAAATATTTTAAGAAGCATGGTGGTTTTCCCACGCAGAATGTAAGATGATAAATGACTTAATCTGACCTTAGTTATTAAAATAGAGGTCACATTTGTTTGGAAGGGAATGCTGTAAGAGAGTAAATGGATAGAGGAGATCTGGAAAAATCCAGAGGGAAGTCTTTACTTTTTGGATAAATACAGTATAGTGGAAAGGAGCAAGCCTTTGAATATTAGCCCTAAATCCTAAAAGTCTTCCTTAACAATGGTGGAGAAGTCCTGTACAGGATGAGTAGATATTACAACATTTAGTGACATGTCAACTCTCCTATTTTTCTATTTTCAAAACCCCAAATGTTTCTTTTTGGTCATCTTTATAGCTGGATGATGCTTTGCTTTGTGGGTGAGCGAGTGCAGAAAAGGAAAATTTACGCTGTTGTGTACAGCCCATGTGTAGTGTCTGTCATTCCCAAGACAGCTTTTTGTTAGTGGTAGAGATGCCAGTCATCTGTCAGAGGCTTCACTGTGGTGTTTTTTTGTTTTGTTTTGTTTTTTTTTTTTTGGACTACTAGAGCAATAAGTGGCAATAATTGAAGAAAAAGGTCTTGGGGAAAAAAAAACCTTGAAGAGAAATTTAGAACAGGTAAGAGAGACATGAGAAAAAAAGGTGAAGGCAAAAGATTAGGCAATTTCTTTGCCTTGCAATGCGTAATAGAGAAGCTGCAAAGACATACAACAGGTTGGTTGGGTATATTGTCAAAGGAATTGAATATAAATCAAAAAAGGAAGCTTTGTTACAGTGCAGCTTTTCCTAGGCTAAGTTTCGAATTGGTCATCACAGAATATCTTGCTGATAACATAATGTCTTTAGAAAAGGAACGGTTTTGGCAGAGAAACGGTATGTCAGATCTAGGTTATGGAGGAAAGGCTAAGAAAATTAATTACACCCTCACTGCCAATAAGAAAAAATAGAGACTTCATAATAACTTAATTAACTGGTTATAAATAAATGATGAAGAAAGTGTATATGATCAGTCCTCATGTTCTTATCACATTGGCACCAAAGCTCCAGTGGGAAAAATGCCCTCCATACATGTACCTGAAGCAATGCAAGGAGATGAAAAATTCAGGGCAACTGAATTGAAAGCATCCATCTTTCTGCATGGACCTCTTTACAATGATCACAGAGCCAGCCTCTGTGTTGCCTTCCAAAACCAAAAGACCCTTGTGAAAGAGCTTTTTACATAATCCTTATGGTGAGGGTCAAATGCATTTTGTACTCAAAACAGAATTATCCACAAAGGGAAATAAAAAGCTTCACATACCTTTGAAGTAAAAGCACATTGAAATGTTACTGACTTTTTTTTTTCCTTTCTGAATCTTCGTGTTGTTTTGATGCAATGTTATGCCAGAACTAAAGCTGAAGAAGTATGCAGCAAGACCACGAATGGCTTAAATTTAGGAAAACAATCTTGTGAAGAACTCTAAAAAAAAATAAATGCCTTAGTTTTGCAAGATAGAAACGATAGTCACAGCCATAGTGGGCAGTGATCACATTGTGACCTTATCTCATTCACGTGTAACACCTGAGTCCCAGGACTGGCTTTGTACCACACAGTGCAGGAGAGAGGCTCCAGGAACTCATCCAGTGCAAATGCTCCAATTTCACATCAGAGCTCCACCAACCATTTCAAGTCTAGCTTTGCAGCTCAGCTGAGAGTACAGACCCCAGCTGCACTCACACTTTTCTACACAGACACCACACCCTTGCCTTGCTGAGGCTCCAGCCACGGTAGACACAGGCTCATGAGGAGAGCAGGAAGGCCGTGGGGATGGTCTTCCCTTGTGGTGGGTTGGAGATGGCCACCAGTTGGGGAGTTGCAGGGAAATGAGGCTGTGGAAAAGAATCAGAAAGGTTACCAGGGGGCATCCCACATGTAAAGGATGAGAGAGAAGAAATCAAACGTGTCCCTCATTCCTGCTGGCAATGGCTCGGCGCATGCAGTGCGCAAGTTTCTCCAGCCAAGGAGCCCTTATCACTTCGCAGACAGCGCTTTCTGTCCCGCTCACAATGGAGTTCAAAAAAAAAAAAAAAAAACAGTTGTAAAAGCAGGAGACAGTGCTGAAATGTATTGTTCAGCTTAGAGAAAGAATATGAGGTGTGCCTATAGTTGCAGGAATAGTTTCATCTGCACTTAAAATGAGAAGTTAAAGGTATTCAGCTACCAGCTTCAGTTACTGATTGCAGTGAAAAGCAATTATTGTAACTATGCAACCTTCTTCCCTGGCTGCTCTCAAAACTGACCAGTGGAAGTACATTGAGCCTTGGGATAAGAAAGCGTATGCTTCCTTTGGAAGAGATGAAATACCTCACATGCAGTCTTTTTTGTACTCTTAAAAGTGTTAGTTTACAATTAAAAGAAGCCCATATATAGTTATCTTCTCTATTCTACAGGGTTAAAAGGTAGCTTGGGGACGTCAAATAAAACTCCACTTAGTTACTCTTTGGAAAAAAAACAAAACAAAAAAACAAAAAACCCACCACAAGAAAACCAACCTCTATTAATTGAATAAATGTAATCTAAATTTTATGCAGAAGAAAGTTGATTGCTCATTAGATGATATCCCATTTATGAAGCCCACAAGCCCCTAGTAAAAATAAGCAGCTGCAGCCCAGCTCATGTTTACTTTATTGAGCTCTGACTGGGCCATTTCTCTGCACTGCTTTTAGGTGCATGGACTAATCCTTACCATTATACATTAACTCTTGACAAAATTTAGACTTGTTAAATTAAATTGTAATTTCCTCATCTGTCAGCTGACTGTCATGAGCTTTCATCCACACCTGTAAACAGTATTAGTGATGGTTTCACCCCTAGGTAAAGAACTGGAAGCCATGAGAAGGTTTCTTGCCTTTTGATTTTAAAGTATCATCTTTGTCATTGGCTCTCAAGTGAATTTTTGGGGGTGTATGTGAGGTCACAGCAAAGGTGGTCTTTGCAGTTTTGGCTATTGGGGTATTATATTAGTGATTATTTGGACTGCTTGCTGTGGTTGCCATACATGAAATCCAGAGCTGCTAGAGTCTAGCTGATGGCCTTTCAAGAAAACAACAAAATCTTGTTGTCACCACCAGCCACTACCCTGCTTGGATAAATCTGAATTGCACAGACAGGAAGACATTCAGTTCTTCCCAGGTCACATCAACAACATGTTTGCTCCAAAGAAAACAACTGGCCAGGCCAGGCAGGATCCTAGGGCAAGTTATTTTGTCACTTGTACCCAAACTCAGATTCACCACTTCCTAATGGAGAAAAAAAAGTTAATGAATGGTCTTCATCCTGGCACTGTGCTGGTAACGAAACACATATGGCCGTATTCACATGTTGCTGCATCTGTGTACACTTATGTCCTCAGTGTGTAAACACACTTGGTAGGTGCGCGGTCCTGGGAACACAGCAGTCACAGCGCTGCTGCCTCTGTGGTCCACAACATTAGCGTGGATAGTAGGAAACTAAAACATTAGGATGTTATAATGTTAACGGAGAAAGAGTTAGTTGGTTTCTTCAGTGCAATGAAAAACAAAATGTATACTCATGCAGATGGACCTAGAGGAAGGAGAAATGATATGGAAACTAGTTTTTTTTTTTCCTAATTACTATTAATCAATTATTTGCTTGAACAGCTCAAAAGCACATTTGCCTTTACTGAATCTTGCTGCTCGCACTTCATGCAGGTGTGTAAATCAGAGTATTTTTTCCTACATTGCTTCTCAGCTGGTCATATATAAGCATGAAACAGTAACATTTGAAAGGTCTTTTACAAAACATATATGCCTTATGCTCTCTAACTGCCACAGCACATGCCTGAAATGACCCACCAAGGAGTCCATGTGATGGTGTTCTGGGTGTGGTTCACGCAAAAAACAACTCGAAAGAGCAAATGTTGTTCCAGTAGGTTAAATTCTTATGAAAGTGGCTTATACCTTACTTGTGAAATTTTTGATGGTCTACAAATATTAAGAGATTGAAAACACTGATGACACAACAATGACTTTATAAACCAGACAACAGTGGCAGAACCTAAGCATCTCTGTAGAAACTAGGGCAAGCTCCTCACTCAGCTTGGCTTTTTGATCACCACCAGTGTAATTTCTCTGAAAAATCTATGAAAAGACAACCCAGCATGCACTAACTTCCAGAAATGCAAGTTTAGTTGCCTCAAAAGCAATAGGAAAGTGGAAATGGAGAAAAAGCAGCCTTTCTGCAGTGCTACATGTTTAGATGTTAACAGTGAAAGTTTTAGAAACGTTCAGAGCGCTTATTAATTCAAGAGTAATCCATAATCTCATATCTGGTTGAAAGATATAGCTTCATGATAGCAGATGAAAGAAGATAGGGGCTCATGAATATTGCAGAGTAGTGGTTGAATCAAGACTCCTTCAGTTAAAGCCAGTGAGTCACACAGATAATAGACCTGTGAAAGCGAACAGCAAACCAGTTCATCCACTCCGAAACAAGCTGTTTTCTACACTTTCACACATGGCACCATTCATACAAGTCTGGCTATTACTGCAATGCTGTAAACAACAGAGCTGACAAAACAAGCTGATAGTGTCATTCTTAATTGGAAAGAAAGAGCATTTGCCAGCCTTCACTGCTATAATGTTGTGTTGCTATAAGAAAAGCTACACCTCACCCAACTCTTATTCCTTAGTGTTTGGTCAAATTTTTTGTCCATGATTACCCAGCATAAGTTGAGAGCAAGTCCATTGCCTTCAAAGTTTTGGGCTACATTGGAGTGAGAATCTCATGCAGCTAAGAACAGATTTCCATTTTCCACAGACTACACAACCAATTTCTTCCCAGTTACCCAACCTGCTCTCGTCTCACCAGCAGCTGCCCAGCCACCTAGTGCGGCTCTAAGGTTTCTGCCAGACAATAGAAGTAATGACAGAGAAGGCTGAGTTTGGATTAGTGTGTTTTGTCTTGAGCAGAACAAAATATGTTGAGATGGTCTTTTCCTTTTGGCTGCTCAGCGGATTCCATTTATTTTGCTTTTAGAAAGATGTTCTGTAAAGACCACAAAAGTAATTTAAGGTTACTGCTACTTTTCTTTGTTGTGCTGTTAGAAAGGGAATTTATTGACATGTGCAAACAAAGAAGGAATGAGCTACCTGATGCTCCCATCACAACAGTGTGCTCCTTTCCTGCTGGAAGTTATCCTATTATCTTTATCTTCATCTACTCAGTTGTATGTATTTGGGTGTTTAATCTCTAAATTGAAAAATAAATGGGGAAAATTTCAATACAGGCAAATAGTGTAAATTCTAAGAAAAATGATGATGCTTACGGGAGGTTTCTCCTTGCTAATCTCCAAGTGTTATAAGTTGACTTAAATACAAGTTCTATTGTATTAACATGTAACGGAATGCACGTTAAAAATCCAGGTAGACCCTTGTCTCCTTTTTGACACCTAACTCATAAAAACTGTTCACATAAAATGATCATTTCATGGTTTTCCATTTGAATGACTACAGAGCAAGTACACAGAGTTTAAAAAAAAAGCATAGATACAGCATCATTTCCTTAAGTTGGTTTCCATCAGCTAGCAAACAGACCTGCTGTTATTTATTCAATATAAGCCCTAACTACTATTTTAAACAGCAACAGTTCTATGGTGTCTTAATTAAAAAGAAAAACAAACAAACAAAAAAATACACAAAAAAGGCAAAAAAACAACCAAACAAAAGAACAGTAAATTAGAAATGAGCAACTCTCAAAATACTGAAATTACAGACCATCCAGTTACTTACCAGGAGCTGTATGTATAGATAGTAATGTAATGCACTTTCACTAATGCTTGCAAAATTTGTTCAACCGCATGGATATAAAAATTATTTAGGTATCACTTCACTGATATTCAGAAAGATACCTACAATATTTTTGAAAGGGAAAGTAGTTTACTGAATTTAATATAAATATTAGAGCACAGATTACGTATATATTTTAGAGATATTTCACTTTGCTATTGCTAAAAGTTTTACATGGTAATAAAAATATAAAATGTGCAAATACCTTCTAAAAATATTAAGTTACCAAGAATACAAATACTTTCTTATCTGTGCCATCCTATTTAATATGTGACAATTATGATGCAAAATAAAAGTATATAATTGCCTAGCAAGCTTTGATATAAACAAATACATTATATGTAATTGTTGCAATTAAGTGTAGCCTTCAGTATACATGCCTTCACAGGTCTGACTTCTCTTTTTTGAGGTTTAACATAGGAAAATGAGTGCTTTATTTTGGATGACTTGCATTTTTCTGAAAGGTTATGTTGGGTAGGACTGTAGGCATAAAATGACTCATGGCCATCCACCCCTTTGGTCGCTGCACTCCTGTGATAGCACAGATTTCTAAAAAATAATAAATAACTTACATTTTCACGTCACTCCTCAACGGCAGACCTAAATGCTCTTTACAAATAACACAGCAGCATTATTATCCTCCTTTTACTGATGAGAGGACTCAGGCCAAAGATCTTGAGTCTTGATTTACAAACTAATAAGCCTGAATAAATCATCAGGTACAGAAATATATATAAGATTTTCAATAAAATGGTTTGCATTGGTTTTGCACAATACCCAATCCAGTTACAGTGGCTTCCCTAGGAAATCCTGACTGGAGTATGGGGTTTTTATTTGGATTCTTACGGTCCAAAGATAAGATTGTATAAAACTAATCCATAAAAATAATCCATTATCTGAATAATACTGCATATGGACTAGAGAAATCCAACCCTCAACCCCATGGCCCTAAAGCAGTAGTAGCAAGTATTATTTACAGGATGCTTTTTCCTATATGCTTTCTACTGTAGGTGAACTGGATAATCACAGAGATGCCTTGAATGCTTAATTACAGGATGCAGGTGTTTCTTTTCAGGAGCTCACTTATTAAGGTCACCATTCAGAAGATGAAAGTGAGACATGAAACATTTTCTTTTTTTTTTTTTTTGTTGTTGTTGTTGCAAAGTCTCCTTTCTCAAGAGATCATCCCATTTGGGAGGTGTCTGATTCACTAAGAATGATAGCCCTTTGCTTGAAAAAGAAGCACTCAGGTAAGGGGAAAAAGGATTAAGAATAAAGAAGGCATATAAAGCGCAGTACCTTTTATTTTAATTAATCCGTATAAAAATTTATGTAGAGTTTAAAGATTGAAGCAATCTAACATGCCAGAATTAATAGATACAATCAGATAATTACTGCATTTTCATGAATATTAGAATATCAAGTATTCATGCCTTGAAGTTCACTTTATTTCTATCATTCTCTTCTGACGTTTTAATTTCTGCTGTGGGAAAGTCAGTGAAATGCATTCAAGTGCAGAAAGCCGGCAGCTAGATTTGTAGTATCACCCTGGTCCTATCTGAAGTCTCATAGAAAGCTTCAGTGAGAATTTAAGAGTTACATGAATTTGTACTCATATCTGCAGAGACGTCAGTTCCACATTTTATGACAGAGTAAATGTTTGCCTCAGATCCTTAACCACCAAGATATTGCGAATCTGGGCCACTATATGAAGTCACAAGGACACCTGAAGAAGCAATATAATAAAAGCTACTACTACTCTTCCTTTCACAGCCCCCCCCCAAGATTGTCCCCATGCAGGTTTGTGGAGGTCAGGACACCTCACTGCTGTATGTCGCTGCAGGAGACTGTAAGCCCTTCCCTTTGCTGGCTGTGATGCCGTACCAGCGCTGCTTTGAGGGAGCCCTGCATCCACCTTGCATCTGCATCAGCCCATGCCCCCGGGCTCAGGGGGTGTCTCAGCACAATTTCTCTGGCGATTCTTTTCAAAAGCCTCACCCTGTGACTTTTTGAGGCTCTAATTAGTCTTCCTTGCCAGTCCAAAAACTCTTTGCATAATTGTTTTTCAGCTCTCAGCTCTATATACAAAAGTCCCTGTAATGGCTTTACACAAATGAATATTGTTGTTTTTTTTTTTTCCATAATAGATTTCCAGAAATAAAATTTATCTGCAGAAAAAAGATAACATTCCTCCCTGCACCATCTTTTTCTCCTTTATGAATTTGCATTATTAATTAACAGTGCTATGTATTTAAACCACTTAAATGGTGTATATCTATGGTTACTGACTTCTGGGTAAGCAGCTTCAAGGTTTTATTAACTTATAATTATCAAATTAGTTTTACCTATTTTTTTCTGCCATTTTACCACTGAATAATTCATGAATAGTAGAATAACAAGAAGTGATCTCAGATACTCTTTGAGCTTTCCTCTGCAGCTGGGTGTCACCATCATGACTGCAGAGCGCAGCAGTGGTGATAGGAACTGCCACATGAGTACTGTGGAGGTTAGATGAGAAAAAACAGTTATATCCATTCTAGCTCTGTAACTAGAAACTAAACCTCTGGTGACTGATACAAACAGAAGAAGTGATAGAAAAAACACGTCATGACACAACACCTCAAATGTAAGATACAGAATTTCCTGCTGCATGACCAGTCTGCACCAGTTGTTACTGATTTTGTCACTACTATGACCTGGCTAAGGTCTGAAATACAGAGATTGTGCATCTCTACCACTCCAATAAGATTGTAGATATTCCAGGATAATTTTTCTTTCCCTGCCCTCAACCTGCCTTTTTTTTCCTCCTTAGACTGAAGACGATGAGGAAGAGGATGAGGAATAAAAAGATAGCAGGAGTTGGGAAGAGAGCCAAAGTTTAGTGCTCTCCTGATTAAAATAAGAGCAACAACAACAACAAAATATTGACATATGCATTCCTTGGCCTTCTACTCAGCCATATTACACTAGTAAAAGTCAGACTTGTAAGTGTTAAATTATCAAGGGAATCACATTCAGAGAATTCCTCTCTGCTTTGAAGTCTGTCACACAATCTACCATTTTAGCCATCACTCATCACTGCTGGATGCACTGCTCATCTTCAAATCTATAAATGGCAGCAACAGCAATGTTGTCCACATCATCTGGATTAAAAGTTTTATTTTTTTGTTTGAAAATGTCAAACATGTTACATCCATCCTTTTCAGATAATGAGTTCTGTGCAAGGAGGCTGTAGGATTCCTGTAAAGATCAGGCATTTATATGAGTAATGAGAACAACCACTCCTTTGCTATTTAGGATAAAAGAAAAAAAGTTATATAAAGAATGACAGCATTTAAATTTTAACTACTTACTGAAACTACTACTTAAGAAAGTCATCTTTGTGAAGTAGAAATACTGCAGACATGGTCAGGATAATTTTTTTTCCTTTACCTTGTTGGTCCCTATGAGCCAAATAAATGCAATCCATGCATCTGATCCTCCAGTCCTGCAGAATTTGCAAGTCATATCTAGAGAAATGCTGATTTCCAAAATACAGGATATTTGCTATCTGGACTGTCAGTTGTTACTACGCAAGATATTTGCCTGTAACAAGAAACACTAGAGATCAGTCCTAGCCTCAGAGAGGACATCTTTTATTTTATTTTCAGCATTTCCCAGTATTTGAGTATTTCTTTCAACGCTCTGATATATCAGACATACCATCCCATAAAATAGTATAGGGCATAAGCCAAGTTAATTAACGTGAGGGAAATACTGAACAACTGGTCTTTGAGTCACTATCGGTAACCTATTTATAAAATACTATAATTCCTTATACCATCTTTGACACATATCAAAACATCTCAATTTTATTAATTTTTAATAAAAGAATGGTAAATGGTAGTGTTTGAGTGCCTAATTGTATGTGGGTGAAATTTGGCAAGACTAGCAGTGAAATACCTAGGACAGAAGAACAGCTTTTTTTATTTTTTTTCTGGGTAGAGTATTAAGCATCCAGAATTATGCAGATTCTTTCTGAAGACTATTACGACTGTCTGCCATGACAGCAAGACATGATGGATCTAGAATAATGACTATACAGACCAAAAAAAATACAGGGGGGAAAAAGATTTAAATTACTGATACTGTCTTCTCTGGATGCTAAACATTTACTTCACATTGCAAGAAATGAAAAAGATGTTACAACTGTAGAACACTCTAGGTTGAAAGGGACCTCTGGAGGTCATCTTATCCAACCCCAGCACTCAAAGGCTGAAACTGGAAGTGGATCCATTTTGGCCATTGGTAAACTGGTATGAATTTTCATTGTTTTCAATCAGTTTCTGTAGCCTCTCTGGACAACCTGTTCCAGTGGCTGATTATCTTCAGTATAATTTTTTTTTTTTCCCTAATAGTTAATGAGAATTTCCTTTGCTGCAACTTTTGTCTGCTTCCCTTCGGCTGTATGCCTCCAAGAAAAGAAATCTGACCCTGTCTTCTCTAATGTCGCTCATTAGATAGCAGCTTCTGGGCCAAACAGGGCTTGCCTTCTACAATAATTGTATCAGATTGTCACTCTGCTTTTATAGTATTATAGTTAGCATCTGCCATCAAGGACAGGTGCCCATTTCCAATGACTGAAAAGTAACCACTGGTTATCCTCTGCAGAGTCACTGTAATATAACCAGCAGCTTTTCTTGTTAAAAGGGATGAAAGAACAGCCTATGAAGACATTCCCCAAATATTAAGAACTTGGGAAATCAGGAAACAAGAAAAAAGAAAAATGAAAGAAAATTAAGAACAAAATCCAGACCTTTTATACTTTGAGAAACTTAAATAATTCTGATATTTTTGATTATCTCAACTTTTCTTATCTGAACTTTGCACCCTTGAAAAAATTTGATAAACCCACCTTGGCAATTTATTTCAGAAAGAGGGAACTTATGTCATAGCAGTATTACGTAATGATTAAAACCTGGGAAAATACATGGAATCTGGAAAGAGCCCAGTTTTCAGCTGCATCCTTGGTGCTTATCTATAACAAACACATAGCTGTAATAAAAATGAACTGGATGGGAATGCATGAGTAAACTCTCCAGATGTAACAAACTGACTTGTGAAAAGAGGAAAATACGGTGGTGCTCATGAAAGAGTACTTTCTTCTGATCATAACTTTAATGCGTGGTAGAGGAGATGGAAAGCTACTGACACAAATGTATTCCCAGCATTGTAATTTAAATAACATATCTGCACTGCGAGACCGTATCTACGTAGATGTAACCAGCACCATTGCTTTTCTGATATCAGTCACAGGAAATGAAAAGGGCTGGGCTGAAAGCATCATTTATTTTCTTTAAAACTGAAGAATAAGGAGCTATTTATGCTGCAAGAACTATGTAAGAGATGTCTGGGGAAAGAAAGTTGCCTGTGAGCAAGATTCTCTTTGAAGCCAGTAGTGGATTGTTTTGATTTGAAGAGCATTTTTATTTTGGTCTCTTACAGTGCTCCCTGGTCCACTCTACTGGAGGAAATTAGTGATCCTGCCCCAAAGCAAATCTTCAGAGCAGAGTGCATGTCTTTGTCCAGCCCTTGCAGCTGATCTCATTTACCAATATGCAAGTCAACCTTTTTCATAGCAACCATTTTCATGTGGTTTCAGTGACTTTTTCCAAGTCTTGTAAGACAGGTGTTGTGGTTTGCTTATTTACCATGAAGCTTTTCAAGTCTTGTTTTGTTTGCATTAATTCTATGGCATACTGCATTTTCAATTAATAGCTAGGAGTGCCCAGAGCATATGACAGGTGATTCTCACTTTTAGAAACTCAAACAAATAAATACATAATTAAATGCAGAAATAATGACCTGTAGTAATTTTTTTTTTCATTTTCTTATGTGTTTGACTGTAGAGGGAGAAAAAAGACAGCTGTTCTTACACCTATCTTAATTTAAAAATGTTGTAACGTTCCTTTTGCTGTCCTAGAAGGTTGATGTTCTAGAATCCAAAATAGCAATCCCAGATCTCTCACTAAACTGCTGCTTATCCTGGAACTGACCAAACATTCAGAGAGTCTTGGTAGCCTTAGGAAAGGTTTGCTTTTTGACATGTCCGGGAATGCTGTAGTCTTAGGCACCAAGTAGCCTCAGTTCACACCCATACCCAAGTTCTATCTAAGAAGAGCTAAATAAGGAGCTCTAACAGGTCTTCACAACACTGCTGTCCAGAGCCTGGATCACTACTTGAATGGATCCCACACTATGAACACAGGTTTCAGCTGCCTGTTACAGCCACAGATAACATCTACCTGCCGTGACTAGAGCTGTGTGCATTCATCGCTAAGTAACTGAGTCAGAAGGGACCTCTGGAAGACAACGTCCAACTCAAAGTCTGTCTTCAGAGCCTGGGCTGACTAACAGCCTCAGAGCCCATCCCGTAACTCCCAGAACGGCAACAGCATGAGCAAGGACTACACGTTATCGCATCTACAAGGCATTGGAAACTACCACTAATCTTTCAGAAGATTTGGCCCAGCTTATGGAAAGGGTTTGCTGCAGATCTAGGACTCTCTTAAGCCCCCCAAGTCCAGGTGTGAAACACCATCTTCTCAGATTCATTTGTGTGACAGCACATACTTGTAATCAGGAGTTTTGCTTTTAGGTTTAACCATTTTTTGTGGACTTTAATACCAGATCACTTCCAAGAATATTTTTATCAGCTAATTTGGATAATGACAGCTCCAATTAGAGTACAAGAGTGCTGTTACATTTTCCTAAATTGTTTTCAACCAGCATTCTCACTGCTGCAATAAGCAGGTACAAGAAACAAAGGCACTTACTGTCCCTACTGAGTACAGCCATAAAATTATCCCCAGGAAGCAAGAAGACGGAGGGACAAAGCCTGTAATTAAGAACGGATAGCACAAACAGAATGTGAATTCCTTTAGAAATTTTTAGGCAGAACAAACCACTTCCTAATTCCCCCCCCCCCTCTTGTGCATATTATGTCTGATAGATTCTTGAAGAAAGGAGAAGGAAACAAGCTTGATATGCTGCAATTTTGTCTCTCGCTTCCTCTGTTAGCACAGTGCAGATAATAAACAATCCAGTATGAAGTATTTGTACTAATCAGGGGCATAAGCCAGTGGTATGAGATGTTGCTTGCCAATTTTTTTTTTTTTTTTTTAAAAACAGAAGGGCAAGCAGAAGGCATCCTATCTTCCTGCTTAGATGGTACCAAGGCTCCAGAAAGACTGTTCAGTAGAGTTAGTACACATTTTTGCTAAACCTGGGTGGGTTTGGACTGTAGCCCTTTGATTTCAGTCTTTCAAATAAGCATGCAATAGAGTTATTCAGATTGTGCCCAATTTTCTCTATCCCAATGGACATTGTTGTGAGCAAGAATCATGCTCTTCATAAGACTTCTCTTCCTTGCAGAAGTAAAACAAGCAAATAAAGAAATGTTCATGAACAGCAGCCTGAAGAAACCAATATTTCTATGGGTGCTTCAGCTGATGAATAGAAGCCTTTAATGACTTCTGGAGCAGTTACTTGCATTATTAAGAAAGGGCTGTTTTGGGGCTTTCTGCAAACAAGTCCAGTCCTGCCCTGTTTATAATATAATCAAGTACTAAACCCCCCTGCACTTTCTTTCCAAATTCTCTATCTTCAGAGATACCTCCCAACTATTTCCCCCCTATTTCTTCAAGGAAAAACATTCTAGAAGAAAAAGGTTTAAATTCTTCCAAGGAAGAGGGCTGATCACAGACCTGTGCGAGTTGGTCCGTCAGCACTGGGGGAAGCTTCGAGACAAAGGTGAAGGAAGACAGCAAAGCATGCAAATAAGTGAAGGTAAAATGAAAGATCAAATAAATGTGTTCAGCAGGTGAAGGAAGGGAACATGGGATTGACATTGGTGGTTCAAAGTGACCCAGACAGCTAGCTGTAGAGAGATTTGGTTGAAACTGTGCAGGAGAATGAACTGGTGAATCAAAACTGCAGTATAAGGAAGTCATTAACCAGACAACTACCTCCAGCATTTGTTTATCTACTTCTATTACTGTTTGCCTTGTTTATTAGGATTATAAACTCAAGAGGCCATGCCAACTCCAGAGCAACTATACTGTATTTCTCCCAACACAGACTCAGTTCCTGATTACAATGCTCCTCTAGGGTGCTACTCTAGGCAAATAATATAATAAATAATGGAAATGGACCCAGGAGGAAACTTAGATGTTAACTGTGTAGAAACAGCAAACCTGAGGCTTCATTGCTGTATAAATTTAATGTTGGGTTTAAAGCTCGTGCTGTTTGACGGGTAGGTTTTTAGAAACCTGAGCAGGAATAAGATGCCACTTTGAAAATGAAAAGCACAGAGATTTCCATTCTGTCTACTGCTGCATTAGCACCAGCTCTGTCTCTTCAAATGTTTCCTGCTGGTTCTCCTAAAGCACAGGAAGCAATGTTCTGGTGATTAAGCAGCAATATCATTATAAAAGCCAAATGAATAATCATTGTGTTAATGAACTTTATCTTAGAAAAGATTAGTTTTTTTTAATGTTAAGCCTCTTTCCATATGAAAGAGGAAATGCACTCTCATTCCATTTAATCAACCCTGAGATGCTCATGATCTATACGATTTAATTTTCTATCTGCATGTATTCTTCCATATCTGCATATCCAGTTGCTTAAATGGTGTCAAATCATTTTAATACAGAGACAATGCACTTGCCTGTTTGTATACACCGCAAGCAGGCTTAGCTCTGTGTATTATTTGCAGAATAATTTCTCTTGAAGGAATGCCAAGAGGTCAGAGGGTCCATTCCCTAAGACCACTGTCTGACTGCTTTGTGGTAAGTAGTAAATTATCTAGCAAGTAAAGGTGAAAACCATATAAGAAGTGGGTTACTATACAATATAAGGTTAAAAATATAAGTTATAAAAATATAAGGTATAAAGATTTAGGAAAAAACACAGCTGTAGGGGAAATGGGTAATATAGTGAGATCCTGCCTTCCAGTTTCAGAGAACCATGATCACTTCTTCCCTCTGCCTGGGAAGAGCTAAACCTCATTTCTCAGGAGAATGGCGCCCAAGAAAAATCACTTTACAAAGTGTTTTGAGATGAGGTAGCCAACTTTTGGCTTTGACTATTTGTGCATGCCTGATATCTTATTTAAAGAAAAAGGAAAAAAAAAGATGTGAGTGACAGGTATCACGGTGTGCTATTGCTGCAATAGAGAGTGATGGGCTGCATTCCGAACCACATCAAACATTGGTTTTAGCTCATTTCCACAAAAGCTCCTATTCAAATCATGTCCTCAGCTCATAGGAAAATCCTGCAGCAGTCCTGGAGCATGAGAGAAAAGCAGAATATGATAAGAAGGCAAAGGAGGAAAGCTCTCCCCAGGAGCTCATCATGTCTGGAGGTGTCCAATTGCCTCTGCTGCTGCCTGGGAAGCCAAGCCTGTCCACACTGAGCTACTGAGAAGCACAAGGCATGTGAAGAAAGAAAGCGTTTTCTAGATATACACTTACTAGATTAATTCTCTGAAAGTAAACAGCATGAGGTCATGGAACTGGTCTAAGGGACAGAAGAATATTTTCATAGTGATGAAAAGACTGAGTGAACTGCATTTGTTGTCAGGAAAAAAAAAAGCTACTTCTACCAGAACATAAACATCTCAAATTCCAAAATGGCTTTAATACAAGAAAGCTGCAGTTGGAGATTCAACATTAATTTAACTGAATGGGTATCAATCAAACCAACGCCCATAGCCACCAAATCTGGCCTTCAGAAAACATGTTGTGTCAACTGGTGGGTAAATATAAAATCTTTATCGGTCACGAAGGTACTTTTATTAGAAACATAAAAGTATGAAAGATTTGCTAGGTCAAGGGAAACATTTGTGATTCATTTCAGGTTCTCAGAAAGAACCATTTCTGAATCGACTCGCCTAACACCAGTAGCAATCATGCAGCACATAACATGCTTTCTTGCACACATTTCCTCAGATAACAACATTGTATCATCATTGCACTATTGCAACTGCTGCCCTTTTCCTTTCTTTTCATAATGCAGCAAGAAATGGAATTGTTGAGCTAAAATGTGTCTTTAATTAGCGTATGTTCTTCAGCAATCAGTACATCATTTCATTATCTGTAAGCGTAGCATTGTGTTGCCATGGCATTTTTATCCACGTAACTTAACAAATGACATGATAAACAAAGACCACACTGCACATGAAAGAGAATAGTCAGGCAGTCTGACTCTGCATAAGTTATCTTTTATTGGTTTGTAATAGATTAGGGAAATAGATAGCATATGCTACAGAGAGAGAGCCAGACACCAACACATGCTAAGAAGTCCAGAGGGAAACACTGAGATAATTACAAGCTTTTTGTGGATTAATCAGCCTGCAAAAATGTTGGAGTGGTGTTAAGCACCCAAACACCCGTTCAACTCCCACTAAAATAAAAGGCAAGTTGTCATACCCCTAAATCACCTGCAGTATAACTGCTGGTTGCCTTTTCTCTTCTACCAACAGAACAGGGTTCACACATGCCATAACAGGAGACCAAACCCATTTGCAGAGCTCCACAGCACTACCTTCCCCCAGTAGCGCTGTGGTGTTATTTTTGCCATAGCCTCCATGCAAGGCACTAATAAAAGAGGCACCATATGGAACCGCCGCATTGGCACCGTAGCAAATATTGATCCCTGCTGTGACAAAATGTGACAAAAAGTTTGCAAATGACAGCATGGTCTGACACGAACTTCTTTTGTGTTACTGGGACAGTGAAGTATCACATCTGCAACTGGATTCTGCCCCCCGCCCCCCCCCCCCAATTCTGTTCATGGTAAATCCACTCAAATAGACCATTTTTAGGGAAACAAAGTATTCAAAACAGTCTGGCTTAAAGAGCAACTTTAGAGCAAGAAAAAAACAGGTTGATCTGAAAGTCTTTAAAGATTCCTTTTGTAGTACTTCCAAAATGAAGCACGATGCTTGGAAAAAAACACAGAAGAGTTTCACTTCCATTTTCAAAATGGTGTTTTAACTTTTATGTTGTGAACAATATTTTCTTTAAACAGATTTTAAAAAATACTGTGATTTGATCAACACCCCCAACCCCACCCCAAGAAAAGGCCTATAACAGATCAATCTGAATCCTCCCCTCTCACTTTCATAAGATATTTCTTTGGGTTTCACCAAACTGACTTTTTCCCTGACAATTTTTAGTTCACGCACAAATCTCCAAAGCCAATACCTTTAATTGTAACAGAGAAAAACGGATGCCACATCATGATTATAGGCAGAAACCAAAACTAAAATCCGTACTTTCCTTTACTCTATCATTCTCCTGTTTTTTTTTTTCTTCCCCTTAACTCCTCACCCATCTTCCCTTTAACTTACAGTTAACAAGTTTTGTTCTTTGTAATTTTATAACAAGACAAATTGGGTTGGAAGGCATGAAAGTTATTCTTTAACAGCTACTTTTTTCCTGAGTTTGAGGAAAAGTTCTACAGAGAATTTGACAAACAAACATAAAAAGCTTTCTATGTAGGCAGATGAGGTAAGCCAAAGGTAACAAAGTCAAAATAGAGATGCGAAGAAGTAGAGAGGAAGAGCAAAGAGAAATCTGCCTTTTTTTTTTATTTTATTTTTAAACACTCAATATTGAAATAGAACAACGGAGTGGGAGAAGGCATTAACCCAGAAAAGAGAACAGATTGGGAGGAAACCAGGCAAGGGTAAATGCCATCTGTATTTGTGGTATTACATACCTAAATAATAAAACTGGATAGAAGTTTTCAAAGGGGAAAAAACATTTTGAAGTGATTCAGATAATTTCTAGGACTAGAGCAAATTATATGAGAAAGAAATAAAAAGTTTTTACTGAAAAAGTCCTCATACTTTGGTAATTTCTTCCTTATTATTTTAATATCTTTTTTTTTTCCAGAAAACATTTGTGTTTGGATCAAACCTACCTGACTGCTTGATTTATCATGAAATTAAAAATATTGGGGTTTATCAGAAATCCCAGATTATTTTTCACCTTGACCAGCCCCATATAGATGTTTGTCTAAGTCTGCTCTTCCAGCTGTCAATAGGTCGCGAAGAGGAGATGGAAGGTGATGGGACACAAGGACTTGCACTGCCCTTTGCTTTTGCATCCTGGCAAAGCCAGCACTAGCACGCCTCATAAGTGACCTATAATTTCAAGTTATTTCTTAACCACTTTACCAGACTTTTCCTCTTTTGTCTTTGTTGTCCAACAGTTTCTGCTGAGCATCTGATGCTAACGTAATTTATGGGCTGTTTATTTCTCCCCTTCCCTATCATTAATAAAGGAGGATTGCTACTTTTATAGTTACAGTTAAAATAAATCAACATGTTAATTGGGATTCAGGTGGGTACCTGCAACAAACAGGATGGAGAGGAAAAGATCTTTAATTTTAACTCTAGCCTTCTACATCTGAAGTAGGTGTTTACAGCTGGGAGAGCGAGGTCAGGGGAAGACCATTATTCTTTAGACTTGTCACATTAAAATACACCCATCTACCTCACCTAGCTCCAATTCCCCTGCATGCATGCACCAAGGCTTTGCAAGGTGCTCTCAGTTTTCAGGGATGTCTATGGCTAATAGCCATTTTATATGTGATCAACACACACATGATGTTATTGAGCCCAGATACCAAACATTCACCATCAAGAAACTGAAAAAACATCACCACAGCTGTCATAGTTTCACTGTCTTCATCACACCCAACAATTAACTCAGAAGACTTTTTAAGTCTTCATAAACTTTGTTTATCTCCAGGTCCTCCTGAAGGCTGTTAGATTATTTTTATAGCATGCTCTCAGAAGTCCCCAGCAATATACACACCAAAGCACCCACTGTGCTCTAAGAAAGGTTTGGGAAGCCAATGGATTCCCAGTTTACATAGATGTTTTCAGGAGCTTTAAATTGCTTTGTGAAAGAGTAGGCAGTGAGCTGGTATTCACTGTCAAAGGGCTCATGGGGCACTGTAGAAAGAGGGGTTTGGAAGCCAATACCTTGTTTTTAGGTTTTGCTTTGAGTGATAAAATCAAAGAGAAGTGGTTGGGAAGAAAAAAAAATAATTGTTGGATGTGGAATCTGCAGAACTTGAGACATTTATTGTCACTACCTGTGTACCAGGTCACTTATGTCCTTCAGACACAAAATAAAATATGAGGTTACTGGCCATGAACCCAGAAGTTCCAGAAAAAGACAGCACAGAATCTGGAAATCAAATTTTAAGTAAATGATTTAGGGAGTCTGGGAGATATTTATACATCAACAGAATGTGTCCTTACATGCTTTTTAAAGTTCTGAAAAGATTAGTTTGGCTGTGCAAAGCTGATCTGCTTCAGCTTTCTAGGCTGTATCTATAGATGACATTTTCAGAGAGGATCAGAGCCCACACTGATGTCCCAACGTACACGACAAGCACACCATGTTGCTATAAGAACGCGCTCTGGAGTTAATAGCTTTGTTAGCACTGTCTGATTTGGTTGCATGGGCAGAGGGTGGTGCATGTGGGTGCGTAAGGGACTGTTGCCTTCCATGAAACCATACATCTGTCCCCAGTGACCTGACTGTGCGGCTCATTCCCACCTTAGTACTCAGTACTTTACCCCTGCCATCCCACTACTGTATCCCCATATACAAAGTCATATATTATATATACACACACACACATATATTCATTCAAGTATGTTTATACAGATAACATCTTTAAACTGATTTTTAACAAAAGTAGTTAAAGTGTATGGAATCCATAGCTTCTATTGAATTATTCTTTTCCAGAAATTTTGGCCAAGAACAAAGCTAAGAGAACAGGTAAGTGAAAAAAATCTAGATCTAAATAGAATAGACAAAAATTTATGTCACTCGATTCCAGTGAAACCCACATTTCAGTAGCAGTGGAGCCAAATCAGTGGCTGACCCGATAGTTCCAAAACATTTGAAACATGTCTCTTTTCCATATTTTCCCTGAGCTGATGTAAAGAGCTCCCAAAGAAACTAACAAACATCCTCATTTATTACACTGGTGTCTTTCATTTTCATCAAAATTTAAATTACACTAATGCACTGAACCTGCTATTCCTTTATAGACAAAAACCAACTTTAGAATCAGATTGGAACAAGTCAGCAGAAGACAAAAGCATCAGCTACCAAACAAGCCATTTATTTACATTGCACTGTCCAAGCAACATATGAAGAAAAGAGGTTGTAAGAGCCAATTAAAGGTTACAAAAACAAAACCGAACAAAATAATTTCCAAATCCCAGCACCTTCTTATATTAAAATACCAGCTGGCATGAAGGTTGGAAACAAGCACCAAATTGCATAACTAGACACAAGCTAACACCTGACAGACAGATGCACCAAAACTTTCCATGTACACAGAGAAAAAAATCCATACTGAAAGAGCAGGTTGCACCAAAACAATTGCTAGTAATGCCAAAGATATAAGACAACAGATTTTCCACAACTAACAAGCACTGCTATTTAACAACAAATAGCCATAAGTCTCCCCAAAGCACACCCAGTGAAAAATCAAGAGAAGCACTAACCTCAGTAACACAACTGTTTAGAAGACACTTGTCTCCAGGGCAATTTTTTTATTTATTTTTAAAATGTTTCAGCTAGAAGCTGTCACATCAGATCTGCATTTGCTGTCCCTCCCTCCCAACCCTCCCTTTGGAGCCTACCTGGCCACCAAATAGGCTTCCCTCTGTGCACGGCAGCAAGGGGAGGTCATGTCTGGGAGACGCTCACAGCCTGGTCTCCACCTGGGAAAGAGGTTTATAAGACTCACCTGGTTGCTGAAATGATGCAGATGATGATTTCCTCCACCTGCCCAGTCATGAATAAGTATTACCCATGGAAATCAGGTATCCATCAAAATATTATTATTACATCTAGCTGAAAAAAATCAATATGTCTTTGATGGGAAAAACGATACATCTTTTTCACTAGACCCTTGCTATAGATAGCCCATTTCTCTTTGTTTCCATGTATTGCTGAGAAATATATATAAAGAAGTTAAACTGTTTCATGCAGCCTACAAGGTTATTTGCCTAAGGAGTGAGAAATACAGCGGGGATAGACAATGAGCTTTTTTAGAGGATTGTCTGATTTGATTCTTGCTAGTGGAATTAGTCTACTATTTTCAGGGCATCTTGGTGTCAGATAAAACACATTAGAAACAAATTATTTAAAACCTGTCAAATGTAACTTGGCCATGTCTATAGTAAGAATTTGACACACTGCTGAATCCTAAAGTTTGCTTCAGCTTCTTGAAGGGAACACAACAAATTTTGCTTCAATGACACCAGACATCTTCCCTTTCATATGCTGGGGTGGACTATGCGGTAAATTAATAATTCAATGTTGATTAAGAAATACAACATGCAGTAAGCAATCAGATGTAATTAGGCAGAATATATACCTGATAACAGAGTAAACAAAATCTACGAAACTATTTCAGGTGAAACATCATCATAATTTCTGCGGAAGGGTCAATGATAAACCGGAATCCTATAAAATACCCAGTTTAAACATGCTTTGTTCTTTTCTTACCATCTTTTGTCTATTAGAAGGATTTTTCACCAGGACCATACTGGAAGTACACACAATGTATTCAGACTCACCCCAATTTTGTTTTCTTGCATTAAAACCACTGAAAGAGCATGTTTCTCCTCAAGATCCTTATATCAAATCAGCATACCTTGAGGCAAGTATATGACCACATAATTGAGGCAGTAAATTGATGACAATTAGCACATTAGCAGTGAATAGCAGCAAGTGATAGTCTTAATTGACAATGCAGTGGTTAGTAATTGATGTTAATGACTCACAAGAAGAGGAGAATAGTGACTAATAACTGCAATTTTAGCTGCTTTCCCTACTTGTAGGCCTTGTACAAGATAGGGACAGGTGGAGACAGAGGGTGGGCAGGGCATGCAGAATTGCCACCCAGCTGGCAATGCACAGACTAGAGGTTGAGGGTGTAAGTGGGCACTGTGTGTGTTACTGAGAAGCAAATGCAGCTTTCTACAGCTTAATAAAATAAATTACAAATTGCTCTGGTGTTCAGCTACTAAGAGAAAGCTAGTACTATATTCACCACTTCCACAATTCACACTTCTCAGGCATTTTTGGAAGAGCTGTGCTAGTTCTGTGAATGCAGTCCCTGAGCAGGACACACAGCGATTAGGGGATGTTCTCCCCTCTTTAAAACGTGTTAATGCACCAGGCAAAAACAGGCATAAAATCCAATGCCTGTTTAAAACTTTAAAAAGCACTGGGCAATATTTTCTGGACAGATGGTAGATCTGTCTGGGGGACCTCCTGTCGCTATAAACAACTCACAGAAACTAAGACCTCAGTGCCATTTACTGAGCTGATTTGCACCCAGAAGAAGAATGGCAGGATTAGGAGCTTTATTTTCTTGTTACACAGGAATTTTTGTGTTCGTAAAGATGTATTCACTGCATAAAATACTTATTGTATTGAAGAAGAGGAGAATTAATCATACTTCACAGTAAAACATATGGATAACCATGTGGGTGGCAACAATTATCCAAAGATACCTAACATGACAACATTGAGAGATACCTTATTATAGCCTTGGACTTCCCTACAGTAGATGGTGTACAACCACATATATGGGATAATACCTTCTTTAAAGATTGATGCCAAGACCCAATGCTGTAGATTTTTCTACACATAAAATGTCTTCCTTATATGAAAGCCAAAAAAATCCTAAGAATGGACTTATAAAGATTTTTTGTTTTTAATGTAGTAGCTCATATATTGTATTTTTAAATCAATTTTGAGAATGATTAAAAAGCAGTCCATAGCTTTAACAAGGCTGGATTCTGTAAGACTATTATAATCTTCAAGGCAATCATTTCCACTGGAGTTTGAATGATAAAGCACCCTCCCATAAATTTTAAGAAGAACTCAGTTCCCTTTATATTCCTCCTCAAGTGCTTATTACTTGGATGCAGATCTTGGGGAGTGTATCTCTACAGCCTTGACATACCTCCCCATGGCCCGTCTTTAATACAGAGCGCCAGATTCTCAGCCGCAGTAAATCAAAGCAGTCAATCCAAGTCAATGTATTTAGGTTGATTTACAGTAGCTGAGGTGTTTTGCCCTGATCCTAGGGCTGCTGATGGCTCTGTACAGGAGCAGCAAACCCCAGGCATTCCCCCCAGGAAATGTGTAGCGGCTTTCCCTAGCACTGCCGGTGTGTAGTGGTTCACCTTGAGATGAATTCCTGAGACACGGGGCTTCTGCTAGTACCATACTGATCATGTTTTCTTTCCACTAGCACAAGAAGAGATTTTTTTTGCCCCTCTTTGCTGCAGTTACAGGCATAGAAAAAGAGATGGAAATTCAGCAGACTTGTAGGGATAAATATTCATTTTATTTTTCACCTTCTCCAGCGGGATCATCCCTGGGGGCATGCTATGCTTCTATGGTTGAAGGAGAATCTGGTGGCAACAGGTTTTATTGCAGTATGTCTTTCTGCTTAGATTTGGAGGAAGATGGATAAAAAGTCTATTAAGAAAAAAAGAGAACATGAATAGCTAAGGGGCCCCTCCCAGTGGCTGAGGCACATAGAAAAGATAAAATGTGAAAATTATTCAGGTGTGTTGAAAGTCATCTATAGTGAGAACATTTTACCTGGTTTGATGTAGTTTCTGTAGGTATCTTGTTACTAGGACCACAGGTTGGTGCGTTAATGAAAGTGGCTCATTCCCCAAAGATGAAAAGTAACCTGGTATTTTGGGAAGTATTTTAGCAATTGAAATATCAAGGGCTGTTTACATGCAGCTATTACTTTCTACAATACAAATATTTTAAAGAACATGTTTTAATAATGCTATGTTCATATCCTGTTATGTAGTTTCTTCAGCCACGGTGTCTAAAGATGATAACAGCATTTGTCATCAGCAAATGCATTCATTAATTTTTTATTTTGCAAGAACAGTCATTCATTAAGTAGTATTCAAACAAACACTTGCATTTGTGACCTCTAGTTGTGTATGATTCCAAGTGCTGGTACATTATTTTCTTGAACCTCCAAAGCATGTAACTGTGATAGACATCACTTCTCTGAAAATTATGAACTACCAGGTGAGAAGGGCTGAAGACACAACTTAATATGACCCTTCCAACCATTTTCAGAAAGTGGGAGGCTCTGTAGGAGCTGCTGGATTCCAGCTTGTTGAAGCTAAAGTGAATTCTAGGGATGCTCAGGCACAGACATAGCTTTGCTCCCATTCAATTGATGCTCAGGTACAGTAAGAGTTGCACAAGAATATCTTCAGCAAAAATCACAGGAACAGTGTTTCCAAAAAGACAGGCATCTGTCACAGAGAGGGAAGAAGGAGTTGTGTATCACCCAGCTATAAGACTCCTGTGTGGTGACGGGACCTCTTTTTTGTCTGGCTACTGGTACAAACACAAAGAAATCTCAGGTTTCTCAAGTCTACCATGTAACAGCAGTGACTGAAGTATATTAAGGAGATGTAATGTCAGCATTTAAAAGAAATTATCAGGGAAACAAGAAATCGTCTGGTGCTTCTCTGATTTTATTTTGAAATTTTATTCTCAGTAGTGGAATCCTGTTGTGGAGTTGAGAACAGACTCTCTCATAGCTGCTTTTTCCAGTCACCAGTACTTTTTGCAACTTAAGGCAGAACTGTGAGAGAAGAGAGAAACTTGTTTAGCTAGGAAAAGGAAAATGCAATCTTCAGTTTTTCCTTTTCGGTGTATTTTGCAGAGCGCCTCAACAACCTCCAGCAGGGTGCTGCTGGGCTTCATGTGCAGGATGACTCAGCTGCCCTCGCCCACCTGAGCTGGGCAGGTAGGACACCTGCCCCTCCATGTCAGAGAGGCCACATGCCATAAAGTTATCAGCCTGATGGGAGAGATCATCCCTCTGTTTGTTTAACAGGATTCTTGAATCACAGAGCCCCTGTGTAATGAGTTATGGTGTCTGGGAAAAGAGTTTGCACCAGGCGGTCCATCACTTGCAAATCTTATGCTGAGGACAGCCACGAGGGAGGACGCTAGATTTTTACTTGGTGTAATTTACTGTTGGTCGTTTGGCCTCAAAACAGCTACGTGGGTCCAGGCCCTCTGAGCAAGTGTCCCGTAAATCTGAAGACTGTGTCAGAAAGCTCCACCTGAAGCGATGGACCCTTCCCGCTGCGATTTGCAGCTATGAATTGCTTTCCTCAATGCCTGTGACAAATTTTTATTGATGTCAATGTGAGCCAAGGACCTGAAGCAAGTTCTGTTTCTGCTACTGATTAAAAGAAAAAGAATGAAGGGAGGAAGGAGAGAGAAAACTTAAGAGTTCAGTAAAGTTTTTAAGTATTAATATTGCCACGATTTTAATAGCTGTATACTGAAAATAAACACAAAATAATTGAAATATATCTCAGTGACATCTATGTCCAATTTCTCTCTGCTTGTTGCATTTTCTTGGGATTATTCATTTACTTTGATCACAAAAACATTTAAAGTAATTTGTAGAGAGTTAAATAAATACAAGAAATCTGAATTTGCATATTACTTGAATTTATGAGCTTTTATAAATCTATTTCATGCAAAACTAATTATTATAATGATCTCTGAGTAAGAAGCAACACTGTACAAGACTTAATTCAAACTACATTTTTGTTATAAACTCCTGTTTTAATTTTCTAGCTTTGCTGAATAACTAGAATTTGCAGCTGTAGCAAAGTGCCTCATATATAATGTATAGATCACATCCTCTTGCCATTTTTCACAGGTGCCTGGCTATTATACGGTTCAGAATTCATTCATAGTGCCTATTAGAGGTCTTTATATGTAACTGACTTCCTTTCTTGAATATTTATAGCTTTTATGAGACATTTATGGGTAGGCCCAACACGAGTTTCTAAGGAAATACTGGGAAATAGTTCTGTATAACACCATTAATATACTGTTCTTTGATGGTAATGGCTACAAATGTCATCTAATTGCTATATTCTTGCTTTGTCTAAGCTTTGTATTGATGGAGAGACTGACATAGAGAGCTTCTCCAGTCTAAAAAGTCTTCTGGGAAACAATTTGGCTCCCAGGGAAAGTAACACATTTCAGTCTAGAAATTAACCATTCAAGTCAGGGTATCCATGCCTGTGGTTACTGCAGGCTGCATCAAAGTTTGCAGATACTTGAATGAAAGTCAAAACAGATAGTTTGTGTAAAAATACTCGTAAACCAGATAAGATTAACTCATCTTATGTTGTGACAAAGACAGTCCTAGGAGAACAAGCAATATTACGGAGACTAATGACACATCGTATAAAAGAGAGAAAATCTGTTTTGTAGAGTTGTATGTAATAGTGAGATTGAAATATTAGATAATATTTGCCAACAAATTCAGAAAGGCAATCCTCCTTATCAGAGATACCTCGAGGGTTTAAGACAACATCTGCTCCTTCTAATAAAGTTATATTCATCAGTGTGGTCAACAAGGTTTTAAGAAAATTACACATTTCCCACTCTACTGTCATTATCAGCTTATATTAGAAAAGAAGATTGAAAATGTATGTATATATATACATATATGTATGTTATTTCTGGCTTTGTTACCTGCGGGTTTATGGATTTATCTCTGGAAGTAGCTTTGGTTTAGAGGACATTGTATCAAAGAGAAAAACATATAGTGTAATTAATATTTCTTTGAAAGCATCGAGTCATATTTTTCCATTCAAAACTACCTCATTGAGAACATTTTGTATGGGAGGAGCTGCTAGCCAGCATGGTGTGAAGCAGACAGCTACAGCATCCACACTATTTGAATCCCAGAGTTGGCCAATAATAAACAGATTATGAGAGGAATTTGTGTATGTGCTAAACCTTCAATAGATTAAGCAAACAGTACTTAAAGAGTTTCTATGGGTGGAAAGTATGTACACTATAACACATGTACACACGCTTTCTTTTGTTCTCACTCACTTTGTCTTAAAACAACAATTATCCTTCTAAATTCTTTAGATAGGTAATTAATAAATAAGGTGTGAAATTTTGTGTAACTGCTGATACAGAGGATAAGTATACTTGCTTCTTTTAAACTCGTGATTTGTAAGAACTGAGGAATTCAAAATAATATTTGCTTATTTTTGGAGGCACATAATAAAGGATTTTTGCATATTCTTGCCTTTGTCCCTAAAACTACTCACTGTACTTTCATGCCCCTCACTGGTGCTGGGATGAGACCCCTCTCTGGAGTAGCTTCTGGCATCTGGAACAGCTTTTCTGCAACTTCCATGCTTCACCAGTTCCATCTATTTTTATATCTCATCTCTTCTCCCCTGACTATCTCTTTTAATTTCTCTCCATCTGCTTTTTATATTAACTTTATAACTCCATATAACATTTGTGATGCAGTTTGCATGAAAAACACCAGCTACCCAGAATAATGTTGAAGCTTACCATTAACCCTGTTGAATAGGTTTGCTCCTGTGGAAGACTGGTTCCTCCTCCGATGCACACAGGAACATTGACAGCAGTCAGAGAAGAGAATCTGAGTATTTTGATATTTCAGTGCTAATCCTCAAGATGAAGAGTTGATTGCACTAGCTATTGGGCAAACATATAAAACAAGAAAGTAGAGCTTGCAGCCAAGCATGTAAAAGACTTATGGGTACACTGATGGCAATGGTAGAAGAAGAGGCATAGAGAAAGCCTTTTTTATTTATCCAGTACAAGACTGTATCTAAAACACGGCTAACTAATTGCATTGGATCTGCTTTGTTCCCTGCACAGTCCATAGAAACTGCTAAAGTCCAGTGCTTCAGTATTCAGGTTTTTACCTACTCTAATTTGGTTCAGCACATGCTATAGATTTTGATATTACATGAACAAACCCCTCCCTACAGAGAAAAAAATCCACATCTTTCATTTTCCTGAAGGATGTGTATGGGCAAGATTTACAGTCGGTTCCAGGTAGGTCATTCACCATTTCCAATACTGCATGTGATTTAAGGCCATTAAAATAAAGAAGAGTCGACTCAGCTGGCCTGTTGTAACTGCCCAGCCAGTTATAATAACAACATAGGAAGATGTAAAATTAACTTAGTCAATGTAGCCTGATTTTTGTATGTTTTGGAAGTCCTTTAGTGTTTCAGTTGGAGCAAGCTGCACATATTCCTAAAGATTTTACACTTTTTGCTGGCTGGTCCAGTGACAATTATTTACTACAGCTAACAAATCTTTGAGGCTGTGCAACCTGTGTTTCACCTATACTGACCTATCACACAACATACCAAGAGCAGTGTAAAATGCCATAAGTATATTTCCTTGTGTACTGAGCAATGCCAATTTTTCTTTCTGATGTTGCTGAAGCTCATTTTATCTAGCACCAGTATATTAAAAATCTATTAATGTTTCACACATAAAATGAACACAAATTGAGCTAGTGGAAGATTTATATTGCAATGCACAAAGACCCAAAAGTAACTCTAGCATTATTACACCACTTCCTGTGCCAAACCAAACTCCTAACGCTATTGACAAATGTTCCAAAAATTCCCATGTATTTCTTCCTGACTGCTCTTCCAGCCATGAGCTCAGAGCTGTTCTCACTGCAAGTCAAACCAATGCATTAAAAGTGCTGGAGCTGCTTTCCAGTCCTGCTAAGTGATCTCCTCACCTGCTGAAAGAAAATTCCTGATGGAAGACTGGGTGTACTCAGAATTACTTCGCTAAAATGGATATAAAATATCCCTTGAAAATCAGGCAACATCAGTTTTTCCATTATTATTCTCTGTCTGCCTTTAGAAATACTAACATGGAGTCTAAATACCAGTTCTTTGCTCTGTCAGTCAGGTCTCTTCCGATGATTTCTTTCTCTATGTACTCATAGCTTTAAAACTTATTTATGCCTCTTCTTTTCAAAATACCATGGATTACAGTTTATTTTGTTTGTTTTCATTTTTTTTTTTTTTTGGCAGTACTTCAAGATGTCCAGCTTAGCCTGTTCTGACATAGTTTATGAACTTAAGCAAGTGGCACAAGCAAACTACTGAAGCTGAAATCACTTAGGCTAAGAATTAAGGAGTTTTCAATGTTTCTGGTGTGACAACAGCAGAAAATTCAGCTCAGAGAGATTCAGAGAGACCATGCAATCATTCTATGCTCCCAGACAGGACAAGCTCTCCCTCAATCAGCCTTGACAGATGCTACTCTGACCTGTTGGCTCCCATGAAGGGGAGTCCACACCTTCCATTAGCATTTTTTTTGCCCCCAGTGATTGCCTTTCCAAATCATTACAAAGATTTTTTTTTTTTCTTAAACCTTTAAGTATCACTTATTGAAATTTAGATTAATTAATTCTGTATCCGACTCGCAGCAGGCATGGAAAACAGCCTAATCTCTTCCTTGAAGTGATCTTTTAGGCATTTGAAACTTGTAAGTGCCTTCAGGCTGGGATATCCTGACAGAAGAACACCCACTCCTCCAATCTTTCCTTATAGGTCACGCTTTTCATAGGAAGAGGAGGAAGAAGGAATACCATGTGGTGGTTGACACTCAGGTGTGCTGGTCATGCTCCTTGGGTGTTGCTTGACTCAGAGAGTGGTGGGCAAGGGCAGCGGTACCCTCACTGCCTCCCCCCTTCATGCAGGGAAGGACCCACGGCTTCTTTAGCAAGGGCCACGTGCTGCACCAAGGCTAGTTCCTTTCTAAAGGCTTCTAATGTTGTCTTTCCCTTTTGAGTACAGGTGAATCTTGTATTTTATAATATTTGGATAGTAGAGCAAATAGAACAACACATTCCTCCTATAAAGGAAATCTGTTTATTCTGTGCTTCTGTCCCACCCTTTATTTCTGTTCTTCATATTGATTAAATCTTCATTTAGCTTCTTGGTTTTTCTTCGTTTTCATCTCACATGCTCACTACACCTGGTTTCATAATCTGTTGTCATGGAAATCAGACAGATGTCAAAAACATGGCTTTATCACTTAATTGTGTGTGATCCACACAGGAGAAAGAATAATGCAGAGAACCTGACGAGAAGTTTTGCAGGTTAAAGCAAAACAAGCAGACAACAGCAAGTTAAAAACCAAAAAATTGCCTTTTACATCTAACAGTGCTCTCATTACCACCAATAAAAAAATGAAAATTTACAGGTATTATTTTCATTGCCCATTTTTGTTTATTATTTTATGTATTGAAACTTAAAGGTTCCTGCCCTACATATGAATTTGTGCCTCTCCGTCTTCAGTGTAAAAAGGGTGCGATTGTGCAAGGAGTTTTGCAAATGTTTATCGAGCTCAAACCTAACAAGTAGCATGAGAGGTTTCTTACACACGTTAAACAGTGAGAGGATCGTTAACAGCAAAACAGAAGGAATAAAAGCAAATGTCATTCCCTGAAATGTCCAGCAGGGTGGGCAGAGAAGTCTCCTTTCTCTGAGAGAGAGGGTGAAAATCCAATCTCAAGGTAAAATGGCATCAGGTGAAGCTCGTGCTAGGGCTGGAAACCAAAGCAGATACAAGACTCTGTGCTTCCTGTTCAGTACAACCCTCTTACCACTACAGCATCCACGCAAGCAAGATAAGGAATTTTGTGCTTTTAATGTCACTACCTTGCCACCTCTATCGAGAATGTCACCTCCCATGTGTGTGTTAGTACAGCAGTCTTCCAATTAGCTAATAACCTTATTCATTTGTACTTTTTTATTGAGCTGCTACTAAGTATAGAATGTGTTTTTTATGCTTCTTACAAAAGTAGTCCCTTGATATCTGCTTATACATCTATTCTGAAATGTCAGCCAGCCAAATGAATCCACCTAAAATAATGCTGGATCTACAGAAATTTCCTACCCAAAGGAAATGTGCAGTGCTTCCTTGTATATGTTGTTTTTCAGAGAGGATACATATATTCTGAGGAGAATGGGTGCAATCTGATTCATAAATAAAGCACATCAATTCTAGAGACTTCATCTCTGTAAGTAGAAACATAGAGGTTTCTTTAAGATAACAAAAAATTCATCTGTATCTTTGTTAGCCTAGATCAAACAGTGGAATTAAAGATTGAAGTCAGAATGGAAGGAAGGAGGGAAGGATGAAAGAAAGGATGGAAGGGAAGAAGGAAGGAAAGAAAGAATGAATGAATGAGCATGTGAACCCAGCTTGAGCCTCAGATCTGAGGATGAATTTGCTGAGTCTGGCTCTTGAAGAAACAACCCTGAATTATAAATTGAACACATCTGTACGGGAATCACTGAGAGACAGCATGCATAAAGATCTGCCACCGCACTTTCACGCAATCACTTTCCAGAGGAGAGCAGCATTTTCCATAGCACAGGATCTGCAAAATAGGCACAGAGACCCTTCCTGCAGGCTATCTGCACTGGTGTGCGGAGACCTGCTTAATGCCAGCTAGCTACCGCAGAAATGGCTTACCTTCAAACTGGCGTAAGCATGATGACAACCATATAGCGTCTACCAGTATTTTAATATTTTATACAACAGAATGAATTGTAGCTTTTCAGCATTAATTCATATTGCAGCAACAACATTATAGTCAGAGAAGTGTAAAATTAACATGTTATTTATGCTGAAATTACATTGAATCACAAACACTGTTCCTGGAAGGCTGAAAAACTGAATAATTTTGAATAAATTATTGATGATTTTAAAAGCCTTTCTTATTGATTACAGCTTATACTCTTAGATTAAAAGAGTGCAGCTAAGTCCTGTCAGAGTCTTTAAAAGTCAGAGTTCATCAGAGTAAACAAGTGACACCATGCTGCAGTAATCCAGATCAGCCAAAGAGGAGTGAATGGTACCAAGTGCATTGCTTTATAGTTTAAAACTGCTCTGATTGTTATTTTCTTGTTGTTTTTTTTTTTTTTTAAATTGCCCTAGAATGATACAGAACAAAGTTAAGTAAAAGTACCTAAGGTGCTGCAAGTTCTCTTCAGTCCACGCTTACCTGCATTAAGCATTGGTGCTGGGTGACACCTAGGTGACAAGGAGATCCTCCAGGCACTAAGCAACGTGACCAGCAGATACCCCAGTGATACTTAGCCCATATATTTTTCTCCAAGCCCTTGCAGCCAGCTTACCAAGTGGTTCTCTGATGGTGCTGCATTAGTTCTGCATTGCTATAAACATACTGGCAATGTTACCACAGGCTGTTCCCAATTTACTTCTGGATAATTGAAGTATCCTATTACTAACTACGTTTTGTTTCTCGTTCTGTTTCTTCACACAGTGTGCTGTGGTCATGTGCATTTCACCCTAGAGGTCTTTAGCAAATTCCTGTAATTACTTCTCCACATCTCTTGTTCATTCGTTCCAACTGAAATTATCTCTGAATGTTAGTTCCATTTGCTAAATCTGTTCTTGCTTTATTAACTTTAATCAAACTAATATATACTGCTAAATGAAAGGTGGTCTATGATGCCCATACCTGGCTCAGCCCTCTTCCCAGGGGTAAACACCCTCTTGAAACACAGTGACACAAGTTAATTTTCCAAATATCAGAATATAATTTGGCTGCTGTAATTTCAGTTATTGAATAGTTGCCATTGATGCCATTCAAAAGCTGCATTGCTACTGCAAAATAGATCTGAGAAAGATTCTATGTATAGTCACTCGAATTTCAAAGTAAGTTCACTCTGCAATGGAGATTGCATCTCCATTAATGTTTGCTTTTCATGAAGTTTTGAGTGAAAGAAAATTCAATTGGGCAAAGTGCACTCCCTACTCATGGAGAGGTGTGATTAAAGAAAGGAAAGAGAGAGTTTGGCTTTCATTTGTATTTATTTTTAGAATTTGTGAGGTGCACAGATTCTATGGTATTGAGAAAACACAAAAGACTGGTTGAACATTTTATAACTCACATAGCTGTTAAGGAAAAAAATTCTCATAGAAAAAAAAAACATGAAAAGTAAGACAGCTTAAAAAATCCTCATTAAAATCAACCTAGCTGGACCTCTAAAACCATTTTGACTTCAATTAGTCTGCTTTTCTATGTCAAATGCACATTAATGGCCCAATCCTGTCCCCATGGAAGTCAGTAGAAACACTGGCCCTTGCCTTAATGGAACCGAACAGGAGTTCAAGAGTCAAGCCAGAGATCACTGAAGAACAGATAAAAGCTGAGCCTCAAGCTCAGGTTTTCAGAAATTGTTCAAACTAAGATGATAATGAGAAAAGTTGATTTTTTAAAATATACAAAATATACAAAATACACAGATCAGGTACATTTACAGGAACATTGTTGCTGTTCTTTTTATAGTGAATTATTAGATACAAAGATGAGGGGAGGAGAATATCCCCTGTGCCATGCTAAATAGTATAAGCTTACAAGTAGTTAGTTGTATTTTTCTCAACTATAAAAGCATTGCTAAAGCCCAGCGATTGTACATATATAAAGTATGGATTAGCTTTGGTTAAAATGGAAATTTTGTACAATAAGGCAGATGGGAAACAGCAGAGGACAGCTATCCTGAGAACCCAAACCTTGCTAGTCTCAGTCCTTTTACTCACATTAAGTACTGTGAGGTTTCTCTAATCAATTAACCTCAAAATAAGCTGTCTTCAAAAGTTACGTCTTCTAATAATTTTAATAATTTTAATGATTTTAAAATGGCAATTATATTGCAAATGTTTCAGTAGGAGGTTTTATATATAGCCACATTAACTTGTGATGTTCTATGACAGAAGGCTAACCACATTTTTGGTTGTTGTTTTTGGTTACTTTTTCCAAAATCAAGGACAATAGGAAAGACTTCTGGAGCAATACACTGATCTTCCTGAATGAAGCTTTGAGTGCCTAGGCTTGCATGCAGGAACAATGGATGTGCAGAAATTTAGCAGTGGGCTGACAGTTTTTTATTAGATCCCAGCTCATTTTCTGCTTCTAAAAAATAGGCAGACGTGAATTTAAGCAACTTTGTGAAATCTGAAGCAATTTTCAGTCCTGGCAAAAAATGCTGAGAACTTAATGTTCAGTAGAGGAAGAACCTTTGGTATAAACTGAGGGAAGCTGCAGGCAAGAGAGGGCCCAGCTGACTGCAGAGGAGTGTGGGGGTGGCTTTCCTCCAACAGGTACCCACCACAGTGCACACTTGTGCTTTGGTCTGAAAGGCGGCGAGAGGGTAAGTTTGAAGAGGTACTCTGATTCTGCATGAAAATACCACCTCGGAATTGCTGAATAACAATGGATTAAGAGATACATAAATAAGTCCTGTCTAAGACAACTCTTGTGGCCAATTAGCCTTTAATCTCAAAGGGTTACGTCAGAGTTTAGGATATTTCCCAGTAACAAAGAAAAACACTTGCTTTATTGCCATAAACTGAATTCCTTCTGAAACACATCTATTGTGTGTGTCAAAAGTTCAGTATTTGACACCTGATATTAGACTGGGACAAGCACAACAAGGTATGTTAAAAAAAAAGGTTGTCACCATTGTGACATGGCATGACGAAAAGCATGGCATGACACAAAATTCATAAATCTTCCGTATCAACAAAAACCAGTGAAAAGTCCAAAATAGATTCTCAACATGATTTTTTAATCATGCGCTGCCTAGACAACTAATGGTCAGCTTTTATGCTTTGGGGCTATCCTTGAAATGTGGATGAAGCTAGTTCTGCTTTCTAATTGGGGAACAAAAACTGTCAAGCTCGTGCAATAGCACCTAATAGCCAACTATATCAAATACTACTTTGAAAATGACTGAACTTATAGTTCCTATGGAGTGACCTATTTCAATAGCAGAATATACATTGTTAGCGAATTTTACTGAAGCATTATGGGTAATAGACTGAACTCAGAAAATTCCCTGACTTCTGGGATAACAGCAGGGGATATTTATTGATGTGTTTTGAAGTTATTGCAGCTTTTTGGCTTAGCCTGGGTGGAATTTGTAATCTTACATACAAATGGGGCAAGAGCCGACCGTGTTACCCCAGCACAGGGCAGGACCCCGACTGCCAGGTTTGATTCCTGCTTTCCTCAGGCATGCTGCATGCAATATATACACCTTTTTTTTT
>VXAA01000779.1:1767751-1907402 GCA_013399115.1 Anseranas semipalmata | reverse complement strand
TTTCCAAACCTTCTAAATTTTTTTTTTTTTTTTTTTTTTTTTTTTTTTTTTTTTAAGGAACATCTACAATCCTCCCATTGCCTCCCAAAGAGAGCTTTCCTGACCTGTAAAACTTAGCTAGCTGACCTTTTTTGTCCTGAATTTGTCCTTATAGGAGTCTCTTTGCAGGTTTTCAAATTAATAACAGTGCAATTCTTGTACCTAACCCAAGTGAAGTATCTTGTATTTGGTGTATTTTCATGCTGTTCATCTTCAAATATCTGGCCTGGTAGTTTCCACTCTCCCTCGAGAGAAGATTTAAATCACTCAGCCGCATACTGGGAACTGAGTTATCATTTTTAAGGCTTTATTGTAAGACCTAGACCCTCGCTGGCCTAATTATATGTCAGATAAAAATACAGAAGATATACATCTTTTACATCAGTTGTCCTATAAAATCAGATATCTAAAATAACCCTATAAAAGCTGATAAACCAAAGGAAAAAAAAAATGGCCAGATAGCACATAGGAGCAGTACAGACCTACATTAATGTGTGTCTTTTGCAAAGGGCTAAGAAATGTCAAGAATAAGGACAGAGTTTTTGACTTCTCTGAACTTGTTCCCTTAAATGGAGACAAACTTAGAATAAAGTTTGTAACAGATGGGTCATTCTTAAAGTTTTTAAACATGGCAAAAATTTAAATCACCTTGAATCTACATTTCTGGTTTTATATTATATATTTTTCTTCTCTTCCTTTACCATCTTTAAGTTATCAAAATTTAAGGCTGAAAATATCAAGATCTGCTAATTAATGTCTTAAGGTATTCGATGAGTTATTTTGACTACTTCAATTTTATAGTTTTCAAATGTGCATGGGTCTCTCATGTCAATAGCCGTATTATTTATAGAAAAAATGAACCTCCTTTAGCAGTATTTTATTATAAAGGAAAATTCTCTGATCCATTGAAGAAACAAAAGGTTGCTGCAACTGACTGTTTAAAGCATTTTGTTTTCAAGATTCCCTTAAAATAGGAAATCCTAATGGGTGCGGTAGTCAGTCTCTTTATGTAAGATAAGATTCACCTTGCTGAGTTGAAGTCTTCTTTACTGCCAGAATATAAATGCCATGTGGAACAGCTACGAAAAATATAATTTGATGATTCAAAATAAGAAGTGTTTCTATTGAAGATAACTGTAAAGCTACACTTAACTTTTTTTCTTTAAAAATCTCTCTGTTCTTGTATTGGCAGAGAATGCATGTTTTCATGCACACAATGGTCAAACTTGTACATATCAACTGTAGTATTTAGGAGCTGGACAGAGCACACTGCACATGGCCATCCAAGTACAGCAGGACAGAGGTGGTGGGCTTTTGACTAGAACACCTGGGATATTGCAAAGGACTACTGAAAATATAGGCTGAATAGTTTGAACTTCAGTAATTCAGGTATAGTGGGTGTCTTTGATGGACTAGGTCTCTGGAAAGAGGCTTAAAATCAGCAAGCTCCTTTTCTTGGACCGTGATTGAGAACTGGTCTTAGCCTTTTGGAATATGGAAAGAATTTGAACATCAACTGAATGTCTGGGGGATATGTGTCTTCCTGCTCTTGAAATCAGGGATGGAGTGGAGATATCTTATCTGCAGGGCCTTTGCTGAAAAATTTTCCAGATACCCAGCATTGTTAAAACATTATCTATTTTCACGGTTATAGCTATATCAGGATCAGAATAGAGAAAGTGATAAAGCCTAGATAAAGCATTCCTCTGTGGCTCAGGCTCCTTGGAAATGCTGAATGCTGTATCAGGAGCACTTCTCATAGCCATAGTACAGGAGGAGATTAGGCCAGGTTTTGGAAGAAGGAACACTGTTTCCTAGCTTTATGTACTTGTTTGTCCTGAAAATAAAAATCATGCACATCGCAAACTGGCAGCTCACTTAATCTACAAACACAGCTCCATTGTTCTTCCATTCACTCCTTCCCTGGCTTAAAAATAATAATAATAATAGAAAGAGTTGTCTAGAGAAGTAGTGTGGAATAAATCAAAGTTGCTGGAGCTACTGCTAATTGAACACTGCAGGGTTATCTGGGAGTTGGGCTGCCAAGGGCTGAGTGCCACCCAGGGTTATGAAAGACTGACTGAAGATCTGATTCAAAGTATAAGTAAATGGAAGGAGATCTGCCTGACTTACATGGGTGTTGAATGAGGTCCCATGAAAAGAAAGTCTCAGTGAGCATATTTTAATGACTTGCAAAGGTCTTGTGTTCAAAGATATAAAGAGAGCAAGGTTTGAGTCATCTACATTACAAAAATATCCAAATGAAGATATGCAATGCAATTTGCCTAGCAGACTAAACACAGCTATAAAAAAGCTTCAGTACTTCAATAAATGCCATGCCCCAAACCACGTTACTGTGTTTGGAATATGGTTTTCTTTATGAATCCTCACTGAAGCTCTATAAATGGGCATAAACTTCCCTCTGATTCCTGCAGCCCCGTTCTTACCTGCAGCCCACGATAAGCAGCTGGCACCAGGCTTTACTCAACAGATGGCTGGCACAGGGGCTTACGTGCATTTACTTGTCTCTGGCACTAGTCAGGGATGGATGGTATAAAAAAATTCTCCACAGTTGTTGGATGAAAAAATACAGTCTAGTCCATCCGAGTGGAATCGTTACTTTATATGAGTGTGGTTTTGAACTCGGTACCTTTTCAAAGGTTGGCTGAATCTCTTGGGGATCTGTGAAAAGAGATCAAGAAATTATCTGATATGTTTTCCGTATCATTGTTATTAGGATTAATAACAGCAATGCTGGTCATGTTTTTAACCAGTAAAGATTCCTCTGGCTCTTGCTTCAGTCAGCAGTTAAGAGAGCTGAATGCATGCTTCAGGGAGAAGATTTTCCCTGACACATGTTTTCTTAGGAACGCTCTATCTCCATTAATACAGAGAGATCAGGTTTTAATCATCCTAACCAATTGGTAGGAGAAACAAGAAGTGGTAGTGGAATAACAGGCTTGATTTTAGCAAGTGTCTGTCTAGTTGGTGCCTTATTAGATTCTGGTACTTGGATGTGAGGCTATTTTAAAAAGTAAAATTTCATGTGTAGTCTATGCACATTTTATCTGGGCCCTAAATAATATAAAAAAGAGAGCAATCTGCAGGAATGAGCTCATGGAAGAGTGACAAAAACACAGGACATTTATTAAGCTTCAGAAAAATTAAGAAGGAGGAAAAAAGTGGAATTCAACTGGATCTGATCTTGTGCTCTGTGATGTTCACCATTTTTTCAGACTCCTTGTGTACATCCCTGCAGGATGGCTGAGAAAGTGGTAATGCTCTGGGAATTGTGTGTCCCTACTAGGCAAAGTAAACTGTAGTCTCTCCAAAGCAGAAAGATCAACCCCCAATCAGTGCTAGCTGCAAACTATTTGCCTAACTAAAGGGTCAGGAGAAGTCCCAAAAGTTTAGTTTAGCCATAACGTGCTGTCATGCAGATGTTTATGTATAGCTTACAGAAAATCTCGGCTGGCAGGCTGAAAGAAGAAGTCTTCCTTAAATCTTCTCATTTTCAGCATGCATTTCATCAAATGCTGTAAATCTGATGATTTTTCTTTTGCCTCCTCAGGATACATATCTGTTGATATCTACTCCCAGAGCATTCATTACCCTTAGGAACCTTGACAGCGAAACACTCATTCAAGCCAAGTCGGTTTTCTTTCTGGTGAAGGTTTCACAAAAACAATCAACAATTTTGATCTCAGCGTAGAGCTTCTGCAACATGCCTAGGGTGTGTTAAATTTGCAGTGCTGTTAGGAAGATCTGGGCCTCACCCTAGTCTGCCTTTGGGCTGGCCATGGACATTGACTACACTGGCAGCAGGTCTCTGCCAGGTGATGGGGCCAAGCAGATTTGGGTCTGTAGAGTGGCTAAAAGCAGAACTTTCAGCCTTCTATAATGGAATGAACTGGAAACCCTGAAAAATGACAAAGTATGCAATACCCATATCGAGCTTTTTTCCATATATAAAGTATATCTAGAAACCATACACAAGTAATTGAATTAAAAAGGAATAATAAATGTAGCCATATAATTGGGGCACAAATAACTACAGATCAGTAGAGCAACACAAATGCAGTGGATAGAGGTCAGGGCAGCATCTGCTTTCCTGGTCTTGCATATATGGAGAGGCAGGTATAGCAGTTTGTTACCCTGGAGCTGTTCAAGCATACACTATGCGGATTTCCAATAAGCGGAGACCTTCTGCTTGAGCTTATGTTGCTTTCTTCCTGCTGCTGTTCTGGGATTTATCTGGAGTTCACAGACTGGGTAAGGTGTCCACTAATCTTATGGCAGCAGACTGAGAATATTTCAGCGGTGCAGCTGGCAGAGGGGAAGCCATTCATAACCAGGCACAGCCCATGAAGAGGAGCAAGCCCTCTGGATTTGGGAGGATTTTTCTGAATGCACAGGTGAAAGCAGATTTATTTTCACCTGAAAATTTTGGGGAACAAATTTTTGGCTCACCTTGAATGTGGATCCTAATAGGAATTAAGCAAAACACAAACTTGAGTTTCCAGCTTGCTCTTGCTGCTAATACTCTTATCCTGTTAGGGAAAGGATTTTGTGTGTGAATCACATTACTACATCCTAGATATCTCTGGGAAAGCCCATGCATTGAAAAAGAAACCCCTCTGCATATAGAATAAACATGTAAGAGAAGGCACCAGAGAAGGAGGAAATGTTTTCTCAGAACAACCTGGGGAAGGCAGGTTGAAATGAGAGTTGTGTCGAGTGCTATGGAGTGTCATTTAGTGCTGCTGAGGATATACACCCTGTTTTGTAGGATGCACTGAAGTAAAACATGGAGCAGCAGATTTCTGATGAGGCACACAGTGTGCTGTGCTGCCGATCAATTCACCTCTATGCTGTCCTTTACTCCCAGTCTTATCTATCTATAGTCTTGGGTGCTTGTGTCTAGACACAAGCTTTTTTAGGTCAGTTTTCTGCAGCTGTTTTAGGCTTGCATGGCTGCTGTCTTTGCTAGCCGTTCACCTGCCACCAGCCCTGCAAGGAGACACTGCAATACAAACCTGGAATATGGAGCAAAGGAGCCATGGGAGAGGACTGATGACCAACAGTGCAGCAAAAGTGGTGGCTTTGCCCTTGAGCTGGATGCTCCTCGGGAGTACAGGAGAGGGGGAGAAGCCTCCATCTTTTGGGTTTTGGCAAGGGACCTGCTAAAATGCTCCTGAAGTATCCCCAGAAAGATGGTCAGTACCTTTAAAACATCACCAGCACAAAGAAATTGAGAGCAAAAGTTCAAAATCTTGGCTGCTAGGGGCTCACCAACATCTGCAGTGAGGATGCACCTGGCTGCGGGGGCTCAGGAGACCTCAAGAGAGCCATGAAACCCCAAGGGGCCAAATCCTGCAGCCATGGCCCATGTGTGCATGGAAAGAGAAACCCAGGCTTTGGGGGAATAGGCAGAAGGGAGTTTTGTCAGCAAAGCAAATGCACCTTCTGATTAGGAACGTGAGGACAGCACGTGTGCAGTCACCCAGGGCTCCATAAGTGGGGTGGTTACAGATGCTGCTGAGAACAGCAGAAACCAGGTGTGCCGAAATAATCCCCCCTTCTGCATCCTGGCTTCCTACAGTTCAGCATTCGTTGTAGGCCAGTCTATATTTAGCAATGGTAAATTAGACATAATGTAATTAACCCAGAATGTTCTTTATTTTTCTATTGGAAATGGTAATAACAGTAAATTATCGCAAATAATTATGGACTGCTTACAGAATTTCCATAGACAAGACAATGCACTTTTATATGATAAGATTTTATAACCATACAGCCTTTATAGCTGTAGTGGTAAATTACTTTTCCTGTGGTTTCAACATAATGGGCTGTGCAGATAAAGTACTTTTGTGAAAATATGAATGCTTCCAGATGTTTCACATATTTTCTCTCATTGATTTAAACTTAATCTTCACATGATTGTGCAAAGGGAGTTCCTGCAAGGTAAGTATAAAAGGCACGAATGCACAGGGGTGGGGATCTGGAACAAGAAAATGTAGAATCTGATAGCAGTTTTAAACGCAAATGATGATTTGATTGACTTTATCTAGCCAGAAATTTTGTTAGGTTTGAAACTTTGCGTTATTTCTGATATCATGCCAAGAGAATTCTAATCTATAAAAATAATAAACTAATAGGAATTGTGCCAGCTTCGATATATGCACTCTAAATTAAGCCCGAGGGCACTTGATGTCCAATTTTAAGATTGGCCTTGAATTTAAAATTTACTAAGTAATTATTAAGGTATTTGTTGGGAAATAATCCAAAAATTTAATCCAAAACCAATTATCAAATAATAGAGATACAGGGACTCCCTCAGGGCCCAAATATATGTATTTGGAATATGAGTGTGCTTGTGTTAATAGATAAATAACCTTTTTCTATGACACAAAGTTTCCACAGTCTATGGATATTTGAGTTTAGGATTAGAAAAAAACAATTAATAGGATGGTATTTCATCCTTTTTTGATTGCTAGAAACAGGAGCAATAAATCATAATGCCAGAGCATAATGCTTTAGAAGAAGGTATTTTAAGGGAATAATACCAGCACTGAGCTGAGGGCTGAATTCAGCCTGCAAGAGCATGGTGTGGAAATACTTTTCAGACCAGAGGTCTGCATCTTGGCAGCCACAAGACGTGAACCACTACGAAAGAAAGTTATTTTCTGATATAATTTCGGTCTGCTTAGGACAACAATATTCATACTTTATAAGCCTGATACTGTACAGTTTTTTATTGTGGGCGTTTTATTATTGTATCATGAAGAATTTTTTTTCTTAGTTTATTTTGATTGAGGAAAAATATGTTATTCTTTTGAGATATCCTTTCTCATGCACATGATTAGCAGCTTGGTACAAGAAACCATTTAGTCACAGGCTTACCTTCAAGCACACACTTAAATCCTATTGAAATCAGAGAGCTTTAGAAGTGCGATTAAAGCTAAGTATATGTGTAATGCTTTGCTGAGAAGGGGCCATGTGCTTGGGAAGGTGTTTAATGTTACATATAACTTGAACCAGACAATCAAATTTTATGTTGGCATTTTAAGACTATTTTAACGTACATTCCCCATCCACATTAAATGGATTATCCACAAAACTTTCATAAATACGTGTAGCAAGAATAAAGCAAAGTTTTCAATGAAAACTCTTAGTCAATCATGATTTTTGATAGTAAATGAATCCTGCACATTTGATCCTAATTTTCTTAAAAACAAACAAACAAACGAAGGAATGCCATTCTGTTAAATTGTTTTACCAGCTGAAGGAAAACATTGCAATGTGATAAACTTTGCAAATAATTTAAAATGAAATGTAAATTAGCCTGTGATAGAAAAACAGTCTTTACTGACTTTTACTTGAAATCGTCTAGCCTTAACTAAAGCTAACAGCAGCACTTGGGGGCTGGATGGAGCACAGGCGGAGCTGGACTGCGCGCTCACATCTCCGTGCATTGCACTGCTGAAACCGAGCTCCTGTTACAGCCCAACACTTCCTCCCCGGAGGGCATCCAGTTCAGTTCTGATCCTGCTCCTACCAGCACTGCTGCTGCAACAAGACTGCTAATTTCAGCAGTTTTCAGATGTGACAACAGAAGCTGACCAGCTAATTTAGGAGAACCTGGAAGAAGGGGCTTTACTTCTAAATCAGTTTTCAGAAAGGTTTGTGATGATTCTTGAAACCATTTTCACGAGAATGCTTTAATAACTCCATGTGGCAGTTTCTGATGAGCAGAGGATGACAGTGTGATAGTTTTGCCTTAAAATAGTGCAAGCTACTGTTGAAGCTTCATGTTTTGAAGGGTTTATTGAGAACAAATAGCAGTGCAAGAGGAAAACGTGGCTGTGCAGAGGTCTGCCTTGCTGATCTTCCAGTCACTGTTTAGCCACGAGCCAAGAGGATATTGGCAAACATTGTTAAGTACAAAATAAAGTAATAATCTTCATAAGAATGCCCATACACTTTTAAATCTGTAGGGCCTTAAAAACCACAAAGTGGTTGTGAATATTAGGCTCCTGGGTTAATAGCTGGAAATCAAATGCATTAGGAAGTCCAGCCGGAAGACGCTGATAAGAAATATTCTTTGTTCCTTTGGAAACAGCAATACTTAAGATAAAAGTGAAGTACATTTTAGAGTGGCGATGAATCTAACTTCCAAATAAAACATGAAGTGAATATTGAAAAGAACAGCAGGGAAAGCACTTTTGATTTTCTTCCTGAGTTCAATATCTGAACTTCAAAAATAATTTATTTTTTGTTTGTGTTGATAGCTCTACAGTAGAATAAAAACTCAGATTTTCCAAGATTTGCAGCCTGCATTGCTCTTTTGTATCTAATTTGCTCCCCACCCCCCCCCCCCACCCCAGTAATGCTCTCTAAGTTAGTGACATAAACCAAAGAATATCTGACATTCCTACACACGTGCTGCTGGGGAGCTGAGCCAACCCCTGCGCCCCTCGTTGCTGAAGCTTGTAGAGAGTTTTAATTTCAGATTGTACTGAATATGCTGCGCCAAACTATTCAGCGAGCAGCAGCGCTGTCCCTGTGGTGCACAGGAACCTACTTCCTTCGCACATGTATGTAAAGTGGTAGAGTAGGAAGTGGAGGTGCAGTCCCTGCGTGACCAGCAGGCAGGAGGAGCGGGCTGGGGACAGCGCCCGGGAGCTCCGTGCACAGACACCGGCCTGGGGACAAACTGAGCCCCATGCCGTGTTCCTGCCCATGTATGTTTGGCACCACCGTGCTGTGGTCCGTATACCTCTTGCATGCCATGCTACATATATATCAAACATGACCAAAACATTGAGGAGGAGTTTGAAGAAAATTTCAGATTTCTTGCTCTTTCCCAAACCACCAGCTACTTGCAGTCCCAGTCACTGGATTATTTCTTTCATCCATAAGCCTAATTCACAATGATTTCTTTTCCCAGCTATCTTCAGTCTTCTAACTGCTTCCTTTACCTGTGCAGCCACTTGTTTCACTCCACAAGGAGAACTGTAGGCATCGCAGTGTGCTCAGAATGCACAGCGTGGGAGCTAACCTATCTGTCTTTCTTGTGTTTATCACATTGGGACATTAGTAGCATTCCTGAGGTATTTAAAGAAGCATTGAAACCTCATTTGCTCACAAACTGCTTCAGGTTTTCAGTGCTCACTCTGCTGAACGCTGCACATCCCATTGTCAGTGAAGGATAAGTAAATGGCTCTTTTTGACGGAACGGTAAGTGAAGGACGCTACAGAGCAAAGAACTACAGCTTCATGGGTTTTTGATATAACTGTTCTGAAAATGTCCTTCAGAAGTTAGGCTGTAGTTAGCACATACATAGGCATCAATAATTAACTCCATCGTGATTCTGTAAGTCCCGCATATGCAGTATTTTGGTGAAATAAGAATAGCAAAAGATGGAAAGAAAAGAACATGCAGAAATCACATAGCTTCATTTGTTGTTCTCCAACCCTCACTTGCTCAGGTTTTAAAAATCATTCTCTAGAATCCAACAGGAAATCTCAGCTATGTGAATCCATAGTAGAGAATGTTTCAGTTCCCTTAAGCCTCACAACCCGATGTGGGTGTGATAAGGTAGGGTATAACTTCATCCAAAAGAAAATTTACTTTCTTGGGTACAGAAACTCAGGTGAGAGTGACAGGCAGGGGTCTCAAATGCCATTGCCAACTCATGGAGGACACCACTATATAGGCCAATTATTACTAATAACAGTGTATTACTATAGAGAGCATGATACGTGAAACAATAAAATATACTTTTATTTCAGTCATTATCTTTTCAATACTTTTTTCTGCTAAGAGTTTTCAAAAACATTCTCTTCCCAGAGTGGATCTCAGAAATTTGAAATAAGTTCTGATTCAGCATATCATAATGTAAATGTCACAATGTATAGGGCAGAAACATGATGTCATTTAAAGATCTTTGGTATTGTAGATAATCTTATCTTGTTATAGATGTGAAATGTGAGTCATCTGAGGCCTATGAAAACTAAAAAAATATTTTAAAACAGCATCTTCAGTATTTTGCTCTTTAAATCATCTGGCCTTTAACAGGAAAAGCTGTCAATAACTTCAATTAAAAGAGAATTTCATAGTATCAGCAAAGTAATTTAGAAGATGTGACTCTGATTTCTTGGCAGTGACTTATTGCTTTTCTCACTGTGGAAACACTGTTTTGATATTATCTACTGGAGAAATAGAACCGAAGTGGACAGTTACTGTCTCCTCTTAGCGTAACTATTTTTTCTTTTTTCCTTTTATTCTAACTGTTGGACTTGATGATCTTGGAAGTCTTTTTGAACCTAAGTGATTCTATGATTCTATTTTATTCCTTTTTTTTTTCTTTTTTCCTTTCTGTCTTTTTTTTTTTTTCCAAGTTGGTTAAGAATTGTTATCTCCGAAACATGAACAAAATGATCTCTAAAGAGTGGTGTAAAACTGAGGCTAGGACACAGAGAAAGTGAGTGTTGCTTGTTCAAGTCAGGGGATTTTATAGCTTTCTTTCTCAACTTCATGGAAGGAGGAAAACACACCTCTTTCAAGCTTGGCTGGATTTGAAATTATCTATTGTCATGCTTCCTCTAGCTCAGCATCCTCATGGGCTGTTCGTAGTAACATCTTCATTTTAGGATTATATAGTCTATTTAATGCATATGCAGCAGACTTCTAATTAATTGCCTTTGTTGCTGCAATCCTCGGTCATCAAATTTCTCTCTCAAAGGCTGGCACACACTCATGGAAAAATGCTTTTTCCACAGTAGGTTCACAAATGCCAGAGGGTGTGGGAGGAGGGAGAGAAAGCTGGGGCAGCTCCAGTGGAGCTGGTGGATGGGAGACCACAGCTTAATCCCTGCTCTACGCATAAACAGTTATCAGAAGGAAAAAAATAGATGCCTGCCAGGCCTGAAGGACTGGTGCATCCACAGGCAGAAGTAGGTCAGATATGAGGGGGGTTGTTACTTCAAGGATTTTTGAATCACAAATGCTTCTGTAGAAGAAGTAAAGTTACTAAGTTGAGAAGTTTCTTGGCTAAGATGGTGTTCCTTTCTTTTTCCTGATGTATTATTTCTGGTGGGATCAAACTGGAAGTGTAGAAACCCTCCACTGTGGTGTGGCTTCGAAAGCTCGGATGGATGTAACACAGGCAATTCCACTGTTTCATTGCAAACTGTTGACCCTCAAATTAAAGTGGGATTAGATAGGCTCCAACTAGTATGAAATGATTTTCCAACCAATCTTGTATCAAGTTTTCTTCATTCAAAACTTGGCTGAACCAGACATATATAAATTTATATATATATATCATATGGATTTTAGAGCTTTATTTTTCATATTCATTTCTCGGTAATACTAATTTGTACATTAGGGCATCTATTTCTTCTTAGCTGCCCTAAAGCAAGCCTTACTCTCACTCACATCACACGCACACACTAAGAGCATCATTTGGCTTACATCAGTACTACAGCTTGACCAAACAAGTGCTGTAGCACAAGGGTGGTATTACAACAGTCCTCACAATTTTGATTATTTAACTATAATAAAAGCAGTTGTGAAAAACAAACCTAACATTCAAACACAAGAAAAGCACCACAACCTTGTTTTCTTTCTTTAACCAGCAAAGAGTCACCACTATCTTTCCTTAATACAATCCCATTAAAAAATATGTGGTCACCATCCTCCCCATAACCTAATTTACTCCTGTTTGGTAACTATCTAAGATCCACATATTTCTTATTTTTACTTTTTTTTTTTTTTCTCCAAAGGAAGAAAATCTCTTCAACATCAAGAAGGAATCCTGTGAGATTGGACTATTGAGCTAATGTGTGAAAACTGAATGTTGGAAATGTCTGCACTAGACACTGTGTGTCAGGCCCACTTCTAGCTGCGTGACTTTTATCCAGTGGCCAGAAAGTAACCAGGAGGTGATCAGGTGAGTAAACAAAGCCTTTCTGGGACAGCATCTCCCTCTAATCACATGCACGTACTCATCACAGGAAATACACAGGGAAATTGCATTTATCAAGAGGAATTGGTTAAGAGAACAACAACTGGAACCCATCATCCCCTCTGACCCACAGGGATGCCTACCTGCTGCCTCTCCAAGGGTTCTGGCTTTCATATTGCAAGCTTTTATGTGAGTTGTGGGACCTAAGAGATGGTTACTTATCACCTGTGCTCCTCCCTGAAGAAGTGTAATATCAACCATTCGCGTTGAGCGAAGGTCACAGCCATAATGCTGAGCAGCTGTGTTTCAGCAATAGCTTGAAATGTGTCTCTCCTGTTACCCTTTCTCCCCAGAGATGCTCTTCCTAGTTTTTGCCAAATCATATAAATCAATGACTACCACGTTACCGTATCAGCATTTTTCAGTGTTCTTACACTAGGAGGAGGTGCCATCTCTAAGAATAACCTCCCATGAGAAAGAACTCCTTTTTCTCATCAATATAAACCCCACCAAAGCCTAATATTCGCCACTATCTTTTAAGACAAGGCTTTAAAAAACATTTTCCCACTGAGTTTTAGTAGACCCACCAGAATCAGTTTTATGATGAATTGAGCTTGCTGCAGTGAGGAAGATATATGCAATTGTTATCAGACATATTTTGTTAATATTGTTCATATTTTTAGCTCATGACCTATATTTAACAAATATATGCAATGTGACACATGCCATCAGAAATTAGAGTTGTCGTTATGGAAATATAAAGAACGTGACACACACCATTAACACGTGTCAAAAATCATTAGAATCCTTCTCCATTAAAGCCACCCAAGCACTTATAAAATGAGGAAGCCCGGTCTTATAAACACTTAGTTTAGCTGGTACACCTTTTATTTTGTCTTATAAAGGCTCCCGGCTAAATTCTGTCATTATTCTATACTCTTTGTTTGCTCATATTACATCCAGTCTTTCCTGTAATATATGGCCAGAAATGTGGGAGCACAGAAGCTGGCTTCTGGTAGCACTTGGCACATGCTGATGGGATTTCTGTAGATTAAAATGCAAAGCAAGTTGATAACCCAATGCAAAATATCTTTCAGACCTGAATCAGAAGCAGAAAATGCAGCTGACCTGTTTTGCCTCTCAATCTTTCAAGAAATCTTGAACTTTGCTTTTCTTCCCCATAAAAGCAGGTGATCCATTCCTTTCTTTCTCCATTCTCAGTAAAAAAGTAAATAATTAATTCCTAGAAGTGTTAAAGGGGTTGTATCCAAAACATGTGTTAATATCGCCAGTGCTATCAGAGTCATCTCCACTTAAAAAGGCTCGTTGTTGCTAGGAAAAAGTGGAAGAAAACAATTTTCAAGCCAAAATAGCTTGTTTGGAGGGGCTGTGTTAGCAACTGAATTTTAAAAAAATCCACCTTTGTGATCACTCAAGCAAGAATTTATCAATATGTATGTAGTTAGTAAGGGAATAACAATATACATATATATATGGGTACATACCTGGTTACTTATTGTTTTGAATATAGCCTCTTTTTAAATCCAGACACTCTGTGGATATTAAATAACTAATCCATAAACTACCCTTGAAAAGAAGATGGCTAGATATCTCTGTTCACCTGGGTGAGTACAGCAAGTGGCTTGTGATCTGTCAGACCCACGGCTCAGGTCCCAAACCACACACTGCTCTTCTGCGCAGTGCACAGCTTTCAGCTAGCGTTGGCCATCTGCGGAGGGGACCTCGGAGCTCCTGCATAGCCACGCAGGGAAGCTGGATGAGATACACACACGCACTGGAGAAGCAGAGCTACTGCTGAGTTGGCACCCACGACTATCCTTGTCCTGCCCTGTCCTCGCCCATATTTCACCTTTGAAAGTTATTCTTTGAGCTTGGGTGATTATGAAAGTTACTTTTGCTCTTTCCAATTTTTTGGGGGGAAAACAAGGGGTGGTAATGGAGGTCATTGCCTTTAGGGGTGCTGCAAAATTTTCTCCCATGCTCAGTCAGTATGGCTGGAGGTGGGAGTCCCTGCGTCTCCCCCAGGATGGTTTGGCGTCAGCGGGCTGGAGGAAGATGAGAAAGCTGGGCAGCGAATGTGGCCCTTTTTGTAGAAAGTGGTAGAAATAGAGAGCATCTGGCCTAACTACCCAGTGAGTGGGTAGGTAAATTTTAAAAGCTTTGTCAATGTCAATTTGTTTCCAGCCTTCCCTGCCACACAGTCCAGGGCGTCTCAGGAACTATACTCAACCCCTGGTCCCAATATCTCATGCTCTACTTGTCCCTGGTGCTTGCTGGCCTTTGATTCATTAGCGCAGACAGACAATTTCTTTCTGCCCCTTCCCTCTGCATCCTGCACTGAGGATTCTGTTTCTGGGTGTACACAAAAACCTGTCCTAGGAAGTCCTAAAATGATAAATGTTTACATCACAGCTTGTTTGCTAGAAAAGTCTTCCTCTCTCCTGACACACTGATCTTTTTCACACTGCTTTTGTTCCTTCGTTAGCATATGCAGCTGCCTGCATTATGCCATGCAGAACGTAACACGTGCAGGATGTGCTTGTCAGTGTGTCAGGCTTAAAAACCTATGATTAAAAATTATGTTGCTCATTAGTCATTGCAAATCAAACTGAGAACAATGCTCTCTGGCCAATTTGTAAACAAACATCCTGTTCAACCTGTTCCGTGATTTCTCTTTAAGGAAGAGAAAAAGAGACCAGCTCATAAATAAATAACTCCCTAATTCTGCTAGAGACACATACTCAGGGCATCTTACTGCATGGATAAATATTCCATAATTTCATTTTCTTCAAAATTGCCTCCTACGAATTTTGGCTTCAGATATCCCTAATGCCAATAATGATTCATAAATATTGTATGAAAGGAGCACAGTGTGTGTGTGTGCGCGTGTGTGTGTGATGTATGGCTGTTCTCATGTGGACAAAGAATTACCATTACAAGTAACAAATTAGTATCCTGAGAATAATGTCAAGAACACCACACTGGTAAAAAAAATACTCAGTCTGAAGACAAATGCATGTTTGGAGTATCCGAAGCCTATGTGAAAAAGTGTCAATATCACAAAAAAAGGAATTACCTGTAAAATTCCTGCATGTTTTTTCCTCCACAAACACTTCAGTTCTCTCAGGCACTGAGGTCTAGGAAGAGTTTTGAAATTGGTGGCATAATGCCTCCATATGTGTAAACTAACATGCCTGGCCACGGACAAGGCTGAATTCAGGTGCCTCTCCATGCCTGGCAAAAGCACATTTTCTTACACTTCCAGCAGAGCTGGACAGAGCTGCGGATGGTGCAGTGCCATGGATTGACCTGCCCTGTGGCCTCATCTGCTCCTAGGCGGAAAGACAGCACAGACGATGTATCATATTGTAGTATGAAGGTACTGGTCAAATTTAAAATTATTTCTGTTTTTGGTATTACACACGTACATGTAAAAGTCTGATCCTCTGCTTAATGTCATGGAGTGTGGTTTATACTTCATAGGTGTTCTGGGGACTTTAGCAATGTAATGTCAGTGAGCGATGGCCAGTGAAATCTGCCATTCACTGACATTTTAGGATGCATTTTGATCCATTCTGTGTTTTGTGCAGCAGAGGAATTTAAGAAACCTTGGGAAAGAGGCCTCATTTCCCTGCTGTGGGGCTGTTTCTTGCATTACAATTCCAGCTAGTGCTGTGGAGGCAGGGCCACGCGTCCAGCCCTCCCTACAGCACCACTTGTAGGGGGAATCGCTTTGGGCCATTCCAAACTTTTCCCAGGGGTAACTCAGTTTGCAAAGCAGCTGTTTCCCTTCAGCCAGATTTCGGTTCAGAGCACGGGAACAAGAAAGCAGCCGATCTCCTCCTATGTCCTGTCCTCTTTGCGAAGGAGGCCAGAGCAAACTCTGCAAAATTGTGCTACCAAATTCTCCAGTACACTCACAAGATGGTGTGCTCACATAGAAAAATCCGTCCTTACTGTTGTTAATTAGAGGTCGTTTAGCACCCTGAGGCATGAGGGCTGATATTGTTGAAACAATCCTGTTTGTTTTAGTTGTTACTGGACCCAATGAGCATGCTGTTACAATCTTGACTTAATGTTTGATTGATTTAGTGACATTAGTGTAGGTACAGATGGATTGCAACATGGAGGCCAGTGCAAGCTGACATGTAGCTCTAGACTAAAGATGAAGAAAATACTTATTTCATTTTCTGGTAGCTGATTTTTTAGGAGCAATAAGTGCTATATGATCAATATCGCGATTCTCTTGTAGTTCATCAGGCAAACATCTACTCTGGTTTGCCTTTTAATTTTCTGACATGGTGTTACTTAGGTTAGCAGACCACAATAAATATTGCATGCCCTTGCATTTTCTCCAACAATGCATGTGTGCTTCTGCAAAAGTTCATTTCCAGCGGTGCATGATGCTGCAGGCTATCTTCCCCAGGACTAGGTAAGTGCCACTGGCTGCATGCCCTGATTCCTCACAACAGAGCAGAAAAGAAAACATTTCTGTCAAATCTTGTTATACAGTGCATTGTGGTGTATTACTGAAAAACACCTCTTTCTGGTTTCAACTCAAATGTGTATGAACTAAGCGTACTAGCAGAAAATCACTTACTTTTATAGTACTAGATCACTTGCTGCTCCTTTTGCATTCCTGTTTGTAGCTCCCAGTGGGCAGGGCAGCTCTGCTCCAGCGCTCCATGTTCTTCAAGCAACATCTCAGCTGAGACACATGACCACCTGGATGGGCATAGGGTCTGGTAAGCAGAGAGACTTTTCACTTTGAATGGACAAAGGTCAAATTCTTTCAGATAAGCCAACTGACAGTGTCACTTGCATCTTATGCTGAGGTTTCCACCTCAGTGTAAAAGCTCAGGTACCAGATCAGTCTGCAAGTGCAGTGCAGTGTACACTGTGCAGTGTATCTTTAAAATACTAAAAGAAACAATCTCTATAATGCTAGTTTCCTGTTCAGGATTTCTCTTGCTTTTTCTAAACTTGCTTCTTGGACAAAAAAGTATTCATCCTATTTCCAACAAATTCAGTTCAGTAAATCCTCTGCAAATCTGAAGTAGCTAAAAGAACAAAAAATAAGAACTTTCCCAGCTGCTTGGAAATGTTTCTTTGATTTGTAATGTTTTCACAAATTTTACTATTTGCATAATAAAAATTATTAATATAAGCTGCAAAAGATATTATGGAAATATATTAAGTACATATGTCATAATACAATTACAGAAAATGAAGGCTGCGCTACCACGTGTGAGGTTTGCTGTATGAAAGCCATTTCTGAGAGGCATATCTCTCCCTTGAAGACTTCCCATGAGGGAGAGCCCAGAACCTACACAGACTGTCCATTCCATTGTTCTAGTACACATTTCTTTAAATAAACTTTTTCTTGGTATCTAACCTGAATTTCAGGATGCAACATGGCTTCCTTTTTTAATACTCTTCAAGGACATGAAGAAGGCTGTATTTGCCTTTTTGGTAGGCAGGTATGTACTGGAAGACTCTTATATCCTCCTTTAAGTTTTTGTTTGTTTGTTTGTTTGTTTTTTGTACATTAAGCATTCCCTATTTGTTGAAATTTGCTGGTTTTCTTTTCTAGTTGCCAGGCCATTCTTGTTGCCCTCTTTACATGGGTCTCTCAAACTACACCTTCAAGCCTTGTTAGCACAAACCAATGCTCAGTGAGGTAGAAGAATTACTTTGTGTCTGATATTTCTTGCCTATACATCCTACTCTGCTGTTTTCTGGGTTACCCTTGTCCTTATTTTCTTTCATTCGGATTATTTTAATAAAATTTCATCAATGTCATCTGAAATTCATGTTTTATCCTCCAAAGTACTCCCAGTTCTACTAAATTCACAAATTTAAGAAGATTTTATATTTGGTCATCCAGGTAATTAATTAAGATATTGGATACTTTTCCTACAAAATCCCATTTGGTGTATCTTTCCATTTTCAAAAGGAAACATGAATTCTTTAAAGATATATTTTTTTTCTAATGAGTTTTGCAGCCACTTCTCGTTTTATTAGGTTGTGCTCTCTACAACATAATGATTATCAAATTGCTAAACTATAGAAAAGGTCAAGAAATGGTAAAATTATAGGAAATGGAAATTTACAGTATTTTCCATAGCCCTGATTACTCCAAGGCCTATTCCTTTGCTGAATTATATTCTCAGAATGGTTGTTTGTGTGCTTTAAGGCAAGCCCATACACGAAATAATTTTAGGCATTAGCCCATCATTAAGGTCGGAACATTTTGAGCATGCTGCCTAAACTCTAAGGCAAAATACTCTGTTACAATAGTATAAATAGTAATGACTGTACACTAGTGATTTCAGTAATGTTAATGGTGATGCTAATTACACTAGCAAATCTGTCTTCGTGTCAGCCATGTTCTTTTCCTGATCTTGATGTGAGGAAGATTATATTTTGAGGTATGTAGATAAAGACCTATTGCATCTATAAATAACAGTGGATCAGATATGAGCTACGCATGCTGATGAGCTCCTCATTAAAACAAATGTATTGATGGTAGTATTGTTTATTAAGACACTATAATATATAGACAGCTGGATCATATATAATTTAAACTGTTCTCACTTTACAAACCTGACAACTGAACAAATATAATTGATTCATGTATTGCAATATTCATTCCATTAGTTAGAATATATATCCAAAATTGAAGATGTCAATCAAATAAAATGAATGCATGTTTTCATAGAGCACTGTGATTCCTTTTATTAAACCAAGAAAAAAAATCAATCACTATTTTTGGATTCAGATTCAACAAGAGTGTGACTCCTGCAAGTGATGTGGCAATAAATATACATGTTTATTTTAGTCATGTTAGAAAATTACTCTGGATACTTTGATCTATTTAATGTGTAAGAAAATAAGCTATTTATGATAGCAGTGTCTATAAACACTTTAAACAAATAGTTTCGCTGACATATAGGTACAGGAGATGGCACTGATTCTCACTTACACCAATTTTACACTCCATTGGCCTCAGTGAATGTTAGTCTTGATTTACACCAGCGCAGAAGAGATGGGAATGGGCCCTGTATTTTAACTGCTGTCTTTCACATGCTGATCTGCGGCTCCCGAACTCCTGGATGAATAATGCGGAGGCAAATATTACAGGTTCTGTCTGCATTTTTGTGGTAATTTACTTCTGAACCTTGGGAATAAAAACAGAGATCTGTCATCAACAAAGCATTCATTTCCTCCGTTTGGAGCTCTGCCTGCGCTCACAGAGCAGATCTGCTCTACGCCGTGTGTAAAACATGCTGTAAGGCATTTTCTTTTTCAGAAAGGATGCACAATCGCTATTTTAATAAGTGTAAAGTTGCTGGTGCCTGCTCTCAGCTGAAGGCCAGGTACGAGCCACGTGCGGCTCTGGGAGCTGCTTGCAGGTCAGAGCCCAGCAGACATGGCACATCACGGGCATCACGGCAATGCCGAGGTGGCATCCACAACAAATCCCTTGTGACAGCTGACAAAAGGCGAGGGGAAGGACAACGGGAGGGAGGGAACTTTGCCGTGAAGCTGCGAACTGAGAGCCACAGTTTGTCGGGGACCTGCAGTGGTTTTGTCTCATCCCATCTTATCGATCAGGGATGTTCCCCTTTTTCCACTATGCTCATCCTGAGATAGCTGCAGTCTGTGCAGTACCTAAAGAAGGGAAGAGCCCACAGCTTTTCCCAAAACAATACTTTATATTACTGTGGCTGTTTGGACATTTATTTGGAGCATTTTAGTTTTGACCTCTCTCTGATATCGATTGCTGCCTTGGACATGCACACGCATACAGTGCATCACTGTAGTCCCTCCTCACACATGGAGAGATGAAGGTATGGAAGTCCACGTGTGTATGCTAGAACATTACCAGAAAATTTACATTATATAGAAATTATATGTTATGTTATTTTTATGCAGAAATATTGTATTATTAAATTATTATTATTTAGAATATGCATTAGGATGTTCCAGTGTATATCCTCCGTTTATTAAAATAAATGGAATCTAAATTCTAGTTACAGGTCATCAAAGCTCTTCCAGCTGGAGTCAAACCACAGGTGCGCAGCACAGTCCTCCTGGAAAGGAGTGGATCCCCCCGTCCCAACGAGTTTCGCAAGGCCACCTCTGCTCCCGCCCAAGGAAGGGATTTCAGTGATGTGGATCACCGCCCTGCAGGAGGGCCTGGGAAGGATGCTCTGCCTTTAAAGAAGGCAGAAAATAAACACACTTGGCCAAGCATGATACAATATACACACAAAAGACTACATAATATATACCTCACCACACTGCAACTTTTAAAAATTAATACTGCTTACAATTTATTTCCTAAACTTTAACCTGTAGCAATGGGCCCTGACATGATCTGCAGTAAAAGTGCTCAGTATCTCAAAGAATTTTTGCATGCAAAATTTTATAATACCACTATCTGCTTCTCTGGACAACCACACCAGGGATTCCAGACAGTTTATCCTACCTTAGTTTTGATGCAGACCTGCATATCTTCTTGGAATAGGAGAAAATATAAAACTTTGCAGTGATTGCTAGGCAAAGAATTATCCAAATTCTGTCATTTAACTTTCACACCATTATCTGTTGTACAGATAACAACAGCTCTGCTGTCTCACTCAACGAGCTCCACACAGCTTCTTGCAAAGTGGCTTGCTGTGCCACGGGAGGCATGGAAGGAGCTCTGCCCCAGGTCCCAGCTGGCACTTGGGAGCACTGACAATTTCCCTCTTGCAAAAGGGCCGACTCGCTGCAGAGAGAGCTGGGCAGGGCCAGTCCAAAACCTGCACTGACCTGGTTTGCCTGCTGCTCCTTCAGGGTGGGCTCAGCCCACGGGCTGGGCTTAGCGCCTTCATTTTCTGTCCCCCTTTGGGCAGTCTCAGTGCAATGCAGAGCTGGGAGCACTCCATGGGGTCAGTGGAGACTTTGGGGCCCAGGAATCCAGGGTGCAGAGTCCTGGCTTCACTGTCAGTTAGGATGAAGTGATTTCAATGGTTTTAAAATTGGCAGCATCTTTTTCACACTAAAAAAACGTAGTGTTAGGTGAGATGAGCAGTCTATGTAATGATCATTTCTGACTGGGAAATACAGAAATATTCAGTATTTAGCTATCACTGGATACTGAAAAATTTTGCTATGATGTGATTACAGAGTCTTTATATGAAGTTGTGTTACAAGAGAGAGACAAAAACCTCTTCATTACACCAGATTATCAGAGACATCGATACGTTTCAGCACAGGAGCCTTTACGTGCCAGCAGCTCAGCTCTCAGCCACGGGCTGTGCTATGGCCAGGAAGAGAAGCAGAAGGGAGAGGAGATGCTCTGCAGTCCTGCACTCCAGCTAGAGCCCGAGAACATCTCTTGCTGGTCTGTTTTTCAGAGCCAAACAATTATCCCTTTTATATTCTTTCAGATGTTAGCCATTTTAAAAGGACAGAGGAGCGAGGAGCAAACAGCTAACACAGTGCAGCACACAGTGTGTTCTCTCCTGGCTGTGGAGGATTCTGATAAACACCCGTGAATCACCCAGCAGTAATTGGTAAATGCCAGATTTGGGTTTTGCATGTGATTGCACAGGTTCCTTATGCAGGAGCCGACCAGCACCAGGGTGAGCTGGGTTCAGGCTCTGGGCTCGCAGGAGTGTTGGGGAGCAATGACATTCATCGGGTGTCTGGGAGGGGACACAGCTCTGGAGTGAGTCTGGATAAATCCCCAGGAGGGACCAGGCACAGAGACCTGCTTCTTGCCCACAGAGCAACGCAGACTTTGTCCGGGTGGCTCGGTGGGACGCATCCAGCCCGGCCCAGCCCTCCCAGGTGCTCTGCTGCAAGCCCTGAGCTGCTGCCCGCGGTGCCGCAACCGGAGGGCACCGGCAAGCAGCTCCCCGTGCCCCCTCCCAGCCACAGCTTTTTGTGTAAAACACAAAATCTGCAGTGTATATATGGTAAACTGTGAACAACGCAAACAGCTCAGTCATCCGTCACAGCACCATATGGCCGGATGGAAAAAATAGGTCCTAAAGATTGTATTATAATGAACTGAAATGAGTGACTTAACTATTAAAAATATTTAAACCTTCATATATGCATAGCTATATATATGTATATGTCCACCCCTTCATTTTCTTTGTTTATGTATGTATACATGTATACAAATTCAAACCTAAATCAAGTGATTGATTTAATCCATGTTTACAAAGAGGAAGACTACAGAGCACCCACAGGAATATTCTTCACGCAGTCACAAATCCATCAGAAAAAAACCTAATTTCTTGATTAGTTTAAATGAGTCTATATTTAAAAGAAAAACACTACCTCATCACAAATGTTAGCGCCTGCCTAAACGCACCTGGGAAAAACAGATTTTTCTTAGAAAGTGGGAAAAGGGCTGCAAATCCATTCCCCATGCCCTGTGCTGGTGGCCAAACCCTTTGCTTCCTCCAGCTATTGATGTAGCTTAGAAAATCCTCCCAAAATGGGCTCTAATGCAGCACTGCTGGCTTGCTTCTCCCCAGGCAGGCTCCTTGCAATGATCTGAATTGTTTTCTTCTAATTATTGCTTTCTTAAGAATTCAGGAGTTGGTCTGTAATAGTGCTGATGATGAATCCCACTCATCCTGCTCTGCCTTCTTCCCAAATGGTGTCCAGATTTACTCCACTGTGCTTCTGCAACACCATGAGAACTTTCCTGTCGTATTTCTATCAAATGCTAAACAGCAAAGAAATCAAGTCCCCAGTGGAGAATTTTACCAATTTTGTCAATCCTGAATGACATTTCTAACTATAAGCCTTATATTGCTGTGCTGTAAATAGGGAAGAACAGACTTGTTAATGCACAAGGTAAGACTTCTCTGAAGGCAACCAATTCCCTACTCTGCCACAAAGTCCCATGTCAGCCTCAAAGTGCTATGACCTGACTTCTTCCTCTAGAAAATGAAAATAACTTTTTTTTTTTTTAATTATATTGATGTTTATAACGTCCAGCTTTATAGCTAAAAGCTAATAGCAATATTTATGTGTGAATCTAGACATTGTTTTGGGACATATTTTTTGGTGAAACCTGGTCAAGCTCTGCAAACATGTAGCCATATGTAAGTTAATAATATTGATGGACCACCCATCGATAAAAAGTTACTCAGTCACAAATGTCTGTTTTATCTTATTGACATTTTCTTAGTTGATTTTTTTTCCCTTTTTATTTGAAGGCACGATATTGTTATTCAAAAATATAATAAATTGAGAGTAATATTTTTTTCTGCACTGTGGGTAGATATACCTAAGAGAAAGATGTAGGATAAACACCAGGAAAAGCAAAACAAAACAACACAACACATTTTATCAGGAAAGCCCAATAAGCAGTACAATTTCCATTCTAAACCTGTGGGGTCTCTATCATTGGAAATTTCAAAGGACAGGTATGATGTGGTTAATCCTATCTCTACGTGGAATAAAATAGATAGCATCTTCAGGCCCTTCTACCTGATTTGCTACAGTTCTGGTGATCTCAGTTTAGTATCTCAACCATAAGGCTGTGGCTCTTCAGAGGAACTCTTTTTCCCTCTTATTTCAGAGCACCACTTCATCCCCAATAGGAATGATAAGGTTGCTGACATCTCAAGACATAAAGAATTGCTGTGGGATAGGAAATAGCCTTTTTCTTATCCATCTGTATCTAGATTGCTGGGTTTTCATCTCTAAAAAGTCAGTTTTGACCAAAATGGCTCAAGTGATAAAAACAGATAGTATGTTCTTTTCTTTGTCTCCATCTTTCTATATTTCTGGGAAAAAAATAAAAATAAAAAATAAAAAACTCTGAGAGCAATTGTTGGGGTCAGATCAGGAAAAATTCTGGCCACACAGAGCTCCTACTGCACCTGTGAATGTTACTTTGCTAACTAGAAGAGAAGAAGCTCGAGTCTTGTGCAGAGTTCAAAGAGTAGAAATGCATTTTTGAAAAACAAAACAAAACAGGAAAGCATGAGCTCATTGCAGTTCAGCATGGCTTTTTTTTTTTTTTCTCCCCATCTGTAAAGAGCTAACAGTTTTCCTCTTGGCACATTTTCCATGATATCTATAGCATGTAAACCTGTTTCAAGGAGCTGCTGGCAATGGGCTAATACAGTGTAATAGAGTTGTTATCCTTTATTCTGCAGCAGGTTTACAAGTAAATAAAAATGATTTATGAAGGATACTGAAAAGTAGATGTCTTTCTGCTTTTAACGCAACGTGAAAACGGAGGGACAATCCAGGAGCACAGACAGGGCTGCATGCACCGTTAACCTATTTGCAGGCTAATTTGCCCGTGGAATGCACAGTCACAGTGAACTGATGAATCCAGGAATATAATAGGAATCAAAGGTGCCGAAATGTGTTGTGACCAAAATAATCGAGCATATTAACTGAAAACATTTTTATATCAACATATGTTAAGGCACATATCAGGAAGTCATCCTTTTTTTCCTACTGAGAAGAAATGAGCAGTCAGCTTTATCCCACAGCATCAGCATTTAGTGCAGGATTTGTTTCAGCTTTACCTCTGGACTAACAGATGACAACAACGAAATATCCATTCTTCCTTTCCAAGCTAAACGCTCCATGCAGATTTCTACTTTAGTCTTTATCAAAGCGATGCATTTCTTTCCATCAAACTCATGCTGAAGCGTCAGTGGAAGTCCTTATTGGCATCAATGCTGTATAAACTAATAGTATATTTCATAACTACTTATAAAAATAAATGTATTTAGAATTTTTTTTGCCTGGGAAAATTCTAAAACCCTGCTGCCACGAGGACAGAATTGGCTACAAAGAAATGACTTGTTTGTGTGCATCTGTAAATGGCCGTTTCCTACAGCACATGGAGAAGGAACTCACTTCTAAGTCTCTGTTTTTGCAACACAAAGGCAATCCGAAAGATCAGTAGCCTGGAGGGTAATTAGCACACCAGTGCAATGGGGTTTGTTTGTGCACTTATAATTGTTCCATGAAGTCTGCATGGTAATTTAAAAAGCAGTTTTTAAATGGATGGTTTTAAGAAAATTGCAAAGACATTACAGGCTGGAAAAGACTAATTTGCTTCAACTACTGTAATGCAACTTTGTGAAATTTCTACGAGAGGCAATGGCCCCATTTCTTCATTGACCTCTGCTTCACATAGTCAGGATCTGGCATAAAGCAGTCTGATGTGCTGGTGTGTATGCTCTGATGTTAATGGCTGGTAAATCAGACTGGACCCAATTTTGCTTTATCAATGCTGCTTTTACCCATTACTGACATTGCCAAGGCAGGGCTGTCAGCATAAGTACGAAGTGGGCTTTCTGTTTAACTGCATTTCTGTGCTTAGAAAGGACTCGCACTGAAAAGTGCAAAAGCCTCGGTGACTGCATCCTCACGTTGGCCTGGATTCAAGCGCTACCATGCGTGGGGTGTCCCTCACTTCCTCTGGGAGTCTGCTGCCACCCTCATTGTCACTGTCCTGTGCAGTTTCTTCAGCAGTTCTTCACCACCAACACCTTCCCATGCCGTCTGCAGGTTTCACTGCTTTGATTTCTTCCTCAAATATCTCCTTTGGCTAGAAGATTGCTCTTACTAATCTGTTTCTTCTCAAATTGAAGCCTGAAGTTCTTTATTTTAGAAGGAAATTTGACCATTGTAAGGAAACTGAGCGACAACAGCTGGCTGATCAAATATACATAAGGAAGAATCTGCTGCCTGCTCTTTTATAGCTCTCTTTTTCCTGTACTCATCATCCAAGTCTCTTTTTCCCTGGTACAACATTATAGCGTATTACATGACTTGTCTGTCAGCGGCCTCGCCTGAAACACGCTCTCGGCATTGAACTACTCCTGACTTCCAGATTGCCATTGTTCAGGATGGAGCACTGAGCAAGATGTTTGTTAATCAACAGGTTTCAGATCTACGACAAAATACAAACATTATCTGGAGAAATAATAACAAGATTAAGCTAAAACCGAGTTTTGCCACAGGCCGAGGAGCAGCACTCAGCTGTCCTGTTCTGAAGCAGGGGCTGCAGTTTTAGAGACCCTGCCCTGCTGTTTTGCACACGTTCAGTCCTGATGATTTCTCCTAAGAAAAAGCTCTCCTGTGTGGGGAGCAGAGGATGAAGCAAAACTCGGCTTACTGCTAGGCTTTTTATCCCACCTCTGTGGAAGATCACCTAGAATATACATAAACAGTTTAAGAGAAGACTGGATAATCTGCATTAAGAGAACAGTGGATACCCCACATTTTTTTTTTTCTCCAGTTTAAGAGAAAAGTGGATACTTCATATTTTTGTCCAGAACACAGGATAATATTGAAATAATCTCAAACAATCCGTAAGTCCACATTAAACATTGCTGTATTACCTAAAAATGACTATAATATACTATAACATAATAAAAATAATCTTATACAATATCTCTGTGGTAATGAAGACAGAAGAGAGACTCGAAGACATCACTCCAGGTTGACTGTGAGTTTTGCACCACTTGAATCAATTTACATTATCCCAAATGTAATGTACTGTATATGCATTAATTTAGAAAATTGAATGCATCAGAATGATGAGCAGTATTGTAACTGACTTTTTATATGATAACTAAGTTACCTGAAAACCAGAATTATTTCATATTTCCAAGTAAAAATAATCTGCACATTTATGACTCTTAATGACTAGATCAAGTGGAAAAACTGAATGCATATCCATCAGGAATTGTATGCATAGTTAATTAAGTCTGGAATAATAAATGCCTGATTTCTACAGGATAGGATAAACATCCAATTAAAATAAGATGCAGTGTACACTTTTCTTTCTCATTAGTCAAAGCATAAAGCATTTTAACTTTTCCTAAATAATTTACTTGTATTAAAATAAAGTGAAATGCTTAAAACATTAATAGGGTACTTTACAATGCTGTAGTCAATAAGTTGCTATATGAAGGTAATGTAAATAATTTATGTCTCTATTCAGCAGCAAGAGTCTGCAGTTCTTAGCAGAGCAGGGTCCCAGCAACACGAGGGATCAGGCACCTGGCCAAGTTATGCTAAAATTGCAACTAAACCCTATAGACAACAGCAAAACCTGCTGGCAACATCATTCTCAGTGACCCCAACGTGAATGTGGTGAATGAACCACCCTGGCTGCCTCTGGCTCAGTGACCAGGACCAGCCTCTCGGTGGGTGCAGGTTACACCACGCTGTGCCCCCGTCTGTTGGCTAGCTGGGGGCAACACAAAAAAAGGGACACTTTTTGAACAGGGAGGAAGAAACAATCTCTTAACCCAAAGAGAACCTGAAAGGACAGAGCAGTGGGTGCCTCCCGGCATGTTGCTGAGCCATCTCCATAACAGAATCACAGAATAATTTAGGTCGGAAAAGACCTGCAAGGTCGTCCAGTCCAACCTATAACCTACCACTACCAAGTCCTCCACTAAACCATATCACTAAGCTCTACATCTAAATGTCTTTTGAATATCTCCAGGAATGGTGACTCAACCACTTCCCTGGGCAGCCTGTTCCAATGCCTCACAACCCTTTCAGTAAAGACATTTTTCCTAACATCCAACCTAAACCTCCCCGGGCACAACTTTAGCCCATTCCCCCTTGTCCTATCACCTGGCACGTGGGAGAAGAGACCAATCCCCACCTCACTACAGCCTCCTTTAAGGTACCTGTAGAGAGCAACGCTCTCTACACTAGCCAGCAGGTCTCCACAACACGTCTGGAGGAAGCCTGGGTGCTACAGGCAGTCACTGACACCACCTTCCTTGGATCATGTGATCCCCTTAACTGCACAAATTGTTTGTTTCCAAAGCCACAGATTTATAATGCATTTGGTCAAGTTCTGTAAGCACGTGTGGTGTTGACACAGCCCATGTGTGCTGGACCGTAACCCTTCCTGGGACAGCAGGCAAGGGCAGAATTCTCAATTTTCTAAAGCCAGATGGACACAAGTGGTTTTAAAGCTGTGAATTTGAATAATCTGGGTTCTGATATGCAAAACACAGCAGGCATTTCAGCTTCAATTTTCTGCTAAAAGTCAAGGTATGGATGTTAAATCTGGGCTCTCTGATGAGAAAACACATGTACTGACTATCCAAGCAGATTGCTGGATCCAATGAATTAGGACTGCAGTACATTACCAGTGAACACATAATAGGCCTGTGCAGCTAAACTAAATTAACATATTTTTCCCATGGATCATTTTGCAATGTAGAAGAAATTTCCCTGAAATGTTTTGTTACCTACAATAAATAAAAATTAGTTCCATAATAAGAAATTATTAAATACTGTCTTTTATCAGGAGATATAAGTAACATCCTACTAAAACTTAGATTTACAGCTCAGATAATATATAGAAACATGGCATTTGGCTGGGACAGCTTTTAAGATGTTTCAAATGTTAGAATCACTTTTCATTAAAACTGTGACAGAAACTGAGAAACTGGCATAGTGCCTTTTTTTATATGTACATTAAATCATGCATTTCACGGCAAGCTTTTTACATTTCTTCTGTTTATAGAAGTCATGTACAATATCTTATTTGAGTCAGACCAAGATCCATCTGTATAAAGAGAGATATATTTGCCTTCTAAAGAAGAGAGTTTTAAAAATGTACTGCCCCCAGAATCTTTCACTGCAGCATGCTCCTGAAGGTACAACTCCCCAGTGCTGCCTGCTGGATATAGGGGTGCAAGAAAGTGCTTGGCACTGAGGTTTCTTTTCTTCATGGGGCCTGTGTTCTATTAAATATTCAATGCCACCCAAAACGGCAGCTCCACTTTGCTCTGCTCCTCTCCCTCTTCCCTTCTCTCAGGACTTGCTGTGCTGCAGCACCTTTTCTTTACTTCTTGTATTGTTAAGAAAAGCTGCTCTTATGAAATGCATTTTAAGGACCTTTTGCAGTATCCTTTTGTAACCTGAGTATTATAAGCAAGGGAAAGAAATTAAAACTGGACTTTAGTCCTGAAAAAACCTTTGCCCCGAGGAATGACTCATTATTTGAAAACAGAAGAGATGATTAGGCCAAACCAAAGCAATTCTAACAAATTCTGTCTGCGGTCTCCAGGGCCTCCATAAGGTGTGGGAAGAGGCAGTGCAAAGCGTCCCCACTGCTCAGGCCTTGCACCATGGACACGAGCACGTGGCCTTCCCACCTTTGGCACCACCGAGGCCTCCTGGAGGCAAGTCCGCTCTTTTCCTCATGATCACCTCGCGCCTTTGCAGCAAGACAAGTGCCAGTATCTTCTTCACCTTCCCAAGTACCCCATGGCTGTGCAAAAGGAAGGGACCCACTGCCACCGTCTGTGACTCGCTTCTTTCTAAAGGAGCCTCATTTCCACGGCAAGGTTGGTAGAAGCCTAAATTAAATTTGGGACCTAATTTTAAATAGAATCTCAACCTCCTGAGTAAACAATAGATGGAGCCTGCCTATTAAATCATCGTATTTTAATTAAATTCTTTGCAGCATGTGAGTTCTTTGAACTGAGCTAGGTGAAAAATGCATTGTAATTTTAATAGGGTTATATTTTGTGCTAAACTCACGTAGAGTGGTGACACAAGATATATACTGTGTTACCACAAAATAATGCATGGTATTTTGCTGATAACTGCACAATTGGTACATGACAGGGTAGCTTCACAGAAGAAACAAAGGAAACGTGAAGTGGGTTATTTTCAGTTACAGGCTTAAAGATTCAGAAGCACACGAGCATTTGTAGTACTTGCTGAAGAAAAAAAAAAAGGCAAATATTCTTCATATTAACGATTCGGGCTTCACTGAAACCAGAGGGAAATCCACCTATTGATTTAAAAGGCTTTTGGATCAGGCCCTTAGTGCGTAATTGAAAAAAATAAAATAAGAAATTCACAGAAATGAAAGAGCCAAATATGGCTTCTTTCAGTAGCACATGAAACAGTATTGGACCTGAATGAAAGAGATACAAAGAAAAATACCAACAATGTCTTTTTTTCTTAAACAACACCATGAGAGTTAGGAAGTTGATTAAAAAAAGAAAAAGTTGTAACTTTAAAATGACCTCCAGCACCATCACTGAATATCTCTGCTTCTTTATCACAGCCTTAGTGAAGCTATCTTCCCACAATGCTACTGGCATCATAAAGTTTCCCGGTAGGAAATATGACACACTCTTAAAACATATGTCAGAGATTTCCAGAATTGCAAACATGGTATTTTAGATGGTGAGATTCCTTTCCTCATAAAAGCATCTTTAAATTGTCTGACAGAGAAAATTCATATCAGGAATAAAAACCTGGCCCCAGTGGAGTCAATGAGAGTTTTATGCCTGATGCGAGTGGAACCAAGATTTCATCTCCGCTTTTTTTACAGTTATTCCTGTATGTAAGTACATGCTGATAGTGTCAGCATCTGCCTCGGCACCGGGCGAGGATGAATCAAAGGGGCCAGGCGCATCGCCGAGATGGAGCCCTGCGGCACCGCTCGGTGCCAGGGCTGCGCTCAGCTCCCCGGCTGGCTGATGGGTGCAGCTTCAGAAACCTGCAAATAAACAAACAAAGCAGGAACCTCTCACACTGACATGTGTGAGTGATGCTTAGAAACCGTAATATATAATGCCATAGTTGATGGGTTTCTGCTTGTAGAGACCTGATTATTCCACCTGGATAGTGGCTTAAACAAAAGAACAACCAGACAGAAGAAATATATGTGCAAAGTCCAAGAAGCAGGCTATTATTTTCAATAGTTTTTTTTTTTTTTTTCCCTGGTATTAGCTGCAGTAAAATGAATCATGCAGAGCAACATTTTTCACAAACCCCAAACATCCTACATTCACATAAAACTGATGTACACCAGGAATGTTCACTGGGCTGTAGAATGGGAACAAAGAGGGCTGCAGACATACAATTTGTCATCCTGATTTTATATAATAACAGGATATAAGCATATAAATGGATAGGTTTGGCAGGTGAAAAGGAAAATTATAGGGAGAGAGGAATATTGTAGCTAGCTCAACAGTGGCCATATTGCCAATAGATCCTTTTGCCATTTGACAGCTGTCTTACAAAAGGGCTGAAAAATCATGTTTACTCATATCAGCCTGATCTCTCTTTTGGTTATTTAGGACTGTACATATTCCATGAAAAAAACAACATTTTCAGCTTCTAACTTCACTTGAATTACCATGAAATATACATATTTGTACGTGCGCATTCTGAATCTTCAGCAATAGATGTGAGTGATAAGGTGCTCAGGTTGGCCCATTATCTTGCATATATGAGTTTGGAATGTCACATAAGAAAAGTGGCTTCTTCTACAGAGATACAAGAATGAGCAAAGTTTAATTTCTCCAGCCTGGTACCACTATTTCTTTTAGAGATCAGTGGGTGGTCAGTATGCAAAGGACGTCATTGAGCCTGAGAAAATCGCTTCTGTAGGACAAATATGGGGGGAAGCCCATTAGGGCTGCCTTCTCTACCAGTGCATGACAGAGCCCAAGCCCTGCAGATGTGTGCTGGGGACAGCAATGCAAGAGTGAGTTAAGGAAACGCTCAGTAAATAGCTGACAGATTGCTGCTGCCGCTTCTTTTCTTTAGGGCTCGTTTTGTACTGTACCGAGAAACTTGTAATACTGGACTGAGCTGAAGTGGTGACATTAAACCAGGCCCTTGCGCTTCAGGCTAGGTCTAGTGTTTCATCCAAAATCAGATCATGAATAGTGCTAACTTTGTTGTTGACAGACCTTTCATTCACTATGAGCAGGTGCTTGGGGCAGTTTTCTTATGTTGACCTGATCATTGGCATTTGGGGTAAGAAACTTGGAGAAGGAAGCATTATTTACTTTCACTCCAATGAGATGGCATTTCTCTGAGCTATCTTCTCCCAGCAAGATAGGATTCAGAAGAATGGAGGATATTATGTAGTGCAATAATATTTCATTCTTTGAAGTTCTTTTTCATTATATTTTCCGGAGCTTTGTTGAGCAGTCCCTGCATCAGGGGAAGTTTTTTTTTTTAAAGTGTTGACCAAACTACTGATTTTGCAGTCTCAAGCATTTGTACATGTATGTTACAGATTTTTAGACATTCAACTATCTGACAAGCAGATGCAGTCAGGTAAATTTGATGTTTATTTGAATTGAACTGGCTTTAAATGGAAGAACTAAACTAGTGGCTTAAAAACTATTTCCTCTGTATGCAATTTGTCCATTAGGCTAGCTGAAAGCAGAGGTAGCAAGCCAGCCAAATACATACATATAGACATATAGACATAAGGTCAGAGAAAGAAGAAATGTGAGGTAGCTATCACAGAGGGAACAATTCACATTTATAAAGTACCAAGTATAAGAATAATGGATGAACTCAAAAACCTTTAAGCATCAGCAATAACCTCAGCAATAGTTTAGCCAGCTTATACTAATGAACTCAGAGTGGTTCACCTTGTAATAAATGGATAATGAGTACATAAAAAATTGCATACATTAATATCTTTGAAAGTTGTTTTTTTTTTTTTTTTTTTTAAAAATGTGTAAATGGTTCCTAGATGGCTCCATGCTGAGAAATGGTGGGATGAGAAAGCATATGCTATACCCTTATTGATCTGTGTGGAAGTATAGGCATATTTTTGTGGTAGGTAATTTTACTTAGTAAATATTTGTTTGATCCAGGTCCCCTGCACCTCTGGGTATGGATGCCACTCTAGCTTGATGCAGTTCTAAGCATATTTTTTATAAGTTTGAGTGCAGCTTGTTCCAGGTCTCCTCCTAGCCACTTCTTATAACTGCTGCCAGCAGTAGGTCAGTGCACTTTCACCTCAGCCCACATCCAGAAAATCCCATATCTAATGCAAGAGTAAGAAGTAAGGTCTGCCATGGGAACATGCAACTGAAGAAATACTTCTAGGGTAGATTTAGATTAGATAAGGAAGAAATTCTTCATTATGAGGGTGGTGATGCACAGGCTGCCCAGAGAAGTGGATGCTCCATCCCTGACAGTGCCCAATACCAGGCTGGTTTGGGCTTTGGGCAGCCTGGTGGGAGGTGTTCCTGCCCATGACAGGGGTTGGAACCAGATGGGCTTTAAGGTCCCTTCCAACCCAAACCATTCTATGATTTCTTGCACATGAAATTTAACACACAGGTCAGCATCAAGTGAAGTGAATTCTAGTGTGATGGTGTGGAGTGGGAGTTTCCACAAACAGGTACCATGAGCTGTTTTTGAACAGGTATTGGGTGAGGCATGGAGGCAGGGGAGAACCCAGCATCAGCAGTCTCCAAAGGTGCTACATTAGAAGCCTCAGCTTAAGACAGTGCAAAACACTAAACCAGGTTCCTGTAATTTAACACAGCTGCCAGAGTGTTGATGCTAACAAATCTGAGTACCCATGCACTTTCAGTAGAGTTTTGTAGTAACTGTGCTTTGTCAGACTTTTTATTTTCTGTGCAAAACTGCCAAAATAAGTGCTAGATTCTAAAACAGAATAAAAATTTTCCTAGGGAGTTATCCGAAATAAATATTACAGAGGAGTTCATTTTAACAGAGTTAATCCACCCAGAAATGGATAGCAGCAGATATTTAATCATTGCATATCCAGTTTAATCACATTTAGAATCCTCTGGAAATTAAGCTTATACAACTTCCTTAATTTAGAGGACAGTATAATGCTTAAGTATTTAATCTCCTTAGGATTGATATTGGACTCAAGTCTTTTGCAGAGTTTCATGAATAGATATAGCACTCTTCATGTTAGAAAACTTCAGAAGCTCAAATTAATAAATCATCCATTTCTGGTCCCAACAAGATAGCTTTTTTTTGGACTTCATACTCAAATTTATAATTGTTTTTGGCCTTGAATATTGACAATTAAAGCCATTAAGACCACTGTACTCTTGTTGGGTCCCCTTAGGGAATGGGTACTCCAACAACAGTTCTTTTCATTAATTCACAGAAATTCAAGATTTGGACCTCCCCAACACCCTCTGGAGAACCTATTTAATATTTTTTGGTCTGTGCCTAGAATTCCTGTAGCATTTTAAGCTACAGGTTTATGTTAGTGAGATATAGGATGGATATGACAGGCCAAGTTATAAATCATCCATTGCTTTGATTTTGTTTAGCCTACCCTGAATTTCCATCCTATTAATTTTATCATATATGCCTTACAACACTATGTAAAATGCCTTGATTCTGGTAATTTATTTCCAAACACCTTCAGAACAATATTTAGCCCTGCTCTGTTCTTGTTTCCAGGGAAGGCTCTTAAGTCACCATGATTTTTGTTGATGGTAAGTGATGAAGGAATATGGCAGTTATAAATACAGTATGATTTCTCACCCTTTCCATTTTCCTGAGAAACCTGACTAGCCCGCTGTTGCTTATGTATACTTTGTATAATGGGGAGCCTGCAGACTGCACACGCCATCCACCTCTCCTTGCTTGCCAAGAAGCACAATTCCTGTAACAGCACAAGTCAGTGCTCATTTGCAAAAATAGCTTCCTGAAAACAGCAAGGCTGCACAAGGCAGTTACTAGTCATCAGTATGAGTAATACGTTCAAATTTGGATCCTAATTTAAAGTAGCCAGTGCAAAGAGAACAAAAAATGAAAGTACCAAAAATAATAAACAGAAGCAAACTAATAGTAAAAATATTCACTTGTAATGAATTATTTCTCATACCAATCCTTCAAGAAAAAAAATCACTCCAACTGTCTTTTATACAAGGCTCTAACACCATTCTAGCATTGAACTATATCTCATAAAATAAGATGCCTTGTCTCAACATGTGCTTTATAATATAGTATTTGGAGTTTTACACCTAACAATAATTTGATTTTTCTGAATTTATTGATGAAGAAAGGACTGTAAATTCCATATGAGTTCTTTCACTAAAGGATACAAAATATTTCCCACAACAAGTGTAGGAAATAAAATTGAAATAATAAATTCCAAACTCATCCAGGCAGGCAAGTTCAACACTAAAGTAAATTCATTGGCAGATTTACAATTAAGTTCCATATGGAATGGAAATTATAATTATAAACACCTAGAAATGCTATAGAAGCTTGTATCTTGAAATCAGCAGGGAAAAATAACTCATATTTAGTTTCAATAAAGGCATAATTCCTGGTATCTTCAAATACCTGAGAAGAGTAGCTTAATTTAGCAGATTCTTTGAGAAATGGGGTTCTGTTCAAAATCAAATACTCCTTTAAGCAGAAAGGAAGTATAAACCATTTCATTTCACAGGAAAAAAAACTCCTGCAAGCCTCACCTCCAAGAGCATCTTGTGGCATGATGCTGGTTCCACCGTGCCCATGCTGGCAGAACACTATTTTTGCCCAATATCAGGCAGGCCAGCCCAGCCCAGGAGGGCAGGCTTGATGATGCTTACATGAATTAGCCTGTTATTAACCTCCCAGAGGGGGTGTGTGGGTTAGCACAGAATCATCTCCACCACAGTACAAGGGAAGAATCTCCTTTGTGTATTTTACTGCACTTTGATTCTTCAGAACATGTTTTGAGATAATTTGCAAGGATTATTTTTTTTTCCTAATTCTTAGCATGTGAAGCCACTGCATATCATAAGCTTCCCCTGGCTGTTCCCCAGCCTGTAGGGAGGGGCTTATCAGTGCCCCAGCATGAACAATTGATGGAAATCTCTTCTGAAATAACTGTGCTGGCCTTGGCTATACCCATTTGCCACAGATTTACTTTCCTTCTCTATCAGTGTTTTATCAGAATGGCTACAGTGAGTCACTAACCAAACTGTACAAGTCTGTGCTCACATGCTTGGGTTTATAGGAGATGCAAGGTGCTGAGATGATTCCTGCAAGGCTCCAAAATGCAAAATTACTGATTGGGATGTGATTTGCACACTTCTGCAGCCCAGGAAAAAACAGTGCAGCTGCATTAATTCACAGAATTTTATGCAGTTGGGCTGGCAGATTCACCTTTGCCTTCAATAAGAACCCAGTACCTCAACTCACACCCATCCAAGGATGGAAGCTTCCAGCACTCACAGCAGATTAAAGTTTCCAAATTCTGATTGAATTGAAATTGAAATTTCTAATTCTGAAGAACAGTTGTAGGGTTCATTTTCAGAGATTTGTTTTTGTGATTTGTTTATAGCTAAGATTTTCTTAGCAAGTTGGCTGAATATGGCCCTAAGGGAATATTTTTAACTTTTCTTTTTTGCTGAATTTTTACTTAGCTTGGAGAATCTCACAGACTTAATTTGCTTTAAAAATAAAGCTCCTACCATGAAAACCGAGTGCTGTATCCATGTGTATGCTTTTTTTTAATGGAGAGAAGTTGTTCATAAAAACATCTGAACACAGCCTCAACTTGGATTCAGAAGAACATTAATATAAAGCATTTCCCCCTTTTGCACCAATTAATTGCACCAATTAATTTTTGGCAGAGTAAGGACATGAACTTCACCTCGTATGTCTCAATGTCATGTTAGCCCTAAGATTTATGTTTAAACATACTTTAATGATTAATAAGTATATTACTAAATTTCAAAATTTTGGATGAAACACTTTCATCCAACACTACTGTTTCATGAAAGCTAAAAATTGTCTAGAAACATTAATTTCAACAAATTTTACCTGGAAAAAACTCTAAAAACCAATGTTTCCTAGTTTCATCCATCTGGAAAAAATGAATTGAGAACCAGTTTATTTTGTCTCAGAGTGGATGTTTAATTCAATGTCACCTTGAAAAAACTATTCAAAATCTTTTCTTTCAAAGGTATAATAAAAAAGTTCTGCCTCTCTGAAGGAGTGGTCATTCTCTAACCATCTATTTTGATTAAACCAAACCAATCTTCTCCAAATGAAAATGAAGCCTGTAATTAAACTTAATATAAAATCACTTTGAATAGCTGATAGATTAGACTAAGAAAGTGGGGAAGCAGTGAATAGACTTTTCTTCATCAGATTTTTTTTGAATGATTTCAGTAAATATATATATTAATCTTTCCAGTGAAATGCTAGACCTCAAATTGCAAGAGATCTGTCCCAGGACTTCATTAACCATCTACTCATCTCTCTACTGTTGGTGAAGATGAATAGCAGCTCTGCTGAGCTGATGTCATAAAAGACATGAATTCACTATTGACAAAAAGCAGGTTCCCAATTATTTTGAGTTCATGCAGATAAAGAGTATCTGCAGTAGTACTACTGGCAGTCTATTCATTCTGCTCTTTAGTATAGGTATTAGGGGCTATGCAGGCACAATCTGAAGTAGTTCTTTTCCCACTTTAGTTATGTATATAACTCCATGAATATTTAATTTAAATAATTCATTATTTGAATGCTACCGTGTTCTGGACAGGTCAAAGTCAATGGGAACCTTTGATTTCAAAGAGTCAAAATTTCATTTGATATCTGTAAAAGCTCATGAATGGAACTATTGTATGGTTCTGGATCTGTAGTGGAAAAGACTTTTTTGGCTCTTAAACCTGTTGAAGCACTGAAATAAGCTAGTTGCAGAGCTATGCTAATTTGTCATTGTTACAACCCTTAATATAGTATGCACACTGTTTTAAAACCTATGTAATTCAGGTGCGGTAAGTTTTACTTCAAAAGTTTCACAATGAAACAGACTGGTGTAGAAAAGAATTGCAATATGCAGCTGTAATCAATAATGACAGGGAATTTTCTTAAGATCAATGTTTGTGTATGAAGTACTACACACTGAACTGGACAGCAAGAACTTGAACACAAATAACTGCTCCAGAGAACAAAACAAGATAACTAATTTGCAAATAAGTCCAATAGGCCTAAATTTGATCTCACTAGCCCATTTTTTCCACCTGTTCTAATAAGAAAAAGAATTCTCTCAATAAGGTTTTGGCCAGCCTTTTAGCACCTCAGTGGGAACAAATCTGTTCTCATTTACATTGTGTAAAGTCAGAACTTGCAAATGGCACTTTAGCTATGTTGAAAAAGAGTGGTCTACAAATGCAGAACTATACTGTAAGCTGAAAAAAGTCTTTTCTATGTAAAGCTGAATCTTCTCTATGTGAAAGAATGCATAGCTTTGTAGATCATTGCAGTAGTGCTGCAATAGAGCTCACGTACTTTCTCTTCTCATGAATCAGGCTGTAGAGGAAGTTGAGCAGACCAGCGCAATTCCAAAAACCCTGCTATTCACTCTGTAATGTTCACCAGTAAGGGTTTTTAGACAAATTTGTTTTACTTCAAGCCTATTCTGCCATATTATCATCTCCAAAACAATGGTCCTCAAAGCCTTTTGGTCTATGTGCAGATACAGCTGTGTATCACAGCCCCTATGAAACCATTGGTAATTGGTGTTCCAAGTTGTTCCAGATATTTTCTTGAACGTGACAGATTATTTGCTGACACTTTATAAAAAATACACTTAAATATCAGTGGTTTTCATGCTACTAAATCCTGTGCACAGATTCAGAACTAGTCTCTGGTTTGTCATGTCTTCCTTTTTCTTATTTACAAGGATGTATTGCCTGTACACTAACATTAGACTCAAGAAGTCCTCTTTCAATTAATATTTCAGTGGCTGTAACATTTCCTGGTTTAGCAGCAGTGTCAAAGTCAGTGTTTCTTGCACAGGAACACAACTGAAAGTACCAACATGCCATGATGTGCTTCTGGCTGACTGCTTCATTCCAGCAAATGCTGCTGACAACTGTGCAGGTGAGGTAGCAACAGAGGTTGGTTAAAGCAACAAGCAGAACAAACCATGAGATTTACAAGTAATTATTGTATCACATTGGCACATAGATGTCTGCAGACCTGCCACATAGAAGAGATATATCTTGCCTAATCAGGCACTTTTTTTTCTCCTTTTTAACTCCCTAATAGAAAAAGCTTTTTTAATTGCTTCTTAGAAACTTTTTTTTAACTGGAAGAGTTAAATGCCTCAGTGGTGGGAAGAGATTAAGCTACAGTGAAATTTAAGACTGGGAGGTTTTAGGTGTCATTTTGAATTGCCCCAAAACTGCATAAATCTTACTGCAATTGCATGGATCCAGCACTGACTGTAGACTATGGCTGGTGTAACTTTTGTGCTGTTTAGGGGAAAATCCGACCCTTCTTTCCTTGATTCTAATCTAATATGCTGTAAAGCATATTCACAAGGGACAATTTAAATCAAAGGGAAATACAGAAAAACAAGAACTACAAGAACTTGGTCACCTTGACATTCTATGAAAATTGCTTTGTCCACCAACACAATCTTTTCTCTTTGCAGATCCTGTATAATCCCTTATCAGTGTTACCACTTCTCTTATTTTGCCGAGTCTTCTGGCAAATTCTACATTCTAGTTTTTTAAATCCCATTCTATTTTCTGGGTCAGCCATGTGTCTGTCACTCTAATAATATTGTACTTGTCCTTGAAAATGTATAGCTCCAATTCAGCACTCTTACTGTGCTCCTAGCATTTGTTTAAAGATGGAGAGCATGCAAGAGAGCACATGCATGCCAAGGACAGATTTTTTCCCCCAGTCATCTTTTACTATATATCGCATGGTACTTTTCATTGTTAAACAATTGATGCATTACCTTGGGAAGTGGCAAGTTACCTTGGACATTCAGTACTCTTGCTATTAACACAAAACAAAAAAAGACGATTGGCCTGATAATTTTTCCTATTAGTAGTATGTGTCTCTTCCTGCACACAAAACACGGAAAGTTCAAGGACAAGGCAAATGACTGCAGAAATTCTGAGTCATTTGAAGTACAAACTTCAAAAAAGTAAGACAAAATGGGTCATCTCTTTGGGGCCAACTCTGATTCTTCAACTGATGTTTAATAAAATCCTATCATCTGTCAACTTCAGTAGATATAAATTCTTATAGTCTAAACTAATATTCAATGTAAAAAATAATGATAATCTTCTGTAATTAGAACTTTAAAAAGAAAAGGGCCCTTCAGATTTCACTTTACTACAAAGCCCTGGTGCTCTTCATTCTGTTTAATGGTAATGTTACAGCCAGACCTTGACTGACACACAGGGCAGTGATTGGGGTTTCTGGTAAAGACAGAAGGAATTATTTTCACTTAATGCTTGAATAAAGCCATCGCACATGTTTTGGGTGATGGATGGAATTGAACTTTTTCAGGTTAAACACTTAAGTGTTGGATCACATCTTAAACATACTACTTAAATCTCATTAGTATAGCAAAGCTTCACTTAGTATTGGCACTGTTTTCTTTTCTTCCCCCCAGGCAATTTCAGGTCACAACCTGTGAAAAAAATCTCTGGTTTTGTTCAAGTTTTTTCTTTTCCTGTTTGTCCTAACATGAAAAATAAAATGTATTTAAAAAAATTTAGAAATAAAGTAGGGAAAGCAAGCCCATGGGATTACAAGCAATTAAAAGAGAAAAAAGCTTTATCCTGGAAATTAATATGCTTTGCTATTAATTTTAAAATGTTATTTGAGAGGACAAATCTAGATGAAAAATCACAGTAGAACAAATCCACAATGAAGGAAAGATTCCTTCCTCAAGAATAAGAACAGCTGTGACTGAAGTTAGGACATAATTAGTATTCATATCTTGAAAGCAAACAAAACACTTTCTGCTCATGGCTTCAGGCATCCCCTGTGGACAGAATGCCCCCACAATTAAGACTTACCCCCATTTTACCTCAGGAGCTGCAAAAAAGAACACTACTGTTTAGGGTAGATAGAAAATAAGATGAACTAAATATTAAGACAAAGAAAACAAAATCCACAGGAGACCACTGATGGTCTCTTCAGCCTACTGAGTACTTCAATGGAGAGATTTACATAGTCTGAATGAATCACTGTTATTTATTGCCTTAAAGCATGATAGTGTAATAAAATAGGGAATGGCTGAGGACTTTGTATTTCCATTCTGGCATTTCTTCCTCAACAGCTCTAAAAATTAATACACTGAATCTTGGCATTAAAGACTTATCAGCAAGCTGGAGCATCTAGAAACAGGAAAGACAAATATGTGCATTTATAGGTGAAGAATAGTCCATTCATGCCACTTATAAATGTAAATGTCAAAAAAGTCAATGGCAGTTGCTTGTAAAAAATCAGTTTTTCTTAAGAGCTCATTCTTTCATCAGCACCACAGTACATTAGCCAGACATTTAAAAGCATTAATCTAGCTATTACTTATGAAAATCTGTCCATTTGCACTGAGGCATAAAGTGGGAATTGTTGAATAAGAGGGTCATTTTTTTTTTAATCACCCTCTTTTTGACCTCAGTGACATATCCATTTCCTTCAAAACACTTATGTATGCTAGTACTATAGATTTGTGTGCAAAACCTGTTTTGATCTTTGAATAGAAGTATTTTGAAAGTTCCTTTTCCTAAGCTGCAGAAGTATTGATAGCTATAACAGCACAAAACCTGTTCTTGTTGGAAATTTGGCAGCAAGCACCCTCTCCAGAAGTAGCCAGCAACAGGCTGGTGTTGCAAGCTTCTGGCTGGTCCCATACAGAGCAGCAATACCCTTGGGCAATGCCAGTAGCTCTGGCTTTAGCTTCCACTTCTCTTACAGCTTTCACAACCACCCAAAGAAGAGGTCGCCCTGGCTTGTTGGTGTAGAAGAGCAGCACAAGTGCTGACTGACCCCATTGGTTTTACACACCTGTTGAACAGTTTCAAGGAGAGCTTGTGGTACCAGGGCTGGAGCAAGAGGATGTGAGAGGAGGAATAGGAGGCCTTGCTAAGAGTCCTGCAAGTGTTTGGAGCAGGGCCACCCTTCATATTACCCCTAACCAGCATTTGGTACCTGAGCCCCTGACATAAATATGGGTAGGACGGTACAACATGGGCTCCTTGGGAGGCTTAGCTCTTAGTGCCCATAAATGCATCTCCAGTCCTGTTTAGCAGCACAGCTCATTACAGATAGTACAGAACTAACATGATGCTTGTCCCTTTAAGTATTTTGATTGCCTATAGCTTCACAGTTAAGATATCAGTCGAGTACACTTTAATTAGCCCAGAGGAAATCACAGTAGGGATGAAATGAGTTGGGTTGTTATTCTTCTGTTTTTACTAACAGCAAATAAAAGCATGTAATTAGCCTTTTTAAGGCATTTTCAGGATCTTAAGGTTATCATAAGTGTAAACAATAGTATATTTATCTAATCTGAGAGTGGCACTTGAAGTATATTTTAGCTCTGAATAGAAAGCATTAAAATTACAATTGGTCTACAGGTTTTTGAAGAATTATGTATGGGTTGAAATATGCAGTTTAGCAGCAGTTGCAGGGGAGAGATTTAAAGAAGGTTTTCAAGCAGGAAATACATTTCTTGATTTGTTTTGGCAATGTCAAAATATTCCTTTAGCAAAAAATAAAAATCTTTTGTTTTGATTTGTTCCAATTCATTTATATTAAAATATTGGTTTGAATAATGCATTAGTATGTACAATATTCCATAATTCATAAACTGAAAGACTAAGATTTATAAACATAATACTCAATAAAATTTTAATCACTTTAAAGTGATGCAGTTTCAGTATAACTAAAATAAAACAATTTGCTAAATTGAGTTTTTGAAGAATTTTTCCAGATTTTTTTTCCCCCCCACATCATAACTTCAATGCAAGTTCCCAACCAGTTTATTCTACTCTGCTCCTGCTATCTGAATTTCAGATGAACCCTAAGAACTTGGTTGTCCCTTCAGTTATACTGATGTAAGTCAGAAATTGTTCAATGAAGTTGCATCAGTATGGTCAAAGGAAGAATTGAAATGTTTACTTTACAACTAATATTTCAGTAAAGCTTGTAGGAATAACTTATTATCTGAAAGGAAAATCCCAAAGATTTCCCTTCCCCTTTTGAAGAGCCTTTTGATAGATTTGAAACCAAGATCTGGGGAAGTGTTTTCTAATGTGAATTAAAGAATTAAAGTGAACACCTATAGGAAACCACTGTAAATTCACAGTATCAAGCAGTTATTGTATGGGAGATATTTGTACTTTTATCATCACATTTTCTTTCTGCTGGAGACAGATCATGTCTGATCAGTGTCTGTTCAACAGGGCAAGAGCCTTTCTCCCGATTTCAGTGGAGGTTAGGTAAGGTGGAATGAGAGGAGTTTAGATGGGTCACTCAGCATCAGCAAAAAACGTGTGGGATTATTCACTTCCCCTTTAGTGAGAATGTGTTCTTTTAGCTCCTTTACACAAAAGTTTGAAGTTATCTTTGAAATTCTTTACAAGTATTATGAATGAATCTGCAGATCATCCTTGGGAACACTGGAGGAGTGTCAGTTCTTGGGAGATTGCAGGAGATATCAAAATGACTTGTGGTAGCCCTGGCACTAACCCTGCAATGAAAACCGACCCTGCTGTGTGCACACCTAAGGCTGCAGTGGGACCAGAGGTACCGGAGAAACGCCATCTTCAGGGAGATTCAATACAACTTCACAAGTTGTTTTGCTATTTTCTAGAGAAAGCATGGTGTAAATTAAGTCTCTGAAGGAAAATTATCACCAACAAGTTCCTTAAAAGGGAATATTATTCCTCTAATGGAAAAACCCTCAGTGCTTAAAGAATCCATATTACAAACTTAATGGAACATGGAGAATGAAGTGCTGATCTCCCACTGGGTTCACTATTGGTCTTTGTATTTCATCTGAACCCTACACTGGATTACACCTGGCACCGGCCTTCTATTTGGGGCACAGCAGGAGCCAGCAGCTGCTCACACTGGGGCCTTCACTTCTGAAAGACCCAGAACTGTTAAAATACTTAGTCTGTTACTATTAATCACTCACTGTAAAATGAAATTTATCCAGAAAACACTTCCTCCTTAAAAAACCTACTATCAGCTATCTTTTGATATTTTCTTAGGAATCACTTTCCTGCTCACCTGTGGATACACAAAACCTCTCACCTCAGGCAGTAGAATCCTTTTCATTTATTCATCTACTTTGCATAGTAGATAGAATCAACTGAAAAATGCATTCACAGCCAATATTACAGATACCAGCATAGGGGTGGGATTGAGTTTGTGATAATCACTGATCAGGCAGATTAACACTGAGTTCTCTAAGTAGGCACTGTATACAAGTTGCAGTATTCGTGTCCATCTTGTAAACATCAGTATTATATAGATATATTCTTACTGACTGCAGAGATTTTTTTTTTTTACTGATTTTACCTCCTACAGAGCCAACACATTCATAGCTGAAACATTTACCCTCATGTTGCTGATTACAGGTGAAAAATCTTAATATGGTTTAGATTACCCAGAACTCTTCCTGCCACTGACTCACACAAAGCTTTCCCTTGTTACATACATTGGCAGCTGTAAACCTTACACACTTATGATTGCTGAACATCAAATTCTATGATAATAACCTAATGAACTTTTCCACATATCACTTACCCTTTCCAGATAAATTCAGTAAAGAATATATTATTTTTCCTTCAGATGTAAAATATTTGTCTTACAATAACTCTGATAGCTGCCAGCATGAAAGCCTCACAAGACTGAACTAATTACTTCCTTGCAAAACATCACTAAATTCCCATCCCATCAGCATATATTGATAACACCACAGCTGATAACATCCACAAGCCTGCAGAGCATACTCTGCTATATAACCTTGATGCTGGAAATCATTATAGAATTCCTTTCTTTGCTATGGAAAAAGCTGCAAATATCAGGCTCTATTTTTTGGCTTAGTATAGAAAGAAGAAAGGATGGAGTACTGCTGTTATCCAAAATCATGAATGCTCCTCAGAGCTTCTGGAAACTCACCCCCAGGGAGGACAAGATAAAGGCATCAGCACTGAAGGGTATTTCCAAGTTCAGCTGCTGAGAGACCAAATGCTACACAAAGCCAAATTAGATGCTAGCTCCAGTGAGCCTCTGTGTATGGCAGAGATTATACAACACAAACTGATATCAATAGGAAATCTATAGGTTTTGATTTTATCATTGATGCATCTTTCCAATGAAACATTCTGGTTTGTGGCATTTGCTTTATAGGTCTGTTCTCAGCAGATCCAGACAAAAAGCTAAATGGACATCAGATATTAATCTCTCCTTGCCAACAATGCATTGCCAGCCCGAATGTCTATTTTAAGTCGGAGTAATGAGAACATTTAGCCCTTTCAAGTTCTGGTTTTACTTCAGCTAAAGCAACTACACATCAACTTAATGTCTTTCTTTATTCAGTGACACAGAGGTCACTGCTGTGAGATTTATTTGATTTCACAGTTTGGCTAATTAATTTGCTCATTCTGAGCATACACCATCAGCATTGCTTTTGGAGTAGTACTACCAAAGCAACAGATTAATTTACATGGTACAGTGCATCCAGAATAATTATTACCCCACAGAATTGTTATTGCTCAAAATCTGAGGGGAGAGGGAAGTTTCCTACTGTGATAAAAGGGCTCTGTTGTGGCTTTATCAGCTGAAAACTACATGGACTAAATTACAAAAGAAGCTTCTCACTAACATCAAGCAGCACAAATATCCAGAAGTCCACAGAACTGTTACAATACTAAATTTGTTTCTGAGGTTTAATTCTTATCAAATTATGTTGAGAGACTCAAAATTCTCAGACCACACCCCTTCCTCAAACAATATCAGCAGCCACTTCACTCATCAATGCCAATTAATACAACAGCAGCTTCTTTGCCACTTAAGAGTGTTGCTTACCCTCTGCTTTGGAAAACAAGTCTTTATAAAGATGTACTTGAAAACTGGTAGGAGCACAGGTACAGACACGAAATTTTATGGAGACAGTAATGTGAGATTTATAGCATCTTGCCTCTAGATAATTATGTAGTTTGAATTCTGGAGAATGGATTGACCAAGAAGGCAGCAGCTTCTTTTTGCCAGTGAGGTAAAAAGATCCAAGTTCTCTAGCTCTTGGATCTTTGATTTGCTTTGACCAATTAATTAGTTTTTTACTAAGCTGTGAGAAGCAATCTTTCTTGATTTCTTGTTGGACATCTAATTCCTACACGTTGTTTCCATTTCTGTAATCTTCAGCAGCCAAAGCAAAGTCCAGAGGCTGGAGGTAGGTCCCAAAGAAGTGTTTACAGGTGGGAGATCAGGTGTTGGGGCAGATCTCACTAACAAGAAAAGAGAGCAAATCAAGTTTTAAGTCTCCAGAGTACCAGAAGAAGATGTGAGCAGCTGACAATTTGGGTGAAGTAAAGAGATGTCAATGATTATGCTTTCCTAATTAGCCTTGGGAAGGATTTGAATAGCTGTCATCTAGTCAAGTGAGCTAAGAACAGGTTAAGACCATTAAGTCTTAACAGGTAATTGACAGACCAGATAGCATGTAATTTGCAACCAATTTTAAAGCACTCACATTAGCACAATGCTCCACAGTACTTCTGATTTCCCTAGGTGACAAAGCAACAATGTATTGACCCAAGCATACATTATATTTACCCTTCCATCCCATTCCTAGCTTCTCAGAAGCAAAGATAAGTATTTATAGTAGAAAACATTTAGTTGATGGACATCTCCAGTCCTGCAGGCATGAGAATGCAGACAATATACCAAAAGAAGTGTTTCAAGTGCAAGATGTTCAAACTGTTAACAATATGGAAGGTTTTCATGGCCTATGAGAACTTTGAAGAAGTCTTCCAGGACATCCTTATGACAAAAGGCTCCTTCTAGTGTACTAAGGGAGCCCATGATCACTCCATCTCACAGAAAGGACATGGCCTAGGCTGTGACAGCCTGTAGCAAGCAAGAAAAAGTAACCAGACAAGAGTTTTCTGTGGCAACAGTTTTTAGGTGCAAGGATGAAAATAACAGCAACTGTTGGATGTCTTTTAGGGATTACAGTAACCGTGGAAGTTGCACGAGAATATCAATAAAAAAAGCTGCTGCTGCTTTGGCCTCATTCAGAGAGGTGACATGGGTGACAAGAACCTTTGACAGAGAGAAAGAACTGCTCCTGTTTCTTCTCTCCCCCTCCATTTTGGGGAAATCACTAAGATAGCAGCATAAAATAAACACATAACATCCTGGAATAATGTTTCTTTAATATCAGGCTCTTCATTAAGTATGTTGGACTTGTAGTAGTAGCACTAGGAACAGTTATTTCCTGATCTTTGGAGTTTATGCATCTACACCTCAGGCTTGAAAAGAGGTTATTTGCAAGTGTAATTTGTCCTATTTTGACCCCGTTCACAGGGTCAAAATAACACTATACATTTACTTCAGGGGATTGTGAACTCTATTTTACTACTATGATTTAATACTGCCACAGGGAAATCAACCAATCATTGCACATCAGAAAAATGCAGTGGTGACCCCATTTAAAATGAACTGGTCAATTGAATTGAAATGTTTGAAGATTAAGAATAAAGAAATTTATTAACATTACTTAGATGTCATAATACTGTCTGCATATAATGCTAACCCTGCAAATAGATAAAAAGCATTTGCTCTGCATGGAATATGTAATGAACCTTTCAGTCAAGACTTCTCTATAGTTTCCAGTAATCTCAATAGCTTGAACACAACTGGAAAAAAAATCTCTGTTCTTGATCATAAATAACCAAGTACTTCCCTGACACCCATGGCTTAGAACACAGCAATCCACAGTAAAAGGTGAGGTACTTGGGTTACTCAGAGTTTGTCTTGAAGGATTTGTTTTTAGGAGGAGAAAAGGAAGAAAGCAGAGTTTTCTGGTGCAGCCTCTTTATCTAAACCCTTTCTTCAGNAAAAAAAAAAAAAAGCAAAATAACATTATCTTCACTACTCCCTTCCCCTTCCATATCATGCCTGGACCTTAAGCATCTTCCTCAAGCTCTTTTCCTCAAGACTTTACACCCCAGCTAGGCTCCATCTCCTGCTTTCCAGTAATTGCAGTAGATGAGACATTCACAGAAATATCCACCTACCGTGCTTTCCAAGTGCTTCTCAGCTCTCATACATAGCCTGCTCTTGCTTCTTTTACCTAGAGAGTCAGAAGAACAAATGCACTTGCTTAAATAGTGACCAATGGTTTCAGCTCACAGGTTTAGTGAGATTTGACAAAATTGAGGGGAATCAAATCACCTGTGTAACTCTGGATTTCTACCAGTAAAATGAAAGTAAAACACATGTGGTTAATTGAGAGTCTATATAATTATAGTCACATGAAGGTCAATGGCAGGCTATACACCAAGGGACTGAAAATGTCACAGATACATACATAAATATATAGGTGTATTTATATCAATACACGCAGACACTATATTATATATGTATGCACATAAATGTATATATAACATTATTTGTTTCAGCAGATGAGCTTTACAGGGGCAGTAAAATGAGCAGTTGTTCCTCCTGATAATTTTGTTAACTGAGTGCTTACAAATATCTCCCATCCACTTTCCTAAGGACCATCCATTAGACTTAATGCTACTTCTAAGGCTTGTCATGTTGTTCATGGTTCTTTGCTTTCAAGTAGTGTGCTCACAATAGACATTCAAAATCCCTGAATGCTAGATATAAATATCATATTGTAGCTGCATGAACCTGATTGAAAATGTATTATCTGGTAAAGGTACATGGAGCCTATTTCGCATCTCTCGCATTCTCAGTCTTTCATTTGAGATCAGATCAGGCCAAAAGCTGTGACCATTGAATGTACAAGTAATAGACTGTGTAGAATGAACTGTGATATTGATCCACTGCCTAGAGGACAGGTCCCACTGTCACAAATGGCACATATAGCACCGTTGCATACAGCACTTTGAGTACACAAGCTAGGGCTGGGGCTGCGGTTATGGTTGAGTTAAATTACTGGGACAGAATAGCTGAAAAAGTGATACAGTGTTATGCAAAAGTCAGTTTTGTACACAGAGCTGTTGCTTCTGCTTACCCCCTATGTAATTGCCTCAAAGAATATTTCTTGTGGCCTAAAAAGAGCTGTGTCTTGCTGCAGGTGAGGCAGTGAAGCCTAAAACACCATCACCTAAGTGTCTTGGTACACAAGAGACACAGTGGCCACAGAAGCACTGTGCAGTTCGAAGTAGTGGGCACCTGGAAGAGGAGCATAAATGCACTTTTAAAAAGAATCTGCACGTGATCCTGGCCTCTGCACTGCAAAGGAGTGGAAAGGCTGCAATTGTTGATTTGGCACTCAACTTCATGATATGCAGATTGCAGTAATATCAACCAAGACTGTCCGCTAACAATTCATGGTTTGTAGATTGTATACGACTTATAGAAGATGTATCTGTTGCTCTGTCTTGTATGAGTTTCCTCATTTAGCGACCTACTCCATTCTCATAGCTATTTCTATTGAGCAACAAAATATAAATATTCTCTTCTGGTGACAATCATCAATATAAATGTACTATGATTACCAGACTGCGTATACACTTACCATAAAAATACATGGGAACTAAACTGTATCCTGTGCATTACACGAACCGTATACAAAGCACTATGCCATGTTTTTATTTGCTTGGTCTATTCAAAATGTGGAAGGATATGAACTGAGTGCCTAATTAAAATGAAGTGAAACTCATAACAGTTTATTTGCACAGCAGTGCATTTGCCACATTAGTCATTACATTGCATTCAGCACCTTACCATTTAGTTATAGTACACTAGAACTGCCACTTAAAATGAAGTGTAACATGTTTTTTCTTTTATTTGTGTCCAGAGTCTTAACCATCTGCTTTATGGGGCTTCATCAGTTTACACATCATGCTACTAACTGCAATGAAGCTCTAATTGAACATGTGCTTTAAATAATAAAACGGACCCATGCTTTTTAGCAATGGGCAAAACTTCAGTGATTCACTTTTGATAACCATTCTACACATGAAGTTATGCTGGTCTTACCTTTTAATGAGTCCAAAATCAAGAAAGATAATGCCAGTGTAAACTTTGTTCGGTTTGAAATTGTTCTTTCAACTGGAGATGTAATTGCAGACTCATGATGTTTAAGTATATACATATCATATTTGCAGTATTTAAACAGTCTCCTCACTGTAGAGTATTTGGTTTTAGCTCAGAAAATTCCCATTCATCGTGGCATACATCAGTCTAGTTACAGAGAAAAGTGATATATCTAAGTACAGACAGAATGATTCTGCTTTCCAGGAGGACATAGTTCCTCTGGTTCCTTTTTGGAGGTGCAGAGTTTGTACCCACAAGATGACCTGAGGAGACAAAGCTAAGATACAGTGCTTATTAGGCATGGCTGTTTGAAGACAGAAGCTAATGGCTCAGATCTGAGCCCAAATGCTGCATGAAAGTAAGGGAGCAAATGTGCATCAATAAAAGCAAAGTAACCATAAAAAGTAATGTTGCCCTTGTAAAAATTCACATGTAGTTATACTTATATGTGAATTACTGATTTGACAAAAGTCAATGTGCAACATGGCATGATCTAAGCAGATAAAATTTTGCTGCTTGCATCCTTAATATTGCAGGAGGATATAAGATTGGGATAAACTTCATTTTCAGTTGTATTTCTGGGATTATGCACTTGCAGAATATAAATAAGCAGTCTGTTTAGTGAAATATAGCTGTTATGCTGCTGTGTAAATGAAAATTTCTACCTAGGCAAAACTACACAACATTTTAATTTGCCATGCAGTGGGTACCTTCATTTTGTGGGGAAAGGAGGAACAGAGTGGGGGATAACAACACTGGCACCAGTATGGGTTGGTTACATTGCAGTTTAGGGGTCAGCTTAGTCCAGCATGCTGGCACCAGCAACAGTGAAGTGGCAAAGTTTTCACATTCTCATCTCCGTTACTGCAGCAGAGTATGCTTCTGCTTAAAGGTGACCTAATCACACATTGCACGCATGTGGCAGGTATGTTCTGTGTGCCTGGGAGATGGAGCAGCTATTTAATGTTCCTCTGTCATTTTAGATGACGATACTGCTTTCCAGTGCTGTGCAACGTGGGCTCCTGATGTGAAAGCACCAGAAATACAGAGTACCACAGTTTGCAGGAGCACCCAGGAACCAGTTATGGAGAAGGGCTGGAAAGGAGTGAGAGGGCAAATGGGAATTTGACTCCCAAGTGGTCTTTATACATGCATCAAAGCAAGTGATCCCACAGTGACAGTGTGCAGCTAAGGGTAGGCTGTTCACACTTTCCTTTGTAGTGAGGGAGTGCTTCAAGTTATTCCTGAATCTGATAGGAAAACTTCCAGAGTTTGGGTGAGGAGAAGACGTTAAAATTGACTCATAGGTTTAAAAACAAAAGAAAACAAACTAACCCCCTTCCAACCACTTCTCATTGAATATGAGGATGGCTAAAATCAAATGACAACTTTTTAGACTTTAATATGTTACTGCTCAACCTGTGTTATATTTTAGACATGATATCACATAAGTAACACTCTGTCTTTCCTTATGGAAAGAGCAGACTACCTAATTCTTTTTATAAAATTCTGAAATCCTTACTATGACAACACCTTTTGGAAATCAATGGATATTTTGCAAGAATAAAACTGGGTAAGGACTCAAATATGTGGATTACTAATTATAGAAAAATGCCAACTATTGTACTTTTCTTTTTGCAGATGGATTTGTGGGAAAGGAGATTATCCACTCCACATTCAGTTCCTGCCTTGTTTTTCTCTCTGTGTGCATATGCATAATGTTTCGTCTTGGATCACAACTTCTCCTAGGAATCAGTGTGACATTGCAGACCCAGGCATGCCCCCCTGGTTGACAAAGCTCATTCCTTCTAACTTTTTCATGATATTTCCTGTCATTCTTCAATTTCTAGTACTAATAAAAGGCAAATGACACCTATCCTCTGCAACCAGTTACTTAATGCCATCATCTTCACCTCCTGATAGGCGCACAGTGCCTGCACAGACAGCTCACCTTAGACTTATTTTGCTTTTAATTGCATCTGGTTATGACAAACTACTGAATCCTTACTCCAAAATTTAAAACAGAAACCAGCACAAGTATGAAAAGACAGCAGATCTGCATATTCTTTGAAGAAGAACTGTCTCTGAGAGAATAATAAATGCACATGCTAAGTGCTTGCACAGTGCCCATACTGGCATAGTAAAGGTGTCCCAGCAAGGCTAGGGTTCATAAGGACTGTAACCAGACATTAATTTTTAAAAATACATTGATTACTAGTGTAAAAAAAAAAAAAGAAAAAGATGTGCTACCTCATTCACTAAACATCAAACACAAGCATTTTAGTTCAACATCAGAGATCGCATAAACAGTATGCAAAAACTGGGTCAAAATATTTGTTAAAAAATGCTGCATATCTAAATAGGAAGGGGAATTGTTAATCCATGGATGGGATAGACCACTCTGTTGCAGCTGATTACTTTCTCCTAATTGTTTTATAATTGTTGCCATCGGTACTGTGCATAAACTGTGGGCTTAAATAATTCTACTTTAACAGAAGAGGTTGGTGAACTGGAGTTATCAATTTAATTCTCAAAAAACCTTTTCCAAAAGTTTGAAAATCAACATATTCAAAGTGCAGGCAAATTTTGGATATATCTGAATGGGCACATATGCTTCTCTATTTCCCCAACCAAGCCCAGCCCACACAGTTTGCACAAACCTGCTAGGGAAATTTATGCTTTCCAGGTTTTCATATCCAAATCCAGCTTTTCACAAGAAACATATTTCCTAAAACTCCTAAGTCTACAGAGAGGAAATGCTTTTGTAAACATGACCTAGATATCCACTTTGAGTGTGGTAGTGATTGAAATTATCATACAGTTTTTGCAAACTGATTTCCAAAGTTCTACTTGTAATAGATTCCTTTGTGTTTATTTCCTTTAAATATATCTTTTTAGAATATTTATGGATACTATTCTCCTTTGGCAGAGTCCTTGCCCTTGTAATGTAAGCAGCCAGTGTAGCTTAGGATATACATCAATATAAATTATTTATTGAAAGCATAAAGTATTGAAGAATATTGTCTTAAACTTTATTCTCTGACAATAGGCAAAGAAAAAGAAAACATCATCTAATTAAAATGTAGGCTTCATATGAAATAGAAAGAATTTGCTTTCTCTGACTTATGGTATTACAACCTTTGATGGGATTTTTTTTTTTAATAAAAGAGAAGTATGTTTTATAGAAAACAAAAACAAAAACGCCAAAACAGGAATGACTTATCCCTGTAGTAAATATCCAGCTTGTGAAACATAAATAACAAGGCTAATGTAAGAGGAATATAGATAAACCAGATTAACAGAAAAGATGAAAGAGTGAAAAGAATAAGTGTGCTGTGAAAACTCTCCTGGGTTAACTAGAAAAACTTGTCAGAGTTTGCACAGGGAGAAAAGAAATAAAATATTAAAGATCAAACAAAAAGATCCTGAAAATTGGGTAACAGTTTCAGGTATTTATGTGTACTAACGAGGTAGCTACATATGTAAGAAGGACTGGCAGTAAAGAAAATGCTAACAATGAGTAAAGCAGAATGATCAAAAACTAGAAATAAAATGCTATTTTCCATGAAGATGTTGGTTGCAGGTGCTCCCACAATATTCAAATACCCTTACCCAAGTTTTACATTGTGACTTGCTCCACTTACATTTCTCTAATGTTGGGCACTGGTTGGATTTGTTGTGTGTTGTGTGTTGGCACTGGAACCCTCAGCGCAGCCAGGGGCAGAGGGCTGCGGGGCGGCGCGTATGGGTAGCGCTGGCAGGGCTGGCCCAGGTGCTTCAGCAGAGATGCTGCCTCAGGAAAGTCAACATCGCAGGAAAAGATTGTTTCAGCTCTCATTAGCAGGGGTGGAGACATCTGTATGTTCCTGGGGGATTACTACAGCAGCAGCATTTTGGTCTTTAACAGTATTGGGTAGAATAGCTGTATTTTTTCCATCACCAGATGTGGGAAAAGATCAGTGTGCAGACACCTGGATTTGCTCTGGCTCAGTTTAGGGCAGGAGATACTTGGGTGTGTGCTGCACATGCACATATAGGCATTCAGACCTGATGTCCACTGTCTGGTACTTTTAGTCAATGTGGAGGAAGAGGACTGGGAGTTAAGCTGACAACTCACCCAGAGTGACCGGCGACGGAGGGAACCTTCACCCACTGCTCAGGCCCAGGAGGACTCAGACCACTCTGCAGCCATGTGGGGATGGCAGTGTCCTGACAGCAAGCTGAGGTCCTTCTGAAGCAGTTGTCCAGGCTTGACTTTCAAATTAATTTGATTATAGCCTATTTAATTATAATGTATATTAGCAGTATTGATTTCCTTAGACAAAATATGCATGCTAGGGGACTTGGTAGCACCAATGGCACCACTAATCTCCCACAGCTCCCAGTGGCCACTTGATCTTCCAGCCCTGCTCCCACAAGGTCACGTCAGCTGAAAGTAGAAAAACATCCATATCTGTAACTCCATGCTTCCCTCCTGTAAAAGTAAATGAAGGGCAGAGGTAAGTGAGGCAGCTCTGTGGCGGATAATTTCTAATACCAAATACCACTTGGATGTATCTCTAAACCTTTTCAACTTCTGATAGAGCAAAACAAAGCAGAAGCACTTCATATGCAAATTTATTTGAAATTATCTGCATTCGTGGTTTCTCAGTTTCTGTGCCCAGGATGTGGCTCTGCTTTCTGTGCTGGGCTCTACAGATAGGACTTGAACTCAGGTGGGCCCTGGGCTCACAGAAGCACATTCCTATTTTGCTGATAAAAAAACTTCGTAAATGTCAATTCAGAATTAAACTGCACTCCAAACATTTTGTAAAGCTACATTTAAAATGACATTATTGCAAGATTAATATCTGAGATATACCAAACTTTTCTTCAATTATTGGAGTTCAGTAAGTCTGAAAACCTCAGAATGAGTTGTTTCTGCATTCTTGGCCAGGTGGCTGCAATCCTTCAATTTCTTTTTTGGGCAGGGGGCTGCAATCCTTTAATTTTTTTTTTTTTTTTTTTTTTTGTTATTTTTTTTTTCCTGTAGTCATGTTTTACTTTCTGTAAAACACTCTTTTTATTACAGCCCTCGTACACACAACAGAGCTTAAGTGCATGATCCTCTTAAATAAATGAAAGTCTATCCACTGTCTTTTGATCCAGCCCTTAAAAGGAAAATAGTAAAGGAAGACTGGGTCATATTGATTTAGTTTCAGCCTCACCTAGCTAGTCAAAACTCATTAGAACAACTCAAATTGCAAAAAGGCACATAACTTAGGGTCTGGAAATGCTAGGCTACCCACTTGCATCGAGACTTCCACCACCACATACAGCAGGGCTTCAACATATAATGAACAGTCTCAAAAACCGTGTTTGAAAAAGTTGTTCGTTTTGGTAACCTTGAGACAGGCTGGATGGGCTTTGTAAAAGCTCAGGCTTGAGAGAGCAGAGTGGTTGAGACCTAAACATTGTGATGAAACACGATATACAGAATATACACATATTTTGTACAAGGCAGCTATCATCCATAAGCAGCGTTTAAGAACTTGCAAATCAAAGATGAGTAATTTGAATTCTCTATAATGGTCTACAGTCTTCAGACAATCCAGAGATAACTGCTTGATTTGAAGCTATTAAGAAATGTTGTGTTATTGCTGAGGTTTCCTTTCTTTACTGTTGTTATTTGCTTAATTAGCTTATAGCTAACGCTTTCATCTGCTGCCTATGAGGGAGTGAGGTGGGCTGTAGGCTTTAACTATTATTAATTACTCAAAGTTCTGCCAAAAAAGTGTTATAAAAATTATTCAGCACTTTGAAGGATGTTAGTCATGATTTACACAGAGTTTCTATTGTAGTTTTTGGCTAGTAAATAAATACAGCACTGAGCTATAGCTCAGAAGACCTGCCTTGCTTTTTCAGCTTCTCCCCAAGCCATCTGCAATTCACTTTAAGACCCACTGGTGTGGATCCACTGTTAATAATAGGTAATATCAATAATAATCACATATTTTCACTCTTAACACTAACAGAGCTGAACCTGCCAGCTAACTCAAGCTGAAGATACCTGGTTTTCATTGGGGTGGTGACCAAGACAGGTACTACTCAGTGTGAGTAAAGACAGGCAGAAGTGCTGCTTCACTGCCACTCCTGTAATGTTGCTCCTTTGACAATTATGTTGATCTTTTTATGTAATCTCACTTGTCAAAATGATTCTCAGACTTCTGTGCTCCACCTACGGCTGTTTTGGTACATTGCTGTTTAAGCTCAGAAAACTTGCTCCATCAGCCTGCCCATTTGAGTAAGGACTTTCTGCAATGACCTTTCACAAACAGCTTTTCTGCAAAAGCCATTAAGATTTATTTAAATGTCTCTTGCTTATTTTGTGAAGAAAAAAACCCTTGATGCAGTGTCAGACTTCCAATCTGGAAGCATTCCTATTGCTGCAGCAATTTTAGACAGCATTTTGCTTAGCCCCCAGATTTCATAGGCTAAAACACTGTTGGAAGCGCCACCTCTAAATAGCAAGACTTTCCAAGCTGGCACTTCTGCACCATCCATCCCTGTTTCCAGCACAGATTTGCCATTGCCCACTGGCACCAAGTGCCACTTGGTGGAGCAGGGACCTTTCTCTGCTTGCACCTCATGTGGGGAACTTGCTAGGCTCCCTGGAAAGGGTCTGCAGAGTGGTCTGCCGGCAGACATGGCCCCTTTCCAAGGGGCTTTTGGCTAACTCTGCCGTGCTCTGTGCTGCCCAGGAGCCATATGGCCACATTTATGCCAAGCGGTACCGGAGTGAATACACAGCAGGGCTTGCTGCTATGCTAACTGCAGCCACACGGCTTTTGGCTGGCTATGGAGGTGGGCACGACAAGCTTACATCTGGCTGCAGACTGCCGCCAGGATGCACCTTTGGTCTTACAGGTCCCCCGCGGATTCGGCAGCTGCCCCTAAAACTGGCACCAAATTCCCATGTACTCTCTAGGGCTGTGCTGCTGGGAAGGATAGAGATAAGCCTGCATTATATATGGGGTTGAAAGTCCTCCTGCTACGGAAGGAGAAAAGGTAACTGAGTACTAATCCAGACTCTATGGTTAAAGAAAATATTTTGGCATTTCATAGTTACAATAAAATGTAATCATGATAATCATAATAAATAATACAATAAGTAATATACTAGAAAGTTTTTTTTCTTTTTAACTATCCATCCGTGTACATATACGTATGCCAAGTGATAGATGATCATATCCTCTTCTCTTGTGGGTAAGAAACATGTAAAAATGTTAAATAAATGAATATGAACAGCCAAGCTTGGCTGCAGGAATGAAAAAATCCAGGTTTTATGCATTTGGATGTTCAACACAGAGTTATTTAAAATTCATGCCTAATTAATAATAAATACATTTCATAATTAATATCAGAGGTCAATTGCAAAACTAAATCTGAAGACAAAATCATGTTGTATGAACTCAAATCATTACAAACACGTGTATGGAATGACAAAGGGAAAACCTGGCAGAAGTCAAAGTCACTGATGTGCCTTACAATGCTTTGGCCAAAGAAGTAGTAAATGAAACATAGTGAGAGAAACCTTTCCTTTAAAAGGCTGGTAAAATACTGGTTGCCCTTGAAAACAATGATGAAACTCTATATGCCTCCAGTTTGCTCAGATTTCACCAGAGAAGAATAAAAATGGTATGATTCTGCTCTCACTTTGGTCTTCTGTGACCTTATTCCTGGTGACATCAGTAGGGCTTTCTCAGGTTTATATCAATATGAAATCAAACTCCATCCTGATCTAATCAGAGCTCCCAATTAGACATTTTAATATATTTACTTTTAAATAGTTCAACTGTAAGTGGTGAAAAAGTATCCTCAACAACCTAAGAGCACAGTGTCCATAATTCCTGCACCAGTGTGCCACTGTTGTGTGAAAATACCAGCACAAATTATAAAACACATTAATATTACTCAGGTATATCAGACAAGTCTTTTCTAATATCTGATATTTAACCAAACATCATTATTATTTTCCCAGCACCTTCTAAGATCTGGGTATTAACATGTAATATAATCATTAAAGCAGTTTCTCTAAAACTTAGAATAGGTCCTCAGTTATTGCCTCTGTTGACACTACCTGAGAAAAGGGATTTAAACACACTGTAAAATACAATCCTTTCTTTTAAATGAATATCGGAAAACCAGAAAAGATATGAAAGGAAGGGAAAAAAATCAAGTATTCCCTATAACTTGGAATCAAGAGGCAGAGTTAAGGCCTGATTCACAAGACATTTAAATATGCATATAAATTGTACATGGGGTAACCACGTTTAACCAGTTTTAATCCTTTGTCAAATAACACCCAGACAGAGCTGGAGCTGCATCCAGGTAGGCTGGTCTCCACTTGGTGACCCCAGGCCCACCAGTTCCCCAAAAAAGTTTTGGAAGCATCTCCGAGCCTGTCCCCTGTCAGGAACTCCTACATGTTGCAGTCACCATCTGTACGGCAGTACACGATAACCATGAAGTCTAAAGAAATGTAGTTTCTCCACTCAGATACTGCACTTCTGTCCCTTCTCTTTGACTTTATGTGGAAAAAGAAGACTTTATGGCCTTGATAATGCTACTGTTGCCTTAGTAATGGGAAAGCAAGGCTGTTTGGAAATGATACAGCTAATACAGAATAGGATTAATGAACCAATCTGTCCTCTGTACTGGGTATTTGGTTTACAGAGCAGAACTATGAATTTATAAGGCAAGACATAGTGCATTACTCTCAACTGGTTATCAGTGATGGGTACCAGTCATTGCTGTCTACTAGCCTTCCTTTCCCTCTACAGGAGAAAATTGCCTTCACTCCAGTATTCAAGGGGGGACAGTGCAGTGCCACATAAACAGCAGTGTGTTTTTATTTGTTTTCAACTTGGCCTCCCAAGAGTAATAAGATAAAAATGAGTCGTGCAGGGGTCGAGTATATATGTCAGAATGCAATTCACCTGTTTTCCTGCTTTAGCTGCATTGAGTTTTGAAACCTAATGCTTTTTATTGTGTGACCTTTAGTACCAACATACACAGGGAAAGAAACTGAGAGTGCCTGGGAATACTCTGGGTTGTGCTGGGAAAGAAGCTGTCTTTTTGCAGCGTGATTGAAAAACACCCTGCTACATCTCAAACTGAAATGTTTCTTCATTGCCATACTGCCCTGACTCTTTATTTGAGATGATGTATTTGTGTCATCAAAGGACCATCAGGGCAAAGTGAGGAAAACTTCATAATGATGGTGATGGCAGGACCATGCTACACTCCTATGAGCGTTCTGGGGACCTGCAGCATTACCTTCAGATGTCTGGGGCTGGTTGCACAGTGGTTGGAAAGGACCATACATATCTCAAAGGTTTTCAGGGGTGACTTTGAAGTATCATTTCTCTGTCTGGTTATCCTGTGAGACAGTATACTGTGAGAAAGTGATTTTTTCACTTAGGTAGAGTAAGATGTAACAACTCTTACATCATATGGTGTAGCTGACTGAATCCATCCTCTTTGCTCCTTGGCTTGCCATCACCAGTCCTTACACAGGTTGTGTATCCCTTGCCTTTCCTGAGAACAAGGCATATATGAATCATAGAATCAATCTTAGAATCATAGAATGGTTTGGGTTGGAAGGGACCTTAAAGACCATCTAGTTCCAACATCCCTGCCATGGGCAGGGACATCTCCCACTAACCAGGTTACTCAAAGCCCCATCCAACCTGGCCTTGAGTACTTCTGGGGATGGGACACCCACAGCTTCTCTGGGCAGCCTGTGCCAGTGCCTCACCGCTCTCATAGTGAAGAATTTTTTCCTTATATCTAATCTACCCTCTTTCAGTTTAAAGTCATTACTTCTACCACCCCTAGTGACAGGACACACTGTATCCTCATGTGCTGTTCCTGACTATGCAACACAGCCTACTTCCATGGGTGATTGCTTTGTCTTCAGCAAGTGTGTATGGAGGTATATTGTAGGCTGTTCCTGCTAAAAAAAGAAAAGGAGAAGATACCTTGAAATGTTGTGAAAAGAGACAATTTACAGACATGAACATTGAGCAAAATGAGATAGTAAGAGCCTGGGTGTGAAAGCTCATGACAGACTCTTCCCGCAGTTTCAGACATACTTTCTGCGCAGAGCGAGCATGGACAGGAGTGCCAGCAGTCAGAGCTCACTCTCCTTTCACCATTGAAAATTGCTGTACCTAATGCTGAATGTTTGTTCTAAACTGTCTTGGGGAAAAAAAAAAAAAAGATCATAAATACGATACTGCATATACAGAACATGAAAAAAAATGCTTTTATGTTCCGTATTTCTGCAATTGTTTTTAATCATCATTGGTCTGCTCCTGGGTAGAGAGGAGACATGGATTTCTTTCCTGCTGTTTAGATGCAGAGGAGAAGCTTTCTGAAATGAATTACTCACTTTAACTTTCTATTCTTTAGAAGAAACCCTCTGTGGTTTGGAGCTAGAGACATGAGAAGAAGCAGATGTGGAGCCAGCAAGCAGTCCCACCAAGATCTGTCCTTGCCTGTCCCCCAGCTCCCTTGTGCATGAAGGAGGTACTGCTTCTCCTCAGGGGTCTCCAGCAGCACTCGCTGAGCATTTCCTTATAGTTTCTTTGACTATTTCCTTTGCAGAATTCATCCAGAGGTAGTTTTTATTTTCTTTCACAGATCTCAAGGATGAGTGAGCAGAGGAGCTCACGTCATGATGCTCCCCACCAGTCCCAGGGACCCTCCAGCACACCCTCCCTGCCCACTGAATCTCACCCTGTCTTGGAGACGTTAGCCCTGGAAGCACAGATTGCTTTCAGTCAGTTAAAGCTGAGATGAGTGCCTCAAGTTTTTTAATTTCTAGGCATAAGTAGGTGAGCTAAATTCCACTCAGAGAAAACCCATTTACAATTCTGCACTTTTTATCTTGAGCGCTGTAGCAAACTGTTGTGTTGTCCAGACATGAGCTAAATTTTAATTCCAGAATTAATGCCAAATCACTCAATATATCTTTAAAATTAACTCATTATCATAACGCTGGAAAATAGAACATTGATCCATTCACACAACAATCTGGGGGGTCCAATTTTATCATCTTCTTCAGAGAATTTACTGAAAATTGTCACCATAAATTAAAAAAAGAAACAAAACAAAACAAAACAAAAAACCTTCAGAACACTTGCAATGTTCAGAACAGAGGGGATAAAATGAATTATGATAAAAACACATGCAGTTTAGGCATACAAAATATTATGAAAGGCATCTTTCGTCAGATATGGAGTTCTGTGTCTTCCTTCATATTGTGTTTGTACATGATGCATTATATATAGAGAAATGGTTTTGACTGTAAATATGCACCCATTAAAAATCCATATTTAATCTTCTCCCTAGTTGTCTGGGAAGCAGCCTGTGCGTTGCAATATACATATGCACATTACAGATTGTGAAGTGAGTATTATTTTCTCCATCTTTTTGATCATTATGAAGTATTATTTTCTCCATCTTTTTGATCTCAGGGAGGCTGCACTATTTTCTCATACAGTTTACTAAACATATCCTTCCAGCAACACAATATCTGCTATTCATAAATCATCATATTTCAGATAACTAATTGACAGAAATCAGCCCCCAGAGGAGTCTTCTTGTAAATTCAACAGCTCTTTACAACGAAGGACTCTAACTCAAAGCTAAAATCCGCTTGAGCTTTGAACCAAGACCTGAAGGTCAACAAATGTAAGCTTAATCAGACCAACATGGAAACAGATTTCATTGTAAAAGCCTCTTTATTGAATAACATGCTTCTCAGTTCTGCTTGCCTGGGAAGGCATTACATAGTGATGAGCGAGGGACCTAAATTACCCAAACCCAGGAAAGATGCACAGCATCATTCAAACACAACCAGCCTCTGGAAGGAGAAGAGGGTCTGTGCAGTTTAAATGAGAGGCGTAAGGCTATGAGAACTGTACAGTGCTCCTGCCACTGTCAGCGGGCAGCCACGGGCTCCCTGTGCATCGGCAGAGGTGAAGCCCTGGAGAAGCCCAGGGGAACACCCCACTGGAAATGTTAGTAACAGCTCTCAGAGCTGGAAGACAGACACCTGTAGTGCAAATGATAGGAGAATTGTAAAATATACTCACTTTTGTATGAATTGTTTTTTACATCCCAAGGTGGGGCAAAAAGAAAACCCACAAAATTACATTGTTTTGTAATTAGGCTGAACAAATTCCAAGGCACTAATTTGCAATGACAATGTTGACAGACTGATTTTTTAAATTTATTTTCTTTATTTCCTTCTACACACAACACATCTCAAAATAAAGTTAGACCTTTAGAATGAAAAATGATTTGTTTATCAAAGGTATCACTGAAACCTGAAATATCTAAATTTCCAGGGATGAATAACATACCAGAGTCCCTTGGAAAATGGTCAGAAAGATTAATTGCAAATCTTAAAATGTTTAGCTTGAACTTCCAGCTATTTTACCTAGTTACATATTGGCTAGACTGCCGGTCCGTTATTTAGAAATTCCCTTCTCCAAATAGATGTTAGCAGACTCTAAGTTTAGCCCTTGATCTTTGCTTTACTGAGAAAAAACAACAGCTCAATTAGCTCACTGTCTCTGCACTTGAGGGCATGTTTCCAATCCTTTCATCATTCAGTGGTACGTACCCGATTCCATTCCAATTTATCAGCATCCTTCTTGGACAGTATCCAACAGAAAGGGACATAACACTGACATAGTAGAATAATCTGTTAGTAATTAAAATACCTCTTTTTGCTTTATCTGAAGAATCCAGTATCTGTTTTGGCTGCAATATCTTAGAGAGCGTGTGCTCAGCCATTATCTGTTCTGATCTCAACGTATTATTTTGGTGACTGCTCCCAAGACAGACTCTCCAGGTGACTTATACTGAAGTTAAGCAAACTTCAACATTAATTTATGTCCTATTTAATGGGTTAATGAGTTAATGAGTTGATTTAAAATGTGGGGAGAGGGAGGATGAGCCATTGAGGAAGGAGTCTGGCATAGCAGTGGGGGTGTAATCTTCAAACCTGCAAGATGCAGATTCAGCTTCCAACACCTTCATTTTGTGACCTTGAACAAGTCAGATTAGCTTCTTGTTTCTTACTTCTCTACCCATGTAATGCAGATCATAATATTCCTCATAGCACTGGGGGAGTTGGAAGGATAAATAGATTAGAAAGATGAGCCAGATCATAGCTTTATTTCCATTTACAATGTATAAATGTATATGAACACACTTTCGCTCTTCTGGCCAAGCATAAAATGAAACATTTAGAAGGTAAGATCCAAAGAATTTCATTAAGAATCCACTGAAAATTGCAAATGACACCTCATGTATTGGAATGTGAATTGTGAGTTGGGTGTTGCAGAAGTGTAAAATTATTCCATAAATTATCTATGACAAAGTCAAAAAATGTATCAGTCAAAAACTGTATCAGTAAAGCCATAGTTTATTTTTAGTTCTTCAAACTGTGCACAGCAACATGGATAATATAGAGATAATTATTCCACAGCAACATGGGGAAATAAAACCAGAAAGACAACATTTAGAATAAAAAATAATATGTATTTGAATTGTGAAATTGTGAAATTTCTGCCTGGTGACCTCCTGGAAAGCATATTGCTTAATGTTATATTAATCAGCCTTCTCTATCATGTGGAGACATTATGTGATTCTACCTCATATATTTTCACATTTTAATATTCATATGATGATTTCCTTCATATTTCAAGGGAAATGGTAGATGCATGTATAGGACTTTATCTATCCTTCATAAAATTTGGGACACAGTTGACTTTGCTGAATTTTACACTCAGCTAAAGTTCAGCTTAAGATCCCAGGAAGCAGATGAGAGAGAATGGTAGACGATTAGAAAGTAGAGTTCTTCTCTGCCTTTTCCCCAGTCTTTTGCTAGCTGGAGGATGAAGCTCCTACAGATGCAACTTGTGCTTCCAGTGCTGATTTGCTTCTTTCAAGGGTTGCTCCACCACCTTCCTTCTGCAGGTTCCCTCGCTGGCCTGGGTACACCACCTCTCCCCACAGGCACGTTGGCTGTCACGATGCAAAAGCAGGTGGAGCAGAAGTCAGTGCAGCAGCAGTGCTCAGGCTGCAGCGGTGCACAGTGCAAGGGGAAGCCTTGCAAAGTCTCTGGCCCTCACAAACTGGATTCTTAAACGCTTCATGTGGTCTTATGTGAGCCAGGAGTGATGTAGGTACATCATGCAGAGCAATTGTTCTGCTGAACTGCTGCAATGAAGATCTCGCTGACTTGAATGACTTATGCATACAAAAACAAACAAACAAACAAAAAAAAACATTGAAGTCTTGTCATCTGGCTTGTGTGTTGCTGGAAAAGGGGTTTGCAACAGGCAAAGCCAACAGAAAAACAAGTAGGAGAAAACCTATTCCTCAGGACACAGTACTGGGTGCCTCTATGTCTTTAGATGCATGGCCATGGTCTTTAAATTGTCATGATCCTCTTGTTAAGTAATTACCCAAGTGAGCATGAAATCCATGGTTTAAAGTCCTTTGAAGATACATTTAAACAGGAAAAGAGTACTAGGATATTATTAGACCAATTAAATGAGATGGGTAATCATATACTAAGTGATGTTTTCATTAATATGGGCCTATCTGCATAGGCTCTCTTGGGATATGAATAAGGTGTGTGATCTTCCGAGAACTGTTGTAGCCAAATGGGTCACTCCTTTTTATTCAAAATATTCCAGGCCACCATCATAGCAGATCACAAAGGGTTTGATGAAATTATTGTCAGACGTCATCTAAATACTTACTTACTTTGAAATCTCCACCAGTAGATGTGAACATTAGCTGAATTAACAGCAAAAGGAATAGGCTGAATGCCATCCTACATTTAAAATTTACTATTCTAGTAGTTTTGAATTACTACTACACTAATGTTACTTAAAAGTATTTGTATGTTTGTACTTGTTCATCTCCAATTTTCCTCATTCCTAAGGAATAAGAGTATGACATTTTTCCACATTAAGATAAACTGAGTATGTTAGTCAAGTACTACAATTTTTGCACTTCACTGTTTGTAATATTAATAGCTGTGCTTTAAGAAGTGTACTATTGAACTGTCAAGAATGATTTGTTACCAGGTGTTAGCATAATTTGCCAGCTGTCATATTTTAATCATTTTTATTTGCCTAAAATCTGACACTTAACTTTACTGGTAAATCAAGACATATAGCAGAACTTATTTGATGCTACAGTAGCTAAGGGGAAAAAAAGTCTGTGCATCCTACAACTGCTATTTGTATTTTCACTTAGAGAACAGATTCTGAAGTCCACTTTCATTCATAAATCACACCAAATTGCTGCTGTTCTCCACAAAAGCTTTTTTCATTTAAGTCGTTCAAACAGATGCTACAGGCTTTCACTCAAGTGTATGTTTACTCATGTGAGTAGTACCAGCAAAATTCTCCAGCTGTCTTTGTTGAGTAAGGTACTCATTATATGAATAAGAGATATAAACCAAGATCTTGTGCATACTTAGCATTGTTCCTAAATATAGGAAATTCAAGGCTACTCTATTGTTTTACGCTCACATTTGAGGGACTACTATGTTTAAAATCTTGCAAGATTAGAGGATGCAACCATAACTAACTTATTAACTATACCTGAACAATGAGAAATGAACAGATGAGAATATAAAGAAGGTTGTTACACGAGCTTGACTTTTTTTGCATTAGTATTGTAAAATTTAGGTCTGCAAATGCAGAAACATCACAAAAGTGGGAAGAGGAATTTCTGTCTCTGGCATGATTTCACATAGAATATGGTGTTTCTGATCACTGTACCATCAGAAAGAGAGAGAAGAAAGACATAAAGAACAGCAAAAAAAAAAACAAAAAAAAAAACAAAAAAAAAACAAAACCAACCAACCAAACAAACAAAAAAACAAAAAAAACACAACCAACCCTAGATACATTAAGATATGTTGATTCATGAGAAAAGGTGGAGTTATATGCAGATAAAGATAAAAAATCACACAGATATCTACAGAACAGGGAAAGTAAAGGAGATGAGCATGAGATTTGAGTCATAAATTCAGTGAAAAGAAGAAAATTAGGAAGGCACATGAGAATATAGGAAAAATTCCTCAGTGAGACAGCTCTGAGTTGGTAAGACATGTCACAAAATGTCTTTTGTGACATTTAAACCCCAAACCCACAGAATGCTAGGACAGGTAGCACACTGGTAAGAACATGGAACGAACTGGCATTTTTGCTCTTGAACTTTCCTTTGGTGATATGATGTCCCTATTGACTTTTCTGACACCTGTCATTACTATGACACTCTTTCTACACAACTCCATGGTCTATGTGAGAAAAGACCGTGGTTTTGCATCAGCTGGAAGGCACTGGGTTTCTGGTCCTTCTTTGCTCTTATAGAATTCATAGCTAACATTTTTTGTTAGCTACAGATCATATCCTCTTCCACATGTCGTGTCCCATTACACCCTTCACCTGTGCCAGAACATCTGAGGAGACACATCAGAGCCTAGCTTGTGTGTTGGCATTGTCCACGTACAAGGCTCTGTCTCCCATTTTCCTATGAGTGGACTTGCACTGCCTGGAGTCCCTAAACCAACTAAATGCCAGCACACACAAGCCAGATATGCACCTCCTTTAGACTGGTATTTTCTTTTGGATTAAGCTAAACTTTTGCATGCAATTGATCATTGTAGATGATGAAGATGCAAGTAAAGGTCTGCACCAAAGTATTGAGAACATGAACCAGAGAAGAAGACTGAGATATAGCATACCCTTTGCATTATCAGCTCATTTTCCTGCTGTCCATTAACAGAGTCAGTTAAAGAAATGAGGCATATCTTGCTACCAACTTATTCAGAATCCCATTGAGTTTGGATCATGGACTGACTTTTTTGTATTCATTTGTACATGAATCAGTACAATGGGCCTTTGAATATGACTGGAATATTTGCTGTATTAAAATAATGCTAGTACTAAAGTAGTTAAGATTCATAAATCATTAGTTCAGAAGGCTCTGGTATCTATTCTAAACCTTATTGTTGCACCCACTTCCCCATATGATAATCCCTGTAGTTTGTATTGCTGGTCAAAGAGTAATTTCAGAAAGGCATCTGAAAGCATCAGCAGATGATTCCCCCGTCCCTGGAAGTGTTCAAGGCCAGGCCGGATGGGGCTTTGGGCAGCCTGGGCTGGGGGGAGGTGTCCCTGCTCATGGCAGGAGCGTTGGAACTAGATGATCCTTAAAGGTCCCTTCCAACCCAAACCATACTATGATTCTATGTTTCTATGAATCTATTATTCTGTGATGAAAGACAACCCTCCTGATGAAAGACAATTTAGTCCCCCCAAGATGAAAGAGCTTTTTTTTTTTTTTTTTTTCCTTAAAAATATTTGTCTTATCTGTTTCTTTAATATATTTGGCTTCAGCTTCCACTTCTTGGTTATTCTATCTTTTCCATTAAAGAACTTTTCGGTATCCAGTACAATTTCCCCTTGTGGGTATGCCTTGTAGATGAGGACTGCTCAGGCACTATATCTCAGAGCATGGCTGTCCTCTGCAATGGGGCCAGGTCCTAGTGGGCTTCTGCTTGAGCTCCCCATGAAAGGATGTAGGTGCTTTAATGGAGTCCTCTTTTAACAGGAAACAAAACAAATTAAAACCTTGATTTCCCAAGGGGAGACATTTTCCTCCCCATAGGAATTTGTGGCTTTTTTCCAAATTATTTTCGCCAGCACCAGTATACCTCATGAGAGCCTGGCATGGACTTACAACACCTGTCTGCCCCTCCCACCCACTATACTGGTGGTGACCGCCAGGAACATGCAACTGTTTTTGCTGGTGCATCCTCTCAGAGCTCTTTTTCCCATGCTGTGTGGAAAGCTAAATCATTTTTGCTGGGATAATTTCCAAGGTACCGGCCTAAATTTAGCATAGATGGCCTCTTTCTTGATTTCTAAACTTATCTTTGAATCTGACTATATTAAAATATTCTTGTTTTGAAGGAACAAGGTTAGTGAGGGATCCAGAACACTCTTTCTTATTTCCCTGGTCTCATAATTATTTACCTTCAAATCAATCTTCATGTCATCTGAAATTTTTACAAGCCAATCATTACTGAAAATGATTAATAGCAGTAAGCAGAATACCAACATTACACTTAATTATGATTTCTCTCTGATGACTATGTTTCAGATCCATTAGCTTGCCCAGTTTTAATAGATTTAACCTGTGTTTTATTGCTATTGAATAATTCTTATTTTTAATCAAAATATTCCCAAGACTGAGTCAAATACCGTACAAAAGTCAGAGTGTGTAAGAGCTGCACAGCAACCAAGCTTGTAATGTTATCAGAGAAACAAAATCACGCTTGTTTGACATGAGCTGCTTCATAATATCATGTGGAATGACATGTGGAATCATATTCCCATCTTCGATTCTTCATCACTTGGATCTTTCATCAGTTTTCATTCAATTTTTTGCCCAGGACTGAGGTCAGGCTGAGCGACTTAGAGGTACCAAGGTTGTCCTGACTGCATATCTGGGGCACAGACATGACGTTAATACTCTTCTAATCTGTTAATATTTCTATGCTGTATCAAAAATAAATGTTGCTCTAAGATAACCTCAACCAGCTATGAAGGTCACCCTATGTAGAAGATATCAGGGCTGGCAATTCTAGAATGTTTGTTTTTATATGTGTTGTTTAACATCCTCATTAGTTACTGTATGACTCCTAAGTACTTCATCCTCATATTTCTTTTGAAAGTGGGAGACATGAATGTTTATGGAGCAATTCTCCTTTCTCTGCATCATTATTAACAACCTTATCACCGCTATTGTGAAGTAATAAACCCAGAACACTGCCAGGATTTATTTTGTATAAAAAATTATAAGTGCATCTTATTTTCCTCATCTGTTAGGAGTGGATTTATTTCTAAGAATTTTAGCTTTTCTTTTCAACTTCCTACACTTCTAAAGTCCTTCCACTTTGTGTTGTTTATATACTGCTTTTCTGCACTGTCTCTGATTTCGTTTTCTATGTTCCACAGAAGGGGATTTCTTTTCTCTCTATTAACAAATCAGCTTACTGTCTTTCTGAAAAAGGCTACTTATCACCTGAAATTTGCATCTAAACATTCTAAAATTTTTCTCTTTTCCCACCAATATGATAATTTTCCTGGTTCTCTTGGACTGAGGACCATCATGTGTCCACTCACTCAAAAAACAGGTTTGGACCATTTCACGTTTGTCTTGCACTGTGCAACATCAGGTCATAGTACAACAATGACATAAAACCTATGCAAGAGGAAAATAAAATATCAAAGGATATGTGCAAGAAGAGGAATTTTCTATTTTTTATAACAAAATATGGCTTTAAGAACACTAATATGGGGGGTTATACTCATCAGTTAAGCATTGTTTAAAATTAGCAAGCCTTGACTGTAGCTGCAAGGGAAATGCAGGTGCTCAGATCCTCAGCAAACCTATTTGCAGGATCTAGCCTCCTTTGAGTTAGGTATACAATTAACCTGTTGGAAACCTGAATAATAAAGACTCATGAAAAGTACCTGTAAGTGAGTTAGAAACCCAGAATTATTAACTAAAAAAATTCAGTAGATAATGTTAAGCAGAAAATATAGCTGAGAAAGCTGTCAGGGTTTGGGGCAGTTCGTGCAAAGAATGAAAGAAAAGATTTCATCAGATAAATTATCTGTTGTGACTGTTTTTCCAGCTCTACTTGTAACCAGCAATAGAAAAAAATTGGTTCCTTTAACATTTTCTCAGGTTGTGACAATGGTTTAGTTAGATATGGAGGAATAATTTCATGGCTTATTATTTCTACTGATGTAAGACTCTCCCGTCCTAATGATCTTTCCATTTAAGAGTTATTACATTTTGAAGAAGTTGCAAAATCTTACATAGCTCAGCTTGAGAGGAAGAACAAAGCAGTCTGCAGAGGCTGGAAAAAACTAAAGGGGGAGACAGGAAAACAGGCTTTGCGTCTGGGGAAACATTGATGTCTTCTCCATGGCTACCAGGAATAACATAAGGAGTAATTAGCTTAAACTATAGAAAGGAAAATTTGTTTAAGACAGAAGGAAATTTTTTCTCAGTGTAAGACTGGTTAACCATGGCAGGAGCATATGGACTTTCTGAAATGTTCATAACTGGAGGCTCTTAGAACTGATTCTACCACAAAAGCTATCAACAATGATGAAGGTGGGGAAAAAGGGATAAATTAGGTGACCTAAGGTCCCTTTCAGGCCAGTTTTCTGTGATTTCATGTTAAATCTTGATCAGGTTGTTTTTCTAGACCAAAAGATCTGGGAAACCAAACAGAGAAAATTATTTGAAGGCTCAGAGACATTTATTGCCAGCTACAAAAAATGGCATGTCATAAAAAGTTAGTGATTATATTAAATATGTCATTATATTTATTGTAACAATTAAAATAGCAAAAGCTTAATAACTAATGAACCTGGAGAGAACTTTGCTTTCAAATAAATTTGGTGATAAAGAATTATTTTTGACAACAGCGTTTATCATGGGCTACCTAGTACTGTTGTAGCTATTTGTTGTACTTAATAAACAATGATAAATATAGCTTCTTACTGGAGAGTAGCTTAAATGTGTGTTGTGCAATCTTCTTGAGAAAATGTAGCCAAGACTAATTAAATGATTCTAATTAAAATTGTGTAGATAGGAAGGAAATTAATGGCTTCATTTGTACTATTTGTTTATTTCATTGTCAAGTGTACTGGATATAATTGCAGTGCAAAGAAGAAATCATCAAAATTATTTTTTACTCTGTTGATTCCTTGTTACATCAATTTATTGCAGAAGCTTCATTTTCTCTATCTTTAGAGCAAAACAATGCTGGCAAAATGTAAAACCTCAACAAAGTTATTTTCTTGTTTGAAGCTGTTAGACGGAGAATACATTTATTGAACAAAATAAAGGTTCAATTAAGCATTCTAAATATATTTAGTGAGCTATTGAAAAGCCATAATGTCTCAGCCCACATGGTTCACCAAAAGCTATGAACAAAATAAATTGTAATAGAAGCAGAAGGAGTACTCAGATGGTATGCCTCTAACATGTGACTTACAAAGGAATGCAGTATTACTCCTACCCTCTATTATGTACAGTTTGTATCAGATAAGTGAAAAAAAAATCTTTATTATTCTTATTCTTTTTTTTTTTTTTTTAACTGGTAACAGATTCCTATTTCAAAAAAGGAAGAACACCTAATATTTTTCCAGGGAAAGGTTTAAATTTCACTTGTTCATTTGGAGCTCCTCAGATCCAGGGAGATAATGATTATACATGGTCTCCAACTCACACTAACTACTTCAGGTTTTGTTCTGTGTGCTTGGAGAAAATTGGCTGAGACACGTGCAGGTAAGCTGTGGTTCTTCGAGCAGCTTGGAACAGACTTGCTTCTCCTCATTCCTTCCCTCTCCACCTTGCAGGTAACATCATGGGAGCCTCCCATGCTCATCCACCTTGGAGAGCTGTGGTCTCTACAGGCTTTCTCTCAGAGGACCCAGCACTACTCAGGAAATTGCTAATTAATTTTAATGAATTTAAAGACAGGCAAAATTGTTTGAGAATTTTGTTTCAACTAAAAGAGTTGGAAAGGAAAGATTCTGAAATTCACGAGCTTAAAATATGTTTATGTTTGGCTGAATTGTTCTCGTGAATTTTGTTTCTTTGACATGTCAACATTTTCTACAGAGAGCAGATGTTCTTTGTGAAAAATTCTGATTAATCAAAAATACAGTTTCCTTTTTTAAATTACTTTCAGTCGAACAATTTTGACAACTGAACCATAGCTAAATCCTTTATGCTGAATATAAAATCTGTCTTTATATTTTTGTCTAAATGTGCTTCTGCTATGCCATACACAAACTAACTTTTATAGCCTTGATAAGTGGAAATACGTGGGAAATGAGAGTATATTTGAAAATTCTTCCATTAGAGACATTTGTTAGAGCTAGCTAAACTAATGGCTTATTTTCTGCCTAAATCAGAGAGATTAATCTATAGTTTGAAAATCAGAACAAAAAGAGCTCTACTGAAATGTAAGGTCTTGAGTAAGACAATTTTCTTCAAGAGTAGGAGACCAATCATCCTTCTCAGTGAGTGTTTTTTCTTTCTCTCCACTTTTTGGCAACTCATGCTCTATGGCCAGCATGCTCTACGAAAACCCTGTTGTTCCCTGAGTCCTGGTGGTGATGTGGTTATCTTCATGAGGTTACAGTCTGTTCCTAGGGGCTGGGATAGCTACTTTGGGCTTGAAAACCATTCAGAGACAAGCAAAATGAAAGAATGAAATACTTACTCACAACGGGGATGGCTGAAATCCTTGCTCAGATGTTGTGGGCTCTCTATGAGGAGCTACCAGGTCTTTTAATAAGTGTAACTACTTAACTGGGGTATGCTGGGTATGCAATCACTGCCCAGCAATGCTGTTGTAGGGAGCCTCTCCCTGTTAATCCCAATAGGCTGGGCCATATGCTCTCAAGCAGTGTGACCCACAAGGCTGCATCTGCAAAGCAAAACATCTGCAGTCAAGGACCTGACATCTGCCCTGCACACACTTCAGGGTTTCATCTTCGTACGTGCTCTGGTTTGGCCCCATGGACTGAATGCTCCTTTGTGGGCTGGCACGAGCTGAGCTAATGGTGTGCCTCATCCTGTCCAGCTCTGCCCAGAGGGATCCTTCTTGTGTGCACACAGATGCTTGGTGTGAGCTGGGTGATGAGCAGGAATGACCAGGAGATCTGCCTCACATGCACAATCCTGACCTCAACAGAAATGGTAATATAGACACACACGTAGCCCTGCATAGTTTCCACTTGCCTCCAGCTGCAGCATTGGTAAGCTGACTACTTAATCATTAGTGTCATGTTGTATTGGTACAATCGCTGTGCTATCAGTAGCTGTATTGCTCCAAGGACGTAAGTAGAGCAAGTTCAGCAAAGACAATATTTTTTATTACATCAGCTGATATAGCTGAAAGAAAAGCAGACAAGATTTTTATTCCCCATGGGAGACTCTTGGATGTGAAACAGAGGTCTTCTGTTTCCCATCAGGATCGTCAATGTGCTTCCATAACTTAGAGGTCCTGGAGGTGGGTGGGTAAGTGCAAACAGCTAAAAATTAGATAAAATGTGGAACAAATGCCTGTGGAGGTGTGGAAGAATTCCTTCATAAAACCAGAATTGACATCTCTTTCCCTACAACGTGATGCTCATGTGCTAATGCCTACCAGATGTGCTATACAAGAAACCACCAGGTGCAACGTGAGGCACATCGAGTGATTTGTCAAGGTACCAATAGAAGAAACCAACCTCTGAAAGCCTCAAGAGAAAGACCATTGTTTTATGTTACTAACTCCTGTACACATCAGTAAAAAGGAGAATCTGAGTTATCAAACCTGGTAAGGTTCTACTATTAATTAAAATTATTGTGCTAAATGGTTTTCTACTGGCAAAGAAAGCATAAGTCTATACTGTACACAGACAAAAGCTGTTTTCTACTAGGTGTGTGGAATCATTGCTCAATAACAATGAGAAGATCTCACTCTTTGTTTGTTGGAGTAGCTGTGGTGAGCTGCAGTACCAGGACCATCAAGCATCATGAAGGGTCTCAATAAGCAGCACAAAAGCCTTACTACAGGCACTTGCTAGGCTGACTGAAGAATCAACAACTAATTCACTTGATAAAATTTTGTCCTCTTAATTGTTTGAAAGCTGTCCAAAATAAAATGGATTTTTTTTTTTCTCATTTTTGGCTTGGTTTATTAAGCCACTTGCTACTCCCAGTTCTTCAATGAATATTTCATGCAAACCAGTTCCAGCTTGGGTAACTTTTGGAATGATCTGCTGTGAGTACTCCTTCAAGCATTCATTATTCATAATTCAATATTGAAAGTGGTTGATTTGACACCTGGGTCAAATGGAGGCCTTAAAGAAGCCACAGACCACTCTTTACTGGATGCCAGTCATGAAAATTTCCCCACTCCTGGGTCCATGGCTGTAGGTGTCCAGCAGATGCTGTCAGCCTGACACAGCTAAGAATACTCTGTGCTTAAAAAGAACGCAAACCATCTATTTTATAGCAAACAAAAGACCCCATTTTCTATAGATAGATCTGCATGAGGGTATCATATAAGAGAAAAAATCCCTGGTATTTAGGAAACAAGTTCTGATGACACAGAACTGAGGGGTCAATACACCTCGTGGTGGGATCACCTTCCTTTGACCTGACCAGGAGCTATTCTTTGGCGTGCTGACTTATTTTGTGAAGGGAACAAAGGTGTTTAAAAAGAAGACTGGATTTCCTTAAGAGCCAAAGTTGCTTTGCCTGGCTTCTTTAAAAGCATCAGAGATAACATTACTGGCTACCTGGTTGTAAAAAGAACAGCAGGGATCAGATAAAAGGAGGAAACTTCCTTTGAATTGTCTTCCCCTGCCCCTTATTTCATAGCAATATTGCCTAGTAGAATGCTTTTTTTCTTTATATAACTTTTTTCCCTGATACTGGATGACAGAAAATAGTATATTATAAACACAGTAATCTTTTCATTTTCCTATTGAGCAAGAGAAAATGGAAGGCAGGCAAAATTTGCAGAATTAGTGAACTTGCTGTTGTGATTCAAATGCAGGCTTCTGTGTCACTACTGCATCTCTGGGTACATGCTGCCATGGGGAAGGGGCAGAGGAATTACTGGGGGAAACTGCTGTGCAGAAAAGTAGGAAGCTGCCTGAGTATTAAATAAGAGGAAAATCAATGCAGTCCAAAGGTTGCCTCCAAGGAAACAAAACAACGTTTCTAAATATGTCTGTCTTGCTTCTTTTTGCCTGCAAACAATGATGTTTTGCTAAACCACCTATCAAAAGATAGATGGTGGGTTTAGCCTGTGCAGGCTGCTGCTCCCAGAGCCACCCGCCGCTCATTGCCACCCCAGCCAGAGGTCATTGCATCTTCGTGTCCCGACCAGAACACTTGGCTGAGCTCTCCCAGGCTTATTTTGGTCCAGCTGAGCTGACTCGGCTGGAGTGAGTTGTTGGCACCAGGTGGATCAGAGGTGGAAGAGGGGTGGCAGCACAGGCGAGCAGCCATGGGGGAGCACCCGCAGCCCCAGCCATGGCCAGTCTCCAACCATCGTACCCAGCAAAGGATTCAGCAACAGCGCGGATCGGCTCTGGTCTATCAAGGACAGGGGGGTTCCCACATGCCCCTCAGTGACTGTACCTCTCCACCCCCTTTTCCCTTTCAACACCTTCTCTCCCATGCAGGGCAATGCTGGCTCTAGCTGGATATGGTGAATTTGTTTCAGGCTTCCATGTTGCACAGTCTGGGCCACAGGGATGGCCCTGGTGCCACCCCCCTGCCAAAGTCCACAGTCACAGGTTTGCATGAGTGGTTTCCTACAGATTTGCCACGTGGGAATGAAGTGTGATGGCAGGAAAGCAACCTGGAATAATTTTTTCTTTCCCATTTTTTTTTTTATTATTTATTTTACTAGACAACTGTTCAAATACAGATTCAAGGAGTCTGAAATCTTTCTTCGTGGCTTGGCTTCAGAGCAAATTTACACTTTTTTACATAGATCATATCTTTTTCCTTGGTGTTGATGACCATGGAGGGTGAGAGTGAGAGAATAAAAAGATGATGGCAAGACGAATACATAGGTCATTAAAGCAGCTTGGATCCCACAGTTCAAAACAGGCCTCTATTCATATGTAGATCACGCGTTAGAAAAATTTTTATGAGGTCTTTTAATACATATGACATATCACCTAATTACATAATTACATGATGCTTTTTAATGGCTTACTATTTGGGGGGAAAAAAAAACCTTCTCTGGCAAACTCTGTGTGATTGTGAGCTCTAAACTCCAGAGGTGATTGCCAGTTCTATATATGTTTTTGTCATTTTTTTTAATTTGATGTTTCCTGAAGTCATTAGAGTGTAATGTTCTATAAAGTAGGAAATACACCTTTCTTTATTATTATTTGAAAATGCAGCCATCTAAAATAGACTGCCAAAATAAAGGTTAGTCAAATTTCATATGAAACACCAAATTCGTCTTTTCCTGTTGCATAACTAGTTACAGCAAAAGTGTTAGGCCAGAATACATAAATTATCCTACATGGAACAAACTCCATCAGAAGCAGAAATTAAGGGATAATGTTACAATACCATTTGGCACTCAATCATTTTAACTAAGGATAGGTGCAATTTAGAATGAGATAATTTTGTAAAGATTGTGCCATACCTTGTGGTCTTCTTGCTAAACCATTAACTTGTGTGAATAACTACTACGGAGACAGGGACATTTGTTGTGAAAACTCCTAAGTGCTAGCAGAAGCAAAATCTTTATAGTTCAAATGTGCCCAAGTCTCTTTTGTAACTTTTAATGGCATAATAATGTTGCTTTTTCTATGCCAGGTAGTGCACCTCTGCAAACAGCTGCTGTTTTATAGCCCTAAAGATGCCTGAAGATGAGCTTTGTATACCCTATGAAACTTCTAAGTAATTAACTCTGAAATGGCACAATTCCTTCAAACCAATACCTTTGAACAAACACACGTTTTTGGTGCAAGAGCCTACAAACACAAAACAGTTCTTTTATTAATATGGCAACCTGAGAGTGAAAAGAAACAGGGTGTTGAGTATCTCAGGAAATTAAGCTCCTTGCTCTTTGTAATGAGCCCTTTCACCGGAGCCCTCTGTTATGCCCAGGTAGGCTGCAGCCAGCATTGCTTGACATGTGCTGCCTGTGCCTTGCAATCCTGTGTAAGAGGTGAGAAAAATAGGTAGACAGATGTTGGACTATCCATGTAGAAGATAGTTGTTGTCTACTTTAACTGATAGGTTAATTAACACTGAAATTAGTGTATTAGTTTGGGGTGGTAGAAGTGGAGAGTTCTGATTAGTGGATTAATAGCATGGAGTTATATACGTCATTAGATGCTTGCCTCCATGAAAGCCTGAAATGACCCATTAAATCATGCCTGGTCCAAAATGATTGAAGTTCCCCCATCCTTTTGAGAGAAGCCAAATGCAAGTTGGCTGTCAGCCTGACAGGCACCGTGCAAGGTTCTCAGCCCCTTCTGTCTCCGTGGTGTTGAGAAATGAGGCTGTTTACTGTGCAGGACCTCATGCAGAATTTCAGGAGTCAGCTTCCTCACTGCTGCTAGCTATTTAGCACTAAAAGAGAAGTTTGGAAGACTTTGTATGGGATGTTTAACTGCAAAGAGATAAAAAAAAAATGAAGTGCTACTTGGAAATACATTTTCACATGTATCAGTTGTATGGTCATTTCCTCCCTTAGGCTTCTCATGTCACCTTGTGCTGGAGTATGCCACCAGGAGGGTGAAAGGACAGAGATACTAAACCACTGCCTCTTTCATGAGAAGTCTGGGAAAGCTTGTTCAATGAAGCAGACACGAGCTCATTAGTCTATGGGAGCTTAATTTGCTGATGTGCTGCAGAGCCTTCACAAAACTGTACCCATACCTTCCATAGCTCTGCAAGAAGAAGCTTGGAACAAGTGGCAGGATTGTACGATACCTTGCACATGTTAGATTTAGTATTTGTATGATTTAGTAGCTTAGTGGGTAGTATTGGTGATAGGATGACGGTTGGACTAGATGATCTTGTAGGTCCTTTCCAGCCTTGTGTTTCTATGATTCTATGATTCTATGATTCTATGTGAACTGTTGCAGCAGAGACTGTAATGTCCAGGACACACTCAACCTTGCCTCTGAACCTTGCCAGCACTAGGCCTTTTAGAGAAATTGAAGTAAGACAATGGAAGGATTTAGGTAACATTTTGTAACCCTGATATGTTTCTGCATGTATCTACTAAACACAAGATAGCAAGTAGGCAACAGCGAACATTATTTCTCCATCTCCTGATATTAGTATGTTTCTGAGCTGATTAAACAGGAAGGTTTGTAAAGGTGTTTGTTAAATTGGGTTGCCTTTTGTCCAGCTGCATAGTCTTTGTATCTTCTCATGAAAGCTGAATTTTCCTGACAAGTGCATGTCACGCTTCCATATCTCACATTGATTCTTCATTAATCTGCACTTCCTTTAGCACTTTAAAGGGAAGTTAAACAGAGCTATGCTGTGTCCTGATTAACACCTGAGTGCAGAAGCATTTTTGGCATGCTTGATTATTAATAGAGCAAGTGTAGTTAATTGCATTGGTCGAATTGTCCCTGTCACAGTTTAATGACTAAGTGCACTCCTTGTATTTTCAAGTTATCCTTCTTAGACTAAAAAAGGAGAGCACAGAGAATCATGCACTGTCTGAAAGGACTTTTTGTGATAAAGACAACTGGTTGTATAGAGAGCATTTGATATCTTATTACAGACTGTAAACATATACCGTCTAAAATTAAACAATTTTAATCTTGGCTTTTGTTGCAGTCATAGTGATGTGTGACTGATGCAACTCAGTGTGGCACAATACTTTCTGAAAGATTTAATACAGTGCTTCTCCTATGACTGAATTTAATCAAACTACATTTAAAACAACACAGTGCCAGTCATGAAAAAATTGTAAAATGTAGGAATGAAAGTATTTGATAGGATGCATTTATGCTACAGCTCCTTATGCAGCCTCCCTCCCCAATAGATCAGTATATGGTAATAGCATCCTCTCTCTGAATTTTAAATCTAGCAAAAAAAGGTGGGTAAGTTCCCCACAGTACTGCTGTTACTTTAAATCACCTTCATTCACATTTTCAACAATTGCACTCACTTTTCAACGGTCTTTATACAGCCCTGACAGAGGTAAGTACTTGTATTTTTAGAGGTGCAAAGAAATCAAAATAGCTATAGCAAAAACCTGAGTAAAGAGCATATAAGCTTGTGATGCAGGGCACTAGGTCTATGGAAAAAACACAGTCTGCCAAATAACTTGATACATAATGGGCAATACACCGAATGAAGGAAAATGCAGGCCAAAGCTAACACAATTACATTGAAGCCACAGAAACAACTGAAAAAGAAAGGTACCATTGACACAGCATACAAGATCCACATAATTCTTGATTCAGTGTATATTGACAGAAGAAAATAACAACCTCAGTGGTATACCTGCTAAATTTGATGGAAACATTTCACCTGACGGACAACGAACCACTGACATTCAGCAGCAAGCTCTACTTTTTCAGTGATTGCTCATACGTCTGCCGAGAAGCCATTGTTTGAAATGCGTTAGCATTTATCTCGCTTCATCCATTTCAAATGATAGTCTCATACAGCAATTATCACTGCATCACCATATATCTTGGATGGTGGATAATGGCCAGGGTAATCACTTTATTGATCAGGTGGCTGAAGCTATTGTACATGGTCTCCATGCAGGCAGGTCTCTTCCAAGAATGTGCCATAGCCTCTTAGATCAAGCTCCACTGAGAATATACTTAATTTTCAACTGTTGAGCAATTGCTCATCCAGTGGTGGATCCTCACAGCTGCAATTCCTTTGGGACTGCAGGATTCTAGGAATCCAGGGTGACATTTGGCACAGGCCCTCAGCAACAGAGTAGCAAAGAAGGTCACGTATTTAGGGCATAAGGTGTAACTCACCTCCCTGCCTGGTATATGGTCTAGCAGAAGTTCTCTCCTGGTTTATACCAGCAGCAAACTACATTCTTTTCCTCCTGTACGTTACAGTGTCTGGTGAGTGGGGAGGAGAAATCTGTTTTTCTGGCCAGCTTCTGGCTCCTATGCACATGCTTTAAGTGAGGAACTGAGGTCCAGAGCCTGTTAAAGTACCTATACCAAAACCAGCTGTCAGACCCTTTGAATTGTCCCAAACATGAAAGCTCAAAAGCATTAACAGATATAATTTGTTATTTTTCAGACTGAATTCTGAGCTTCCCCTTTCTCATGAAAGGGATGCCCTTTGTGCATTCCCATGGTACTTTGTGGATTTTGGTGGCTCAGCTGTGTGTGGTATTATGGAAGCCACGTGACAGCAAAGAAACTCAAAATAAATGTCAAAAGCTCAGCAGAGAATGACTCCAAGAGTGAGTGTTGGAGGAAGTGGGTGGAGAAATACCAACTTTCCACACAGCTATCGGGCTTAGTCATAATCTAGCTGCTGAGAAGCTAAGATACAGCAAAAAATGGAAAAAAACATGTAGGCATATGAAGTGCCACCCTAGGTGCCTCAATGAATTTCAAAAAAAAAAATAAATCAAATGTTCTGGTTTGAAGAGCAGGTGCAGAGAGCAGTAGAACAGGGGTTTCTGAACATCTCATTTAGATTAAGAAGGCTAATCTCACCCTGGATCTGTCCTGGGCTGAATGAAGACAGAAAAGGTTCATCCACTTCACACTAGGCCTCAGGACAAGGAGCAACAAATGATTTGGCATTGTGTGGCAATGACAAACTGATGAATGTTGGCATCCACCAACATCTCGATGGCAAATTTAATTCTTACAGAAATTTCATTTCACATTGAAGAAAATTTCTATTCATCCAGAAAAAAGAAAACTTTTGTAACAAATCTCTCAGCATATGGGTTGGTCCTCGTTACTTTCTTTATACCTTTAATAATATTTTCACTGGAAAAGAAATCCATCAGTTTCTGAATGTGTTTAGTTGCTGGTGCAGAAAATGCTTGCAGTGGATATTCAAGGTAGATTTATTTACATTGTCATTTAGACAGCCCGATACCCATAGTTCAGGTCTTTCCTGCATAATTTCAATAATTTATCCCGTTTTCATGTAAGCGATGACAGAACATGTTACATAATACAAAGGTTTTTATAAAAATCTAAGAGCCATCAAGATGTCACAAAAAGACAGCAAGCTATGTTTCGCCTTTTATTGGCCATCTGCCATCCTTGGGATGGTAGTCAATAACAATCTGTCAAACAATTAACACAGCTAATAAATAGTCACAAAGTAACCTAATTTGCCAACCACTAGTAGCCACCAGTTGGAAATTAATGTACTGTAGCTCGTCAGTACCACACCTGACACCCAGCCAGATGGAAAGGAAACATGGCATGGGAGATGATGATTAATGAGGGGAACGACGCACAGCCTTAACATGTGTTAAGACATGGAACCCCCCTTTCTGCCAGGTGCATGGATGTGGCTAGTATGGGCGATGCATTGCCTTGCAAATGATATAACACTGCAAGAACTCCTGAGATGCCGCTTAAAACCACTGTTCTCCATGTGCCTCTGCTATACACGGTGAAGCCGGGAAAGGTTCTGGGTTTTCTGCTTACACTGAGATTTTCCATTTCATCCTTTCAGAGAAGAGAAGAATGGTGCTGAATACTAATGAAGCACATGGAGTTGGTGATGAGGGCTTCCCAAATCCTGCAGGATTTGTATCTGATTGATTTTGGGGTGTGAAAGGGTCATTATGACCACCCAACCTGGCTTTCTGAAGAGTGCAAGTTGCAGAGCTGCACCCAGCAACTCTTTCATCAAGCCAATAACTCCCATTTGAGCTGCAGCGTGACATGATGATTTGGGAAATCGGTCCATGTATCACTTATGAATTCTGGATTGATTTTTGAAATTTGTGCTACAATGATCAGAATCTGTACCTGTTCTACCTCCTGTTGCTTATCGGGGTCCAGCTGGGGAATGGTGCACGCATGTCTACCTGTGAATAAGTCAGTTGTTAAAGACACTGTGTGGAATAGAATTTATTTGGGGTGAACAAAGGAATAACGAAATTGTCGATATCGCCGCTTTTCTCTAAGCTCTCTGTGGGGTTCTGAGATCTGAGAGAGCATAATTTCCCCATATCCATGCAAAGAGATCAGGGATTAGTGTCAGGACTTAAAATCATAAAGCCTGAAAAATTCAGAAGAGGTGTTCAGAAAGAAAGGAGAGTTTGAGCAGGAAAGAAAAGCAGCGGGCTCCAGTTTTGCAAAGCAGCAGACGTCTTCTTTAACATTGGGATCAGACAACACAGAGAAATTCTACATAACAGTGTGCAGGGAAAAGGACTGTTCGTCTCTTATCTGTTTATGAACCACTTAGGTTTCTCTTCAATTATCCAGATACATCAGTGAACACAGACAAAAAAAATCAGTGGCAAATTCAGTCTCCATGAAATGCTTTTTAATTCCTGACTCCTTCTTCCTGCATCCAAACACAGACAGCTGTGACTCAGTGCTGAAAGGACTCAATGCTTTTAAAATTCATGGAAATGGCTAAGAAATTCGTGGGAACTGCTCCCTCCTGTGGAGCAGCTGTTGAGCAGAAGCAGTTCACCCACCATCCAGAACTGCAGCCACCATGCAGGGACCAAGGATGCTTTTGCCATCATCTCTGCATAATGGCCAAGGGACCCTACCATCATGGGCAAGCACAAAACGCCAGTTCATTCCTGGGAAGGATCAGCAGGTCAGGAGGATGCAGCAGCAGCACCCAACAGCAGGCAGGTGGTGGAGGAAGGTGCTGCAGCAAAATGATTAATTCCACTGAAAGAATTACAAAAAGTCATCACATTCCCGATGGGGATGGATGGAGAAGTTCATGCCTCCTAAAGCCAGGGCTGCAACTGTCAGAATGGCATGGGGCTGTTTATGCCTTGTATTGAGTTTTAAGTATTTTTTTGCCTTGTGAGAGGCTGGAAATAAATTGCTATAAAATGAAAATATCAGGTTCTGGAGTAGAGTTTCATGGCTTGAGGCTGATCCTGGAAGTCCCTCAGGGACAGGTGAACTGCAGCATGTCCAAGGGCATGGACACCTGCACCTCCCAGCGGCATTGCTCGCGTTTCCTCCTGTATCCTCCAGCGAGGCCCCTGCCTCTGGTTGTGTTCATGAGAATACTTGATGAATTGGTTCAGGGAGCTACCTAAAAATACCCTGATTAAGAAAGAAAAAAAAATAATTGAACCCCCAAATCCAGAGCGTTTCCATCCCTCAGCTCACCCCCATCCCACCCCATCCCAATAAAGAAGGGGTTGCCCAGTACCAGAACAGGCAGGGAAAGGGAAGCAGCCACAGGAGGTGCTGTAGCATAGAGCCAGATCCTCCACTTGTTCAGCTCCAGTTTGCTCCTGAAAGCACCCATGCTGCAGAATGGTGCCGGCACTGTGGCATCTACCTGCAATAACCCAGTTCAGGTTCTGGCACAGGATGAACACGTGAATCCCCTCCCCAGCTGCAGCTCTTCCTGCTGTGCTGCCATGTCGGCCTCCCTGTGAATACAGTCTCCTGCAGACACTTCATTTCATCTCTCACATCAGTGAACATCCTCAGAGGAGACTGTCCTGTGCTTATGCTTTTACTGTTTTGTTTCTGTGCCTGAGGGAACACAGCACTTGCTGAGCAGTCTGGCAGGGAAAACAGCAGCGAGTAATTCAGCTAATAAGGACCCAGAAAATGCAGACGTGCAAATGGTCACCTTCTGTCTCAACAGCCCAGTCTATCTTATTACATTTCAGACAGTACATGACACCAAATGAGACTGGTTTGTGGGTGTAAATATGTTTCAAGGAGGCTAATAAACAATATTGAATACAAGACATTTGTCTGAAAACATTAATGCATCATTATAAGTGTTAACCTGGATTTTACAGGCGTTGCTAAGCCTCATCTAAGTAGCTTTCCTCCACCGTAAATGTTCTCAGTTCTGCACAGTGCATGAGCAGAAGATCCCACTTAGGCAGGTTCAAGTGTAAACTGGACAAGTTGGAAGGAACGTGAGGGAAAAACAAGTACTGAAGCAAAGTACTGTGTTTTTTAATCAATTTTTCAGTTGTTCTTTCCTCTTTCCCTCCCCTTTGTCTTTCCTTCCTGGGCAGCAGTTAATCAGCACCTTTGAGTATTCATTCCTTCTCTTCCAGAAACTCTATAGAAAAGTAGAAGTATATAGGGAGGAAGATAATAAAAAGTAAAATATATAATAATATTGTCATACCTGTGCCCAGCAGCATAATTTGTAATATATTCCTGCTCTTGCCAGTCACAAGTATGCAAATTTAGAAAGATGTGCAGGTGGAAGAATAGATGAGAACTTAATAAAAATATCTCCTCAAAAGAAATGCAAGAGACCTTCAAGACTATGTCCCACAGCCCAGCAAAATAGTCTAGGTAGAGTTAATAGAAAGCAAAGAAATTTTATATGCAGACTACCACAGTGTGGGTGGCTTGGTGGAAGGATCGGTAGCAAATGCACATACTCATAGACACACGCACACACACAAGTGATTGTATAGTGGGAACTTTGACAGACCTCTGGGACAGCATGTAAAAGTAGATGCAGGACTGAAAAAAAAATCTTGAATGCTGACTTGGGAAGATTTCAATTATTTTGACACTTATGAAATGAAACGGAATGATTTAACAGAAGATGTTTGTTCCTGGGAAAAGTCAAGAGCTGTCTCAGTGCTCAGTGTCAGACATATGCCAGAAACAGGCCTTTTTTCAGTGCTGAAAGGAATTGAGGCACAGTTTCTAGACCTTCTGAATGAAAAGATTGATACTTCTTGTATCAACTCTGAAGTTTTGGGGCAAGATGGACCAAAAAAGCAGGTGACTGGGGAGACTTCCATGATTTGAAATGGAATATCTCATAAAGCGCCTTTTCTCCACACTTCTGGAAGATACACATAACTGCTAGCCATTTGCTAGAACTGCTCTTGAAGAAACAATTTCTCTTTGGGCTCTTTAAAGTTGATACAGAACCACAAGCAGAGAGTCCAGCAATGCATTGCATCTGCTCTCCTGAATGAGGAACATGGATGTTCACCAATGTCTCTGCAAAGGGGGGAACAGTCAATGCAATAAGACACTTCTCATAAGAGTGTAAACTGACTGCTCATTGAAGCTCAGATTCTGACTAGGAACTTCCATGAAAATGAACAACCTAAAAGGCAAGACTTAGACACTAAGTAAGTAAAAAATCTGGGTGGTCAAATAGATAAATTCACTAAAGAAATGACTCCCTGAGGACTGGAAAGTAGCTAGCTGACCCCATTATTTAAGAAAAATCCTAGGTGCTAAAAAAAAAAAAGATCAGAAAACTTAGCATCACTTTATAGAGAAAGTCACTGAAAGTTTTTTGAAGATCAAATAGAAAAAAAATACAGAGGAAAGTGTACAGAATTAAACACAGTCAACAAGATTTCAGAAAAGAAAGGTCAGGCCTCAGTAAGTTTTGCAAATTCTTCAAAAGCATGAATTGCCCTGGGGGTTGCAAGGACCAAATGTTCAGGTTTTCATAAAGACATTACCAAAGGCATATCCTGGGAGTATATGTCTGAAGTGTGAAACCATAGTCAGAAAAATTTTAAGCAGATGCCATTTTATAGTGCTTTCCTCTAAACTGGGGGAAGTAGTTACTGCCTTCAGCAGACAGACAAATGGCAAGAGACATGAAAGTGGGAAGCTGAACTCTCCAAAGCCCAAACAAATATAGTGGCAAAAAAATATCTTAGCACATGGTGTTTTCTTCTAGACTTCAGAAAAATCAGAATATAGTTTTTAACGGCACTTGACAGGCTGTGGGATTTGGTATAAATTTTGAAGACCTATGGCCCCCTATTGATCATGAGCCCAGTGATCAATGTTCATCATATAGAAACTCAGAGTTAAATTGTAAGAGCTGTGATTTCATTCACTCTTTTTTTTAATTTTTTTTTCTTCTGCATTGGATTGTGGCAATAACAAATTCTAATTACATAATAACCTGAAACAAAATTGGATCATATCAAGAACATGGTCTTCTTTAATTTTAAATTTTCTTCAGTAACCTTGTCATTTCGAATTTCAAAAGAAAAAAAAAACAATTTCAAATTAAAAAATAAAACATTTCACACAGAGTGTGGAGTGGGATGTTTCAACAATTTCAAAAACATTTTTTTTCCAGAACAGGGAGATTTTTACATATTTTTTACCTCCCCCTGTAGAGATTTTTGATGAATTGGCACTTCTACTAAAAACAAACAAACAAACAAACAAACAAAAAACAAAACAACAACAACAACAACAAAGTGTTGGCAAATTCTCAATCTGTTCTATACAAAAAAATCACAAAAGCCTCATGATACGGGTGGCAGTCATGGCATCCATTATTAGAACCTAGCCTTTGACAGAGATTTGCTTCTAGATTTCTAGACATATGTAGAAATGCTAAGTTGAGAGAGGAATGTCTGATCAAATGCAGGAGGAATAAACCCAACAGAAGCCAGATCAGTGAACACTGGACTCTAGGATTAAAACAGGTCCCTTGCCAAGAAAGATGCAGAAATTCAGGGTATATCGATCCCCCCCATTTTGCCTGGCTCTTTTCCTGCACCTTGGCTGCTGAGGGATTTCACTGGCCCATGGGATGTGCCCATGAACCTGCACAGAGGTGGCTCAGCTGGTCCTTAAACCTCTAGTTGCCGCATGGTCTGGCTTGCAGGGTCGCTACGAACTTGTTAAAGATTTTACAGAAGTCGTGGCATGGTATTTGTCATGCCATAGGGAGCTACGATCAGCCATGAATGCCATGGGCAGTGGGAGGCAGGCAGGAAAGGTAAAGATTTCCGGGCAAAGTTGGTCTTCCACCTGCTAAACCACCACCCAGCTAAGGTCAACAGAGTGTAAGGAATAGAAACTTGCTTTCTGAATGCTAAACAGTGATTTTAAATGCTGAGATTCACAGATGGCAACACTAAGTGAGAAAATTTCAGATAATGATGCGCTTCTTGAACAAGGACTAAAGAATATTTAACTATCATAATAAAAGAGACCATTTGAAAAAAAAAAAACAAAAACAAAAACAAGCCTTGTCTGTATCTAAAAAGGACTCTCATTTATGTTTCAAATATTTCCAGTGCAAATATTTTTCTTGGTAGAAAGAAGTGTAGAAAATATTTTGAGAATCATTTCCAAGGCATTTGCAGTTTGAGAAGCATCAGTTCAAAAGATCCCAGTGGGTGACCCCTTAACCTGTCTTTTTCTTAAGAGAAATGAAATAAAGTAAAGCTTGCAAAATAAAACTTACCAGCAGAGTTCCTGGGAAGCAGGAACTGGTAAGAAATGCACTTAGATAAATACAGTGGAACAACCCAAGAATGTTGCTGCCTCCCGATTGACCTGAGCTCCTTTGAGTTTTGCTGCTGCCCTGGCCAGAGCAGGCTCGGTGCCTTTCTCCATTTGCCAGATACATCAGCATAAGCAAGTGAAGAGGAACCTATCTGCAGAACTCAAATTTATGCCCTTGCATGTAAAGGAGCATATCGTGTCCCATCTACTCCAAGGAGTGAGTGCTAGCAGAAATGGCAATCACCGGACAGATGGTGCAGCCAGATGCTGAGCTCCCCATCCATGGCATGGGTACGTGCTCAGCACAGGAGGAAATCCAAGCTCTAGGAAGACACGAAGAATGGGAATGCCCACAGCCCTTGGCTTATGAATGTCCATAAGCTACCAGACAACCTGCACAGCCCAAGCAGCACTGGCAGATTTTTCTCAGGCTGCTGGGCTCATATCAGGGCACAGACATGGCAAGGTTTTGTGAATGTAGTGCATTGTGCCCCAGAGGGGATGGAAGAGTTGCTGGCCACAGAGCAGCTATTTACATAGCAGCCATTAGGGCTACAGCAAGGTCCTTGTTGTTTTTCTGTATTTCTGGCCCTGGTTCTTGGAGATCTTCTGCTTATGTCTAAAAGCTGCCTTTCTGTAATAGCTCTTGAAAGTGAAGCCAAATACCTGCCTTCAGTCAGGCTGGGGAACTCAGTGCGTGGCATAGCCCTCACCCTTATGGTCTGATTCGGATCTCTCCTTCCCTGTGAGCATCTGAACCCCACAGGCCATCCCTTGGGGTTCTTCATGCCTGCATGCAGGGGCAGCTGGTAGCTGTTGCTTGCTGGCGTGCACGTTTCCCGCAGCAGGGCAGCCACCCTTACCAAGCTCTGTGGTCACCTCCAGGTTTGCGTGGGCTGCATGGGACCATTGCATCCCTGACCCATGGGACACAGGGCCGCACTCTCATGGTGCTCCATACCTGGCATGAGCCAGAGACAGGGCTAACCCATACATCACACTTCTACCTTCAAAACTCCTGCAGGCATGTAATTTTGTCATCTACAGAAGAACCACAGACATTTTCTTTTCCCGATATCTACCTCTTACCTCAACCAGCAGCAGGCAGTTTTGCCACGTTGTCCTAGAGATGACTAGAAGCAGATGGAGGGGGGCATGGAGTCGCCTTCACTTTCCATCTGGCACTGTCTACTTTTAGCTCCACAGCTCCTTGGGAGGGTTTTTAGTCTCCTGGCTAGCGCAGTCTGCTCTGGCGGAGCCGTACCCCCGGCCGCTGCTGCCCCCGATGCCGCAGTGCATCGTGCACTGCACGCAGCGCAACTGCAATAGTTTCCAGACCTTCTATGGAAAGTTTTATGTTAAAATAAAAGCAGGTGATGTATTGAAGACTGCCACTCATCCTGTATTTATGCAGCACATAAAAAGTTATAGGAATTTTTGGTAGCTTTAATAAAATATATTTGAATATTTGTGATTGTGGTGCAATGTAAGACAATAAAAAACAAAATCTTCTCAGAGGGAGAATTTGGAGAAAAACACTGTTTTTGGCTGCCATAAATGCAGACCTACTGTGTTAGAGCATCCCCTAAGCAAAGAACTGATCCAGTTTAGACATATGGATTTCTGTTTAACTATTTTCCAAATATTCATATCAAGTAAAAAGTTTATAGTAAGAGGGTGGGACGTACAGCTGGCATTTAGTAAACTACAATGCTCTTGAAATGGCTAAAAAAATTTCACTACTGTAACAAAGTAGTTTTATTTTTGCCAGTGTGAATGCATTCATTCAAGCAAACTTTCAGTGAGTACACATGTAAACTCATTATTTATTTGCTCTTTTATATCTTATTTACCTATTTATAAACTTATTTGGAAAAAGTTTAATACATTTCTTCTGGTTTGTGCTAGCTGAGGACTGATCTTTATTAAGGGCAAATAGTGATAAAAGCATGCAAACTTTTGTATTTTTTCATGCAATGGAAATGTCGACCATGACAATAGAAAACATAACAGAAACACACTGGTGGAGGCAGCATTCCTTCAGGAGGAAACCCAGTGATACTTCATTATAAAGTCATTTACAATTCAGGACCTCAGAAGTGGGGAAAAAAACAGTCTCACAGCCATAAAATATGTAAAGACCTTCTGAAATGGCCTTAGCATCAACAAAAAGCCCTAGTTGTAACTCTTGAGAAGTTTATGAACAAGACTGTATGATATGATTGACTATGCTAGCATGCAACCTTATTTGATGACCTGCAAAGGGCTTCCCAGTCTTGTGACCTGTGTTACTACCTTCATTGATTATTTGTGGCTAGTAATAGGTTTAAAATCCTGCCTTTTAAATTTTGATTACCACAGTGTTTGACACATGTGGTACTTGTATTGTATTTCTATGCAACTAATTAACAGGCACAATTCTTCAAGGAAATATATGGACAGGACCAAAACCCTTTTCTGCTTGTGTGAGAGAAGACTGTGTGCACTACTCTGTGTCTTTTCCCACTGAAGTAATTGTTCCAAATATAGATGATACACTTTGTGCCACATAAAAAGCAGAACATTTATGAAACCTGGATCCAAAGTTTGATTTGACTTTAAGCATCCTCCTCGAGACCCAATTTCTTACGAAATTCAGATTCAGGATCCTGTTTCACATGGAGTTTTTATTATTTTTACATTGATTTAGTTGGCTTTAAGGTTGAGTTTAGCTTAGATCCTTTTAAGCATCACTGTACTTATTAAAAAGAAAAAAGAAAAAAAAAGAAAAAAACTGTTAAGCATCATTGTACTTATTAAAAAGAAAAAGAAAAAAAAAGAAAAAAAAACTGTTTACCTTGATCTTTCATAATGAGAAAGCACATAGAGTTAGGTGCACAGACCCAAGTGTCCATTTGCAGGCTTTCACTGCAGCACGTTTTCCCCCATTTAATAAAGACTGCAATTTCCTTGCTGTCCCCAACACACACATCTGTCACTGCATCCTTCCTGTTATGGAACTACACAGGCCTGAGCTGGGGAGGGGCAGCGAACACGGTGCAGTGAGTGGTCCCCCTCATCTCCCCCAGGGTCAGCCCGGCTGCTTTGTCACCTCTGTAATATCAGATGTTTCACAGGAGCCCGACTTGGTTTTGCAGAAGGAGTCGGTATGTCTCCACACATTTTCCAACTCATAGTCACCTTTTGTTACTACTGGATAAACCTTCTCTTTTCTCAAGATTGTTTAATTCAGAAACAATGTGTTAGGCTTGTCTAAAAGAAGAAGAAAAATAATAAAAAAAAGAAAACAGGTTTTAACTTAGAGAACTTCAAAGTGTGAATCTGTGCTCTCAGCTACAATATGACATAACCCTTAAAATTTTCCAAAAGATGCATGGTGTTTTAGTCGTGTTAGTCCAAACAGGGCCACCAGGGACTCAGACAGAAAATCCTGCTCTTTACTAGACAAAGCAGAAAGGACAGCATTTGTTTCTCTGGAAGGCCTCTTTTTCCTTATTAAAAGCGTTAGTCCACTTTTAATGTCATGAGTTAGAAATTTATTTATTTTTTGTCCAAATGTACATAGTACTGCCAAGATTGCAGAAGATTTCAGTTAAACTTTAAGAGCTTTTCAAGTTTTTGATTTTAAAAAATGTATGCAGTAATGTTTGATTCTTACTAGCAATTCTTAGTTTGAGTTCAAGAACAGCAATGAAAATTTGAAAAACAACAAACCAAGAATTTGCACATGATGATGTGGGATCTTATTAACAACACATCTGTTTGTGATACCTCTCCAAAATGATTTCGTTATCAGGAAAATTACTACCTGAAAATAATTCTTCTTCCTTATATCGAATTTTCCATCTGAGAATTCACAATTCCTTGCAATTGGGTTTCTTATCCCTAAAAATCCTTTGTGCAGGTTAAACATTTCCAGTTTCTTGTGATACGTGGCAACAAAGGTCAAAATTTCATGCTCATAATTTTGGGATACTTGGTTTAAAAACACGTTAAAAACCTGCTAAAAAACTCAGCATGAAAATTTGCAGAAGAGTATGCAAATACTGCCTGAGTGGAAACAGCTCTAACACAGCTCCAGCAATAAACAGCCGGAGACACACTCACAACACAGTGAAGCCAATTTGGTGCTTTCCATACATCCCTGTCAGTTTTTGGCTAAGCTCTGGTGCTTGGCTTTGTGGTAGAACTTTCCTTTGGAAGATCTCACAACACTCCTTGGCATTGATATAGGAGTTTGGCCAGATCTCTTTTGAGATGGGGAGATTTATGTCCATTTTCCTTTTCCTTATATTCAAGCTATGTGAGAAATCTAACAAAGATCTGAGGTCTCCTGAATGCATCTTATACTTTTATCGCAAACCTCTCAATTGTCATACACAGGCAGCAGTGCCCAGTGTGGCACAGCTGGAGCAAGAACAGCAGGGTTGGGTGTGATTGCCCACTGAATGGTCCGGGATAAAGACAAATAATCCTGGAGTACTCCTGAAGACTGAAGCAAATGGTGCCAGATGATGACTGCTAGATGTGCTGGGAAGTGAGAAGAAATTGAACTCTGCTAGATGATCGTTTCTAATGTACATAAGCGATGTTATGCAACGGCTGGTTGGGCGATACGCAAATGAAGAAGGATGGCTTCAGGCAACTCTTGCTGACAGCGAGTGAGGAGATCCAGGCTGAGCAATGTCAGACAACTACTGCTTAGTGGATATTTGGGGAATGAAGACGAACAACGTCAGAGGAAAAATGCTGAGGAAATGTAAGTCAAACAAAGATAAATAATATCAGAGGATTATTACAGAGACGATATAGGGGAATGAAGATGAATAAAGTCAGTCAGCTGCCACGCAGATATTAGACAAACAAAGCTGAATATAGCACGATAAGAAAGATATACAGCACAAATGATGCCTACAAAAGATTCCTTTAAGTTGGGTAAAGAAAAGAACAACCAATCTTCTCTCCCTACAAACAGATTTTTGTTTTCTTTTCCTTCTATTTTCTGCACAGATTTCCACTTTGCTCCTAAAATCTGCTATTTTTGATAATTTTCTTTCTCACTTGCTCACTTGCCCTCAGATATTTACATATTGTCATATTTGGCCAGGAAAAGACTAGTAGTTTAGGTCTAGATCCTTTTCCCTCTATAGTAGTGTCACTCTATTAAAATCATTATGGAACAAAACCACTCTGATGTGACTAAGGATGAAATTTGGCACAATTTGCTTTGGACAGAAGTAATAAATACCAGAAGATACTTGAAGAGAGAGAAATGCCAAATAATGATACCTTCAGAGAGGAAAAACAGAGAAGCTAATTACTTTAATTACAGAGGACTCCAAAACAGCTTAGTGAAACTACATGGCCCATCACTGAGACTGGAGTCACCCGTCCCTTCCAATCTCAGGGACAATTACCAATCTACTTGTGGGTTTTCAAGGGAAAAAGAAAATCTGGCATCCTCAAGAAAAAGAGGAATTAGACTTTAGTAGCTGTGAATTACACAATAAATTGCCAAGTGGGTAATGAATGGATTGTACCTCTGTTTTAAATGATATAAACAGTAAATAAAAGCCTTGCTTGTAGTGTTTTCTCAATACAGAACCATATTTCCTAATTAACTGTATTATCACTGTCTTCCTCTTTCCATAATATACAATTGCCAGGGTAGTTTCATTGATACACTTGGGATTACTTAAAACTTAATTTGCTGCTTAGCATGAGGAATCATGTGTGCTGTGTCTATGTAATCAAAACATGGCTTAAACTATATTTCTGCACTGTAATCAGTGAAAATTAATGTCCTATCATTAGATCTTTAGTGTGTGGCAGACTGCAAGATGACTCAGTAATAAAACGTGTGGAAAAAAATTGTACTGTTTTATGAACTACTCTTTTAAAGTTAGCAACTTACTGAAAAATTTATGGAAAAAATATGATTTTTCTTGCTATGTGTTTGTTCACTTAACCAAGGTAAAATGTTGGCTTTGATATGTGTGCAAAGCCTGTTACTTCAAATGTGGAGTTGTTAGCTATGGGCACAAGCTTATGGGGCAGGACAGTTTGCCAGTCAATCTTCCATAGCTAATAATATGTAAAAAAATATTACTTTCTTTGTAATTTAATGATGTGTGTTTGTTATATTCTATCAACACTGGACACATGACATATCAAGACTCATCTATCCTGAACATATTCTTTTGTATATTATGTACATAGTATACACATACTCCTTTTCTATTGAGTTCACAAGAACTCAGAAGTATAAGTATAAGGTCCCAGATTTTAGGCTTCAGAATTTAGTCTGAATGAATTTATGCTAAACAGCCCAGGTAACTGAGACAGAACATGCAGTTCTATTGCACAGATAGGATTGAACTGAAATCAGAAATAGCTGTCTTAATCACGTACAGGCAAGAGGAAATATCTGCTGTACCAATGTCAGAATTTGTCAACAATACAAGGTCAGCAAAAGGAAATGGTTCAATTGTATATAATCAGCTGCCATATATTGCACTCCTAAGTGCAACAACCCCAAAAAGGACTATAAATGACATACAAAATAACTGAGGGCTCTCATTGGCTGCCCAAATGACAGACTTTTGGCTCTCCGTCTAATTTATTTAATCTGTTATTTAAGGAAGAGCTCTCTATTACACGGTCTCTCACCACAGCACGCTGTTCTGACAGTAAGTACATGGCTTAATTTAGAGATTTTTGGGATAGAAGAGCTTATCATCATCATTTAATCCGACCTTTCATCGAACAAGAGGAAACACTCCACCTGAAAAAAGAACATGGTTTGTACTGTTATAGATCATCACTGTGTTTCATTCCGGTCTTAAGTGATCAGTATTTGCTCTAAGGAAGGAGTTCAAAGAATGGAAGTTGGAAAGTAATGGAGAGAGGCCATAAGGCTTGTATCATGGTGGGGGGAATGCTGTGAATGAAGGATAAATGAATATGGGAACTAGGTGAGGTCAAAACTAGATGGAGCCTACTTTTACCTTAACAATACAAACTTGTTGAGCTAATCAATAGGAGCCCCAGAGCTTTCCTTGCAATTAGAGCTCTAAGTTCTTCAGAACAGAATAAGTGATTTCCCTCATAATAGATGCCTAGATTCAGAGATTACTTCAACCAGAAAGTCAACTAATAAGAAAGAATAAAGATTTTGGAGTGTAGGTGAACTGAATGCAAATTTTTTCTTCTACATTCATTCCAAATAATATTTTCTTACAATCTATTCTTAGCCTCTATCAGCAATGTAAAATGCAGTTTTACACCAAAAATTCCACGATTACTTGGGATGAAATAAACTTCCCAAATTCTCTGCCCAACAAAAAGTACAGACTTCAGATCTGTCTCCTCTATGCTCTGTCTTTTAAGATTACTCAGAAGGCATGCATATCCACACTCCCAAAGAGGGAGAGAAGAAAAGCTTTAATCTTGGCCTAATTAAAAGGAGTCATCCTTGCCAAGGCTGTTTTTCATTTTCTCATTGTTACACTATTTATCTCGTAAGGACTTTCCCTTTTCTTCCTCAGCACAGCTGAAGTCTATGTAAGATGAACTTTTGAACTTCTGTTTCATAAAAAATAAAGAAGCTTAAGATATTCTCAGCTTCACTACAGGGAAGACAAGTTATTTGTCTCAGTGCAACATGACCTACCCAGAGTGAGCCTTAGCAATGTTTCTGCCCTGAACAAAACACAGAAGTAAGAGAAAGCAAGACAGGTTGAGGACTCAGAGGTTGAAATAAGATGGATGAAAACCCATTAAAATGAAAATATCTTTTGGAGTTGCTCTCAATACATAACAATGAAAAAGAGTTCACTATCGAGCCCACAAAGACTATTCTGTCCACTTTCTTATATTTCTATTCTGCAGAGTCTTAAAAACAAAACAAAACTCAATCCTCCAAAACCCAACAGCAGCAAAATTTGACTTTGAGTAAGCTGGGATACATGGTCAGTATTTTTAGGAACATGATTCACTGTGCACATGTAAGAAATATTTCATTGTACATTTATGAAAACCAGAAGTATCTACTGCAGTCAAACCAGCACTTACCAACACCAAGAAAGACGCCAATGTTGTTGGAAAAGAAAATGGTTACAGCAACTTCTTTAACTGCAAGAGGGAAGCTGTTACACCCACTTAGTCCAGTTATTATAACCTATACACAAGTTTATCATGAGACTAAAATCCATATAGTTCTCAATGTTATTATGGAAAGGAAAAAAACATTTGTTACACAAAGATGGGAAGAGAATGGATGCATTCAGACAAAACTGAGAGTCAGTTATAAGCAGACAAGCCTTTATCTTTTGGTCTTAAAGAAAACTCTCTAGCTAAGTGGTAAATTGTAATAGTCACCACATCAAGCAACTACAGAGAGACATAATTATATATACTTAGGCAAGTATATTGTGCTCACATTACTTTTTTTCTACCGTTGATCCTGTAAAGGTATCAATGAGATGTCTGTGAGGACCCAACAGTTACTAAAAGCACTTAAAGATATATTTAATACTATACATGAAAATAGATGGGACACAATTGCTTTGCAGATTTTAGGTCCAAAGATTCTTCTTGAAATATTGTAGCTGAATGTCCTTGAAAGGTGATTTTTATGTGATATCAGATATAAAAATCTGTTTTTTATAGAATAAAGCTTTTGATACACATAGTATTGATGCGTATGGAAATAAGGTGTGGGTTTTCAATCTTTAAAAAAATATTGTCCCTACATAAAGAAAAATCACAAACAGACTTCTCTTAGTCATGATTCCCTTAGAGAAATACTGCTTTTAATTTTCCTAATCCATCCTCTAACTGTCTATCAAACTCCAGTGGCACAGTGCTTTGTTTACAGTATTATGCATGTCACAATTATCACACTCAGTATGAGTTTCATTGCACACTCAACTAAGGAATGAATGATTTGCTAATATTAATTAAAGATGGCTGAAGGAAGAAAAAGTATTCGCTTTGCTTGCCACACTGACTGATGAGGCAGACTGCCAATGTATACTTTTTCTGCCAGTTTGAAGAGAACGGCCTAAGTAACTCATCAATAGATTCCTTTAAAATGACCTTTTAAGACTGAACTTTAGTTTGTTGTTGTTGTTGTATCATTTATACTTGAAAGACCAATGTTAAAACATTATGGAATTGCTGCACACAGTTCTTCAGTATTCGCTCACCTTCCTTCCAAATCTGCCTTTACTCCAAGGTTTACTTTCAGCCACAACTCAGATTAGTCTCAGTGAGCGAACCCATAAAGCAGCTCCTCAGATCCATAATATATTTGTCTTAGCAGGATTCTATATTGGTTCTCTGCTGCAGAGCCTAAAAATCTAATGATCTCATTTTCCAGCTTGGGTTTCTGTAGCTATGAACCCGGACCTCTACTTACACAATGAAATGCCTGGATTAGACTCTTAGGGACTGTGCCTGCACCACAAATATGAAATACATCTATATGCAATTTCAGTGGGTGCCAAACCAAATTGATACTTCCCCTAAAGTATCAAAATATGGAGTTAACGTCTTGACTGCATTACTTAAATTAGCTAATAAAGAAACACTATATTACAGAAGAGCAGCTATGGAGTTTCATGAGTTTCTTTTGCAGACAATGTGAATATTCCTTCCATGTACTGCTGATGAAGTTTTCTCAACTGAGAAAGAATCATGAAAACAGGCTGCTCTTAACTGAGTTTTTATTTTCCCAAGGATATGTTTAGGCATTTTTCTGATCAATGCCCCTGGTAGCAAATGCTTCCCTGGAGGGCACGCTGGTTCTGCATGTACCTGTGCTGGTCCATGCATTAGCAACTGTAAACAACTGCTTTTTTTTTTTTTTTTTTTCTTTATGGAAAGCCTGTAGCATATCTGCATTAGGAGAGCTACAGAGTCTGTTAGGGTGGCTCATGCACTGGAGACTGGTCTTTGTGCCAAACATTAATACAAGAGTCAGTATATGGTCTAATCCATGCAATGTGGAATTGTATCTGTTCTGCTACCAGGGTCTTTCCTGCATTTCTGAAAGAGTGAGCAGGAATTATTTCTTTGTATTCTATCTATCCTAAAAGGATTACATTAATATGTCCCAAGGGATGTAGGGGATAAAGAGTATTTGTAGCCATTCTTCAACTGTGGAACATGATTAATAGATTGTATGACAGCGTCATTTGTGCATTTCTTTTCAGTCAAAATAGTAGATCTTGGAATTAATTTATTTGCTTTTATTGTATACAAGGTGTTCTTCTCAACAAAGATGTCGCTGGAAGGTATTTTATAAAGTTACATATTGTCTTGTCAATGTCCTAATCCCTTTGTTTGCAATGTCCTAATCCCTGTGCTATGGTGGCAGTTTCCTTTTTACCCCATCATTATTTGCCTTATGTTACACTGTTTACTTCTGCTTCATATTTTTTACTAAGCAATATAGAGATTTTCATGAGTTGAAGATAAGACCTTGAGATTTTGCTTTTGTCTGTTTAGATATAATTTTGAATTATTGTTTAACTTCTCTATAGGTACTTTTATATTGCAGGTATAACAAACATAGCTGTCCTTGTCTTCCTCTTTTTATATGAAATTTAACAGCTAGTAAATCAACTGACATTAAAATGACTCTGTGGAATGTTCAAATTTAAATGAACCAATGAAGGCATAATGCATCTGATAATCTGAAAACAAGTAATGAAATTTAAAATGATTTTATTTGGAAAGACATCTAGAGGTCAAGGATATTCCAAGTTCCGAAGGGCTGAGTGATTTTTTCCTTTCATGTTGAAATGCGATTAAAAAAAAAAAAGAGAAAAATTCTTTCTTATTTTAACTGCTAGGTTTCAATACATTGACTCATAGTGCAATATGGAAAGCAGGGGAGCAGAGATGCCTGTTCATGCTGCATTGTATAGCCCCAGTGGTATGAACAAGCTCAGTTCAGCACAATACAAATCTCTTTGAAGAGAGTGCAATCCTTATGACAGTATTGCTCTTCCCCGCTGAGAAGGAAATAAAAAAACTGGGGGCCAAAAACCTGTGTGTGTGCTGGGAGGGGGGGGACTTATGCTGTTCCTTACGGTCTCAGGGCAATATTGCAAAGGAAGCATCCTTGGCACATCTTTGTTTAGAGTGCAGAAGGCCAGAGGATAAGAGGAGCTGTTGTCACCTTCTTGTGCAAAGTGTATGATTCAGACCATGCTATGCTGCATCTGCTGCTCTGTCTGGTGAGAAGGTCGCGAGTGTCCTCTCATCGGCTCTGCTGAATGCCATGGAAAGGACAGACATTTGTAGCTACTGAATTTTACTCAACATTTGTCAACCTTTCTAAAACAAAGGATTACCAAATGCTTTTGGAAACAATTCCTGTTTTGTTTTAAATCTGATTTGCTCTGTGCAAGAGCAACAAGGTAACCAGGAGCTGGTAGCAACGCTTGTTGTTTTGAGGAACACTTCACAAATCAGACTCTGAAACATGATTTTCGATGCCACAGTTTGGGTCTCTGTGGCATTCAGGGACTGGAACTGGAAGAAACTTCTTTTAACATCAGTCAGTTTTGATCCTGGAGGGAGCTATTGATGACAGTCCACATGGGAGCACAGGAACAAGCCCCTGTGTTTGCAGTATAGGTCACTTCAGGATCAACCAGTAGCAAAGCTGAGCACATATCCAAGAAACATGCACACAGTCAAAGGCAGGACACTGACACAACCGGTCACACAAGGCGCTCAACAGGACTCACATAAAACACAGACACAGACAGCTGAGACCCCTTCCTTCTCTCTGGCTTGTAGAGATAGAAGTTCAGTAGTGAAGGCACATACGCACAGTACTGTTGAGGTTCACAAGCATATGTTCATTCATGGATCCTTTGAGTACCCAGTATGGCTCCTCTGTCCATCCACCTGCCCAGATCCTCGGCCCTTTCACCCACCTCACAGGTCGCCCACTCACCGGCTGGCCCAGCCTGAAGGTCACTGCACACACGCAGCAGTTGCACACTCATCCCTCGTGCACACCGCATTCACAAGTCCCCCTGGGTGTACCCGCATGGACCCCCTGACCACCTGATATCCCGGCCCAGACCCAACAGACATTTGGCCCCTCAGCAGCTGGCACCAGGCACACAGGCTGTGACCGTGGCCCTGCTCCAGTCGCCGCGCAGAGCCCACACTTACCTCACTCATGCCAGCCCCTGTAGCTGGTCTGGGAGCACACACCGCTCCGGCCCCATGGCTGGGAGTAGAAGACCCTGCTCGCTCCAGTAGCTGATGCCAGGGCCCTACTCGCTCCAGGAGCCGGCACCACAGGCCAGGGGCACCTACACCCCTGGTCTGACTCCAGTAGCTGGCACCCAGTTCACTCATGCTGGTTCCCCAGTAGCTAGTTTTCTGGGCACAAAGTATTTAGGACCCTTCCTAGGTCCAGAGAAATATGCCCCCCCCAAGTGCTGACGCTCACTTGCCCCCGGAGCGGGCACCACAGTCTGTGGGCCTACACCCCTGGCCTGACCCCGTTAGCTGGCACTGAATTCACCCACACTGCCCCCACCCGTAGCTGGCAGTTAGTTCATTTAATTTACTCGTAATTCTTCACTTCTCTTCATCCTACTTAATTATCTGCAAAGAGAAGCATTTTTCAGCTTGGAGATAGAAGGATTTTGGATATGAACTTGGAAGCCTTTAGTCACAGCTGAATGTCATTAAATAAGAAATTTACAATTTAATAAATGTCTATTACAACTAATACTTTCTGTTTACCCAGGAAAATATTTTTTTTTATCCTTTTTTTTCCCATTTATTCCATGGCCTCCTACAAAGTATTTTTATGTAGATTAATATTCCTTCTGTGTTTATTTCACGTCACACCAATGTTTGTTTTCTTCACTTTGCTGAAATGCTTTCAGTCCAAGTTGGTTAGAATCAATCCAACTTTTGTCTGCAGTTATACAGACATTTATTAAATGGCAAAAATTAGATGATCAATGAAGAAATGGTAGTGCGAGTCACAGCAAACCCTCATAACCTTTGCAGCCCTTTACAGCAGGATTTTGAAATGAGTTTTTTAAAAAGACCTTTATAAAATCTTTCACGAACAAACAATTCAGATCATATTTGTTGGCAGAAGAATTTGGGAGAGGCAGAAAACTAAATGAGCTATCTGAGTCCTGATCCAGTTTCATGAAATGGTCAGCTGGCCTGAGCAACCAGCAGAAAAATTAACTTTGTTCTTCAGGACAACTTCCAGATAGCAAATCAAACTGAATTCAAGTTGGGCTCATAAAAACTTGTAACAACTTTTCCTTTTCAGCTTGTTCAACAGCAAGAGTTGTACAACTTCTAAAGAATAAAATAGTACCTTTTCCACTTCCCTTCTTTTAATACAAGCATACAGATATGCGTACGCATAGCCATCTAGATTTTGATTTCTAGCTGCCAGCAGAATGCGAGCCAAAAGCTTTTATGTAAATCACTTAGTAGCTCAACAGTGGAAATGGAAATCTCACCAGCAAGGAGAAAAAAAATAAAAAGAAAAAGAAAATAAAAAGGATCAAAGAGCAACAACAACACATTGTTTCAGTGTCAGAGTGCTCACCCTGCAAAGTTCAGTTGCACTAGTGCTGGTAACTGCACCTCCAGCAGACAGACGATTTGTGAGAATGTCAGATGCCTGTAAATCAAGTTCATGTTGCTATAATCAGGGACCACTTTTGAAAACGATAGCCTTCATGAGTCAAAGCAACAGCTCATTGAAAGGAAACAGTCCAAACAAAGGCAGTTTACACACATATTAAGCCATTTTGTAAACTGCAACATAACTAAATTCTGGCATTGGTTTATAAAGATGTTGGCCCATAATGAGTCAGGAATATTGACTATATCAGATAAATACCATCCACACGAAGAAAAAGAGGTTCAAAGTACTGGAGTGACACCTAAAGAAATGCTATTTCTTAATCTTTGGATTGATATGATGCATTGCAGTGTCTCCCTATCTCCAGGAGACCATGACTTCAGAATATTTGATAGCACCATTAAGCAGCTGTGTAGCAGTGAAACTGAAACACAAAAACTCATGCTGAAACAGTGGAATTAACTGAAGAGAATACAAATTAGCTAACAGATTTATTTCTTACACTGACATAATAAACAAATATTGATGGTTTCCTGTGGTGTAATACATCCTTATTCACTGCTTCACAACTCACTTGGAGCTTCATCATTTTCTCTTCACTGCTTCTAAATGGGTGATTTATCCTATACTTCTCGAAATATTAGTCTGTTTACAGTCTTCAGATAGCTAACAGATTGTGCGTCATTAAAGTAACAATGTGGAGACTTGCAATGGTAGATTGTTGTGCTATTCACCTTTATTTGCTTTTTTATGCATCAGAGTTTTAAAGAAGAGAAAAAAAAACTGCATCAGCTTTGTAGTTAACTGAAACATTTTGCTAGTGGATCGTTATAATACCTTTGGAATAACTTCAGCAGCTCAGAATACCTCCTACCTTCTGAAAATTATGATTTGTTAGGTGCATAAATCAGAAAGAGAGCACAGATTTGCATGGCACATGCAGAGGCCCTAAGATGTAACCTGAAGTATAAACCCATATAGTGTGGCACAGGGTGAAACTCAGCTGCAAGTTTCATATGAATGGAACTCAATTCAAACTCAGTGAAGCCCAAATTCTCTTCATGTTTGATGTATTCACAATTAAGGTGAGAATAGTGAGACTTTCTCCTATCTTGAGCAGATATCCAAGCCCTACCTCCATATTTCTCAAAGGTAAATACAAGGAGTAATCACTACAGGAACACTGGCTGAAAGAGCTGTGTACGATAAACATTATTTCTAGACCTTTTCTTTACTCTCGCAATGAGAAATACTCTCATGCATTAAGTATGTAATACTTATTTTTCATAATGAAAAAAAAAACAAATATTGAAAAATGTAATAACAATCTTGGCAGAATTTGTAGATGAAATCCACACACATGTGAATTGACAGAGTTTCACTATGAATTTACTTAAAGCCAGGATTTTATTTGTGGAAATTAAGTGCCAGAGTGTTCACAGTCCAGTTCTGGACTTGCACAGTCCCAGAAAAATTCAAATATTCTGAGTTTAGAACCACTACAAAATGTGTTTGAAGATTTTGTACTAATTCTGAGATTAAAAAAAAAAAAAATCTTGTGGGATATAGGGTTATCAAAATTTAAGTAAATAAAATGCCATAATACTAACAGTTTTCTGTGCAGACAGAATAGTGCTCAGGTAGCATGTCTCGTGGATTTTGATTAAAATCATCTGACAGATTTTCATTCTATTGTTTCCACCTGATTGTGCAGAATTGCTTCCAGATTTATGATTTAATTTCTTGACATAAACACAGAATATAAATTAGAAGTTACTTTATCAAGTAATTTTTACTGAGATTTAAGAGTTCTGGATCAAACCCTGCATAGACCAAAATAGCCACAGTTTATAGCACTTGAGTTTTACTAAATGAATTAAATGCTTAAAAATGTTTCATCCACCCTTTCAAAACCTTAGATATGAAACTGTGTCTGAATATGCTATTTTGTGCTGTATTCTAACATGTCTGTTAAGTTACTCTAGATAACAAGTGAGATGAATCAAAGGCTGCCAGAAGGTAGAATTTGCTTATGGGGTGTTTTGGGGAAGAAATAAGTTAGAAAGTGTAATTCACAACTTGCTTTAAATGACTGGAAAATCAGATATATCAATGGAAAGTAATTTTTTTTTTCTAGATAATTGAGCTTATAAAACCAAACTTTTTAATTAAATCTCCCATTTGTAATATAATCAAATTTTGCATGAACGATCATTGGTATGAAATGAAGGATGTCTGTGAGAGGCTTGAAAATCACACTGTGTGCAAGCATGGTGCACACATTTGCCTTTTTCACTGTTACCGAAGAGAAGGGACAAGCAGGGCAAAGGGTGGAAGAAACTGGTTCCTGGACTCCTGTTTGGGGTTTCATTGCAACTTTCTACCTCTCTTTAGGTGCTGAATGATTTGGTCCTCTGAAAAAGCTGTCATTAGGGGTAGACTACCCATTATCATTTTTCTCCATGACAGCAAGAACATCCTCACCAGTACCTCTGACTGGGCAAGGAGCCCAAAATAGAATTGTTTTTCTTCTCTCACTACAGGTTGCAATGTAGCTGGTATTTTTGAATAGATTTCTTGACAGCCCCTGGAAATATGTCTTGTGATCTATGATGAGAAAAACAGATCTCCTGGATGGAACAATGGGAAGGAAAAGCTATGCCCAAAGCCTTGCTGGTACCTCTGATCTCTGTGGAAGTTGTGTTGAAGTAAACCCATATTTCAGACAGAAGTCTGCTCTGAGGACTTTGAGTTACACACAACACTGCATGCTTCTCCTATAAAACTCTACAGTGGCTTTTTGGTCACTCCTTGACTTGAGGGTCCTTCACTGTGATGTTTGATTTGACGGACTGGTCTTTCTGAACACCCAGACTCTCCTCTAGGAACCGAACACATATATATACCACTGATCTGATCTGTTTCTTGGACAACTGGCTATGTCATGTCTGTCTGAGGAAGAATATTTATCTTTAAGAGCACTGTAGGCAAGTAAATCTGCTTACAGTAGGTGAATCTGCCCCTAAAACATGGCAAAAACAATCACTTAGGACACTGAAGTTGTATGGGCAAGAAGTACAGTAGCCCAAGGAGCCTGTTAAGTGATCAACAAGTTCAGTAGTATTGACATCAGTCATAATAATTCTAATTTAACACATTCTTGCCTAAAAAGGTAGTGCTCAGGTTGTATTTTTTAGATTTCCTAAAGCCAGGACAAACTATAACAGCTTCCAACCACCTCCATTCTTCATCTTCTTCATTCTGCTAGAACAGAATTGAATAGAATGTTGAAAATATCTTGCATTTACAGCAGTGCATGTGGTTTGATGCTCACATCATACCAAGATTACATTAATAAATTTAAGGGGATTGTGAGGAGCCCAAATAACACCTACCAGCATATCTTCATGTCCTCCATTTGTAGGAGAACCTTTCCCCCCAGATATTTTTGTTGTCTCTCCTGTTGCAGGATCTGTTGCAGCAGATTTACTTCGACAAGTACCATGTGTTGGTGAAGGAGCATTAGCTGTATCCATCCTCATCTGACCCAGCAATCAATGGAGACTTTGGTTTCTGCTTTCACCCTCACCCAATGAACCATAAAAGATTCAGTGGAAATCTGTAAATTGTACTAAACAAAAAATGAACATGTTATTCAAGCCTTTTCCTGGTCTTTTTCCTATACTGCAGGAAAACCAGTCAGCTCCCAGAACTCTGATAACATGAAACTCCTGTGCGATCACGTTCTTTCCTATTTCACTGAATTATTTCAAGTGGCTATTCCTCTGTGTGTTTTTCCATTTCTGCATAGCTGTAGATTTCAAGCTTTCCAGTACAGTACTGCAAAACATAATAATCTTACTTCTCTCCATCCTACATAATAACATCTTGAGATTGGATAATAAATCTGATTTTTAAAAAATAATACATTCTTGATTCTTTTGATTTGCTTTCTGGTTCTCTAGATGAGATTTCTCCTGCTTTACATTGCAATTTTTCTTTTCTACGTATGGGGGATAGTAAAATAGCTTTTTGTTTTCTAATCCAAAAATGAGATTCACAAGAAAAATCAGCGGTTCAGTCTTTAAAGAAAAAAATCACTGGAAATCATTAAAGCCGTGGCAACATTACAACAGTGGATACTGTTTATAGATTCACAGAAATCTTTTGATAAAATGGTACTTGAACCCATCTGCAGGATCTGCTCAAAGCCTGAATCTTTTTGTTTCTTTTCTTATCTAAATCATAAATGCTTGTGATTAGATCTCATGGACTGAATCTTTGCCAATAATTTATTCAGGTAGCTGAGCTCTTTTTCTACTCATGAATTGCTGTGATCTGATCAGGATTGCTGCAGATGTACTCATTATTAACAGCTGTTCAATGAAGAGTTAGGGCTAGACCTCCCTCTGCATGTGGCTGTTTGCAGTCCAGTTGCATTAATTGCTGAATACTCACTATTTACAACATGGAACATGGTCACCTCAGTTATATGGATTGCTCTTGTTGTCCAATGACAGACGCTACAGGAAAATAACTAAACTGTAGGAAATACATTTGCTGATACAGAAATAGAGATGTCCGAAGGAAGAACACCCACCCCCCAAAGGTGTACAAAATCTATTCACAAAAGCGGTTATGAATATTGAATGATTAAAGGACTTGAATATAGTGAAAACCAAATTGCTCCCTTGAATTCACAGGAACATATTCGGAATTTGTTTGCAACAATCAAAGACCTGCATTAAGAAACCATTTGAGGTTTCTTCTGTGTGTATCATCCCTTGTAAAATTAGTTACTGCATGAGTGTGCTCATGTGCATCCAAAGGAGAGACTGAGTCCTAAGTGAATACCTCTAATTCTCTGATTTACTGTTCTGTGACTTTTGTTACAGTAATGTCACTTTATCAGCAAGCAACATACCGGTACAAACAGAGCGACTCCCACCAGTAGTCCCACCACTTTCCCACCCACCAGCAAGCTCCTTCCTGAGCTGTTCTTCACTTATCCCCTAAGCCGGTGTAAATCAGTGTCAGTGCTATGTAACATGGCATCTGGCCTCTAGATTTTAAGATTCCATCATATCCCTCTATTTATTTTAGGTAGAATATAGAAATTGCACATCTATTTTTATCTGATACAACAGCACTGAGCTGGAAGCATATAGCCTGGAAAGGAGCAAATCTGACCTCAGCTCTGCTGGTATTTTCTCCTATGATTGTTCTGGGACTTCAATACAGTTACACTGCATTAATACTTGAAAAACAGATTTGGCTGGGATTTGTTTTCCTCTTTTGGGGGGTAGTAAGGAAGCAAGTGAGTGATTATTATAGTAATATTTGAAAGTTGCTAGAAATTAGAAATCAAATAACATCCCTTGAAATTGAAGGGTTGAATTTTCCTGAGGTTTACTGAAAGTTCTCACTGACAGCATCAGGTCAGAGTCTGGTCCTGAAAAACCTATTTTATACCCCCAATGAATAACTGTGGTATCTGGCACATACAGGGATAAAACCCCAGCAACTGAAGTTGTCAGATATATCTAATCTAAAAGCAGAAAAAACAGCAAACAGCATGCAGGGCCTGTGGGAACAATTCCTTCCCATGAACAGAAGATAGGGGAAAAATCTTTGCTTGAGCTACTTCTCAAAGCAGGTTTTCTATGGAAATCAATAGGTATAGGTGAACACCATGACTGCATCTCCGAATCACTGAGCCCAGACCCATACAGTGCCTGAAGCCAGGCGCTATCACAGGGACAGACCCAAAAGACCCTTGTTAGTGTTAGGTCTTAGGTTGGACTAGGTGATCTTGAAGGTCTCTTCCAACCAAAAGATTCTGTGATTCTGTGATTCTGTGAAAAGAGTCTGTAACGATGGATGTGGCATACAGTCCAATAAATCTGCACCCATACCTCATCAGTGCTTTTCTATCCATATCTCCTCTCAAGACCCTCTAATACTATGCAGTTCTTCCTTTATGACATTTTCTACAATATATGTCCTGAGGAGAATCAGAGGAAAAGAGAGAGAGTAAAAATTGGGCAAAATTGTGCTTATTCTTGTAGCTGCATGCCCATCACAGTACTGCATACTGCCAGTACCATTCTGCTAAATGCTTAATTGGTTTCAGGCTTGTTTGACAACAAACCAATGCTTAATCTGATAACTGGTATTTATCTAAACTATCACATCTATACAGCTCCTAATTGGACTTCAACCTTATCTGAAAAGATGAGTTTTTCTTTTCCTTCCTTCCTTCCTTCCTTCCTTCCTTCCTTCCTTCCTTCCTTCCTTCTTTCTGTAAGCCTAAATGTTTCTGGGTCTCATACTTGTCTCATATCTGGGTCTCATATCAAAAACACTAAATATAACTTCTCTTCTTGTCTGCATTTGAATATGCTAAAATCAATATATTTTAAATCAATTCTTTCATTCAAATATGAGCCTAAGGAATGCAGCTCAAGGCTGTATTAGACCAAAATTTTGTCTGGCTCTATTTTTTTTTTTTTTTAAGTTAGCTCCACTCTACAGTTATTTTATTTTGGGCTCTGCGCTAAAAGCATCTCAAGGTCCCAGCAGCCCTCCACAGCCACATGCTCCCATAAAGGATAACAAAATCAGTGGATTTCAGTTTATAAGAGGTTATATGCAAAAAGTTAAAAGAAACAAATGAATAAAGTTTTTTTCCCTCATTCTGAATTACATCCTGCAGAAACAGAAGTGATCCATTTATTATTTTTTGGATGAAATAGAGCTGCCAGCATTATCGAGGCAATACTTAGATAACCCCCATGAGAGATAAGCAATAAAAAGTGCCCTGCAAGCAATATTACCTACTAAAGCACCATGGCCAGATGGATATACAGCTGAATTTCATAGAGCATCAGTGATAAATTACTTCCAATTTCATATGTGATTTATAAATATTCTTTGGAGACTAAGGAAATATCTTCTTATTTTAATTAACCAGCACTTCTGTCTTCTCAAAATAAGGTGAAAATCTCAAGTGCATCTGATTCAAGCCCTTTTACAAAAATTTTAGCTGTTAGCTCAGAGAAAGTCACAGTTATGCCTCCTTATCTTTCTCAAACTGGATTTGTTCTGGGCAAATTTTTAACAGATGGTTCCCAGTATCTAATGAATACAACAAACCATTACAAATGGGACATGAGATACACTTAGATAAAGAAAAAGGAGTTTGAAAGAGTGTTTAAAAATACTTCAAAAGTTCAGGAAAATGTATATAAATTAGACTCAGATACTTCATAAGTGAGCTAATGACTTGAATTAAAACAACAAGACATGGAATGTTTTCAGTTTGAAATGAAGCCCTTTGAGCATACCTAATGCACCTTTCCCTTGGTTGTGAGCTTTGCTAGGACTGGAGTAACCAGTTCTCACACAGGAGATCATCCCCTCCCTTTGCGAAACACTTTGAGAAAACATCAAAAAGTAGATTTCTTCTTTTACTAGATTATAAATAAAGGAGAAAAGAAAAAGTGTATAATAAGTTTTTATTCTTTTAAGAAATACAAAAATAAAAACTTGGTTAAAAAAGAGATAGCTGAGGTGAGGGCCACTTCACAGCTGCAGAAGGAAGAGGTTTCTGATGAGATGCTTACAGAGTATCTGCACAGGGCTCCAGGGACTGTCAGCCAAATGTGAAGGGAGAGAAGAAGCAAAGGGTGTTTTGGGAAGCAGGGTGCTGCTGGCACAGGCACGGAGTGAAGAGTGCTCCGTGGTGGCTGCTGCTCTGGGAACCTGAAGTTATCATGGTGCAGGTAGGGTTTTACTCTAACTTACTCTAATTTTCAAATTTTTGCTTAAATATTAGTAATGAGTATAACACAAAATGAGAAAAAGCAATTGCAGGTTAAAGTTGTGTCTGAAGCAACTTCTCCTAAGGTATCTTCAGAATTTGAAGGACTTGATATTGCAAGGTGTCAATGGGATTGCTCAGAAACTCTTTTCCCAGCCTGTGTTGAAAAGGCCATCTGAGACTTGATGCTTTCTTACTGTCTTGTGTCAATCAGAACACTTGAAGGAAACTGGGTTTTATACCTGCCATGACTAACATCCGCTGCATCCCCTGCAGCTTCAGGGGAGAAACCATTTCTAACATACTGAAATATAAGCTCCTGAAAGAATTTCCAGTGTTTGGAAAGCCATCATCAAACTACTGTAACTTCCAAACAGGAGTTGTGGATATGGCTCAGCCTGTTGGAAGGACACTACATTGTCCTGTGATACACAGAGGAAAACCTTAACGTCTGTGTGTATTTTTCTTGGGGAGATTTGTAAACATGTCCTGGTCCTGCTTCTAAGTGCTGTGGCTCATCAAAGACCACCAGCACTAGGTCTGTCAGGCTTGGTCGCTTGCTGGGATTGTCAGGCTGAACTTCAGCAGTGATGCAGCCATGGAGGTGTGAGTACTGATCTCAGTGTGACCCAAATCTGAGCAGGCAGGAACCCTAACTCTAGGGAGCAAACAGGGCTTTAGGAATTAATGCCCTGTTTAAGGTTTTTCTCAAACCTTGACTGACATGTCACACCAGATCTTAGGGAAACACTTCATGCGATGGGGTTGGCGACACCTCTGCTGGAGGGGCTCTGGATTAGCTGCCACCTTTCAAGGTGCATTGTCACTCTGCTGCTTCTCACTGCCTTCAAAGGACCAGCAAACAGTGAAGAAAAGCTGTAGTTTGCTTCCATAGTCTGGAATCTCAGCTGTGCAGAGGGTAGGGGCGATACTGCTCCATTTTGGGTGGCTAGAGCATGCTCTGGGGCAGCCAGACGGTGGGTGCCCTGTCAGTGCTTTGGGCATGCTTGCTCAGGGAGTGGGAAATCTGAGCAACTCCATGCTTTGACCATCTCTGGGTCTTTTCACAGCAGGACATTCTAAAATTAAAAAGGAAGGTGGAAAGAGTGCCATAAACCATGTTTTCTTCCCTGCTGCCCATCATTTTGGCAGCTGTGCAGTGCAGAAGTTGTTGGAATCATTTGTTCCTGTGCTGTTGCATGGCCTTAGGCAAATCACCGTGCTTCTGAAAGTCTTTGTTCCCCATCCTTTCTCCCTCTGTTAGTGTAAGACTGTTAGGTAAGTTGAATTCAGGTGGCCAAAGTCCCTGCACGGCGTGCTACCTTATTGGAGAGGTACCTCCAAGGGCTCCCAGGCAGCCGGTGGAAAGTCCTAAACACAGGGCTTGAGGTAGAGAGCTTAAACCATCTGTACATGCCACTAAGTGTTTGTGTAATCTGCAAGCGATACTGTAAAACTGATAATGCTTGTTCAGAAAAATTAATATTATGACAGCAGTTATTGTAGGGAGATGTATTACATTTTTAATGACAACAGCTGTAATTTTCTAAAGAGATTGCTGCAAAATCTGAGAAAGAAAAAAAGCCAATAGTGTCCTATTTGTCATTACGCAGTCTAAGATGTCTAAACATGGAAAAAATTCCCAGTATGGTGTGCAGGATTAGAATCTTATATGAAAGTGTATTGACACTGAAACTATTTTAATCAGTTAAATTATCATTTTGTACAAAAAGACAGATTTGCTTAATAACCTCACTACTCCAGGGAAGTAAGAAGAAGTTGTCAATAAAAGCAATTAAAGTTAAATGAGAGAGGCAAGCTCAGTACGGGATAGGTCTTGCTTTTTTATTTTTTTTTTTATTTGTAATTGCAAATAATTGTCCTCATACAAAGCGACTTACCCTACATGTCATACAACAGATCAATACCGGTAGATCACCATTAGGATAGATTTTCTTTTCTGTCTAGCTACATTTAAGTGATGTTTCCAGAACTGGAATCTTCCCATATGTTAATAGGAAAGCTTTTATTTGGCAAAGAGTTTGCCTGAATTGGGATAAAAAAATGATCTTTGTGATCACAAAATTAAATTGAGTTTTGCTGCTCTCCCCCTCAGTATGCATATTCAAAAAAAGGCTCTCCAAAAAAATTATGTGGTAGGGAGAAGTCTGGCAAGATGTCAGGCACTACTATTAGAAGAAAACCTGAAAGATGTTATTTTCATGTGGTTCATAGCCACACTTTACCCTGTGAGATGGAGTCATGTCTCTTCAGCGGGCTCAGTCCCTCCAGTGCCCTGTAGGACATTGCAGGAGGTCGCAGGAGGGACCAGAAGTTCATTTCAGAGAGGGATTAGGGCTGATTTGAAGTTGCTCATGGAAAAGAGGTAAGGCCATCTGTAACCTGAGATACTGTGGTATCTCAGAAACAGTTTAATAAACTATTGTTGTTGTGGGATAGTATGCAGGGGGAGAAGGTGTACTTCTGCAGTCTGTATGGAAGTTGAAATCTATATGTATAGGTGAAAAATATGCTTAAAGTTCATGGGAATCTCCCTTTTTCCCAAAGTCTTAAGTTGGAGTCTATTTTACTGACAGAATGGTATGGACTGCAAAGGAATGATATTTTTCTTTGATGCAGATTTTTTTTTTTTTTAATTTACTTATAAAGAAAATCTCCCCATGGGGAGAGGGACGACCTGAAACAAGCAACTGAAAGGTAGCTTGCAGCTAACTAGCCGTTAGCTCGGCGAAACATTCAAGACCACAGTAATGACTTATTTCCTGAGGAGGACACTAAATTTCCCCCTTGCTAACAAGTCACTGGTTCCAGTGTGGGAAGACTACTTCAGTTTCAAAAATCTCAAACTGACAAGTGAGCAGATGACGGAAACATCTCAAGTACTGATGAGTGTATATGCATAATGCACTGAAATGTAAATAATTAAGAATTGCACTGATCACAGAGCTTTAATGTAGCTTCAGAATTCAGGATGAAGTTGCACAAACACTTCTCTCCATTAGCAAGGCTGCTTTAAGCAGCTTGCAGTCTCCATGGCGCAGATCACACTTGTTTTGGGGGCTGTGCTGTAAATGGGACAGATGTAATTATCCGGATTAAGAAACTCAAAGCACAACAAACCTTCAGGTTATATTTTTTTAACTCGGATCATTCTCTGATCCAATTTACAGCACAGCCCTTGCATTATGACAAGAACAAGGAGCCAAGCTAGCGGACAGGGTAAGAGAGAAGTGCCAAGACCATCAATGCTTCTGCCTGAGAAAATGCTCTTCTACCTTCAGTGGTTGTGTATTGCCTTGCTGGGTGCCACCTGGAACCTTTCTTCAACACTGTCATTTGGATATTGATATTAGGGATAATATTCCCTTTTGTGCAAGTGGGTTTAGATTGTCTTGAAAAGAGTAAAATTCCTCAAATAGCCTTTAGATTGATTCTTGCTTTTAAATGCAAAGTGTTTTTTTTTGTTTGTTTGTTTGTTTGTTTTTTTCCTAGCTAAGCCTTTCAACAGACCTGTGTGCATTAAGCTTCTACCTCTGTGGAAGCAGTGACATCTGGCAGGACCAGAGAGGGAGCAATGAGTGGGCTGGGGGGACATTTCCCACCCCAAGTGGCAGCTGAAGGACCTGTAATGTGGAGCTATGGCCACCAGCACTGAGCCCCACAGCCTGTGTTAAACCAGAACTGGTGCTGTGAAAATGTCCTTCTTTTCAAGGCAATCCTTTCGTGTGGCTCACAGGAGATGAAAAGCAGCTTTGGACTTCCCCGATTCTTCTGTTTCCAGTTTATTCAAAACCACTAGAGGACTGTTTCAAATAGCTCAGAATGAATAAGTTACCATTCCAGGTGTCTCTTGCTTTTTGATTACAAATGAGTTTGCAGTCCACCTGAACAGATCAAACATTATTACTAGGAATTGTCAATGGGGCTTAGGCACTTCTCAAAATTCTACCTCTGTGCATATTATGTGAGCAAGGTAGCAGAGCAGGCTGGTACACTGCAAAACATGATTGACATTGTTCAACACAAAAGGTAAAGATAAATTATTTTAATAAAATTGGAAATGAAAGCTAAAAATGCTGCACAACCCTCCAAAGGAAAAAAAAAATGAAGAGAATCCCCATTGTGGCAGAAAATAATGAAAGTCCAGAATATTTGTCCCCAAAACAGAACTGATAAACTGGCTTACAGACCCACCTGATCTGTGGTCCCTCATGAGGGCTCTGTTTCATTGCTTTGTTTTCCTTTTGACATTTAATAGCCTTTTAAATATTTTTCTGGGGGGGAAGGGAGAAATTAACTAAAAAAATCAGGCCTCAAAGTAAAAAGAACGAGTTGGTTTAGCTTGTAGAGGGTATGAATCTAGAGTTGTAGAAGAGCAAAGATGCTTTTTCCCTTCTATGAAACAAGAAGATGGAGGAGTTGGACAAAGTGAAAAGAAGTTTCACCATCTCAGCTCCTAAGCAAAGCAGTGTTCTCCTCCCAGCTCCCACACGTGCTGGGAGCCTCCCCAGCCCCAGTACTGCGATGTGTGCTGTGACACTGGCTTCCAGTGAAGAGCCTGCCTCGCTCTGTGTCCTCCCGAGCATCCAGCACTGCCGTTCGGCAGAAGTTTCTGCCCCTCTGGATCTTCCATGCTGCAGATGTAATCGTTCCTCAACCCAATTCTGTCAAAATGATCCAGTTAATTTGAGCGCTTTTAATAGTAGAGGCTTTTGGTTTCCTTTTTCAACCTGGATGATTTTGACAGACTGTGGAACTGAGTGGGCAGGGGAAAGAATTACACTAGGACAGATGGTCCTTTAATTCACAGTGCTATTACTACTTCCATGGTGGTGCTGCGGTACTGTAATAAACCCGGCGGTGGTCATAGCTCTACTGCAGTAGGTGCTATACGAACAGAGATGGAAATAAATTCTGCCCTGGAAAAACTTACTGCCCTGTAAGACAAAATATCCAACTGGAGGAGAAATTGGGAACACATATGTGCAGTAACACATCTCCCTCAGTACCACAAGCAAGAGTTTAGTCTAGATCCTGTAGGGAAACCCCAATAAGGACAGGAGCTCACAGCGGATCTCAGCAGATTCAAGAGATTTGTGACTACAGTGGCTGCTCTTGAGAGATAATTATACATTTAGAGATAAATAATAAAGGGCTCTAGCCAGGCTCCCCTCTGAGGAGCAATCAATGCAGAGTCACCTTCGGCTGGTAAAACCAGAAGAGTCTCTGAGGTTGTTCCTCGTCCTTTTCACACTTTGCCAAAGTCCCGTTGATCTCTGCTGCAGTGGAGCTGGGGCCACCTCATGCTTCTCCTTAAGGGAAGGGCTCACCGTTGCTCACCGCAGTCCGCGGGCTCCAGCGGAGACCCAGCCCTTTGCTCTCCGCGCTGTACAGACACACAGCATGACAAAGAATGTGGCATGAAGTACACGAAACCCAAGGAAACAACAAAGGGTTAGAAGGAAGCACTGTTTTCCTACTTTTACAAAGAGGACTGAAGCACAGAGAAATAACAAGTGAGATTCGCTAAGATGAGTGCAACGGGTTGCCAGTTTTAGTTATCTAATAATTAGACCATTGCTGGCCTGTGGGGATCATATTTGACAGAATAACAAATTGACAGAATACACTTTTTTTCTTTTTTGCAATGCAGTACGTATGACAGTTCCCTGAAAACTCCTGAGGTCCAGTTATTTTTCCTATTATTCTGGTACATGACAACATGATCTCCCAGGTAATGCCAGGAGACAAGACTTATGTAGACTTCCTGTGTTCTGGACCCAAAATCTGTTCCCCAAAGCTCAGTGAAGGTATGTCCATCAACGTGGGGGTACATTAGAGGAGGAGAAGTGCTGGGCACTGGAAGCAGTATGCTGCAGTCCCTGGGTTTTGGAGCCTGCCTCACCTGCACGGCTGGATTGCTAGGTGATTTATCAGACCACAGAGGTTACATACCCTTGGGATACCTTCAGATTCTGGGATAAAATAATGAGTTTACTTGTAAATAATCATTACTACTAGCAGAGCATTTGCAAAATGACAGAAAGACAGATTTTTACAAGACACAGGATGAAAATAATGTGGAAGAGGAAAATAGAGATTTAACCCCTCTGTTCTTGCCTGATTTTTGTAGTGGGAACCTGGGGAGTGATGGCAGGAGGGCTCTTTTGGATGATTCCCTGTGCTTCTCCTGTTGACAGCAGGGAGGCAGGTCCTGCTGACAGGATCCAGCCTGCAGAGATTTTCCAGGGTCACAAAATGAACCTGTAACAAGACTGAAGACTGAACTCATTTCTACATCCTTTGACGTAGTCACAAAACCATCACTTCCTGCAGCCAGCAAAGCTCTTCCAAACCTGGCTAGATTAATTTGATTGTATTAAAGGGAGACAAAAATGTTAATACAGTGGATAATATATGAATTATCTTCTTTGTGCCAGGGAATTTATATATTTTTTTCATTTTTCCCTAGGCTATGTTACCCACTGTATAGAATTACCAGAATGTATAATCCTGCCCTAATTATACATTGATCATTTCTTTGTTATTCACAAATTGTCTGACCTTAGAAAATGCCTCTGTGTTATCAGGGAAGAGGTTAAAACTGTTAGATAAGGTCAGGAATTTCTCCAACAAGTACCTTTACCTGGAATGCCAATCCAGACACAGCAGTGACTAAAAGGGAAATGGGAATAATCACAACAAATATCACATCCCAACAGCTTACCCCGTGTGGTTTCAGCTATATTTTTTCTCCTGGCATATATGTTTAATTAAACTAAAACTATATGATGCTGTTAGAAGGACTTCTTATTCTTCCTTTGATAGTCTCAAAGCCAGTGAAATAGGCTGTAGTGCTTGAACAATTATGCAATTAATGGCTGAATGCGGTTGGCAAGTGTGTTGCTAGGGAGATAGTCAAAATGATTTTTTTTATTAGTACTGTAATTCAAGGTGGGTCCCAAAGAGTATTGTAGTTTCTGCCTTGTTTGCTGTCATCTCTGCTCTAGATGTCAAAGTGAGAGAACCTCGTTCGTGTTGTTTTGAGAGCATAAAGGCAGTGGAACAGAGGACATTTTAGTTTATTGATTTTTCACTTGTTTTTTTCCATCTTCCTAAAGCATTTTCTGGCCTTTTAAATTTTCTCTATCAATCACGTTCTTTTTCTTTTTGTTGGAATAGTAATATGATGTTCTATATAAATGTCTTTCCCTTATTATATAATGCCCTTAGTCAGGCGGTAGTCTATAATTATTTTCTGTTCCTGCTTTTGTCTGTAAACACCAGCATGAGATTTTCTCTTAACTCCTTCACAGTAACACAACTGTGATTTTATTTCCGAGGGGTGTCAGCTGGGCAGTTTTAAGCACGCCTACCTAGCATTAGATAGCATGTGTCTGTCCATGCCTGTTAGAAAGCTTGTCCTGAGGAGTTGCTGGCTGTATGTCTGAACTAGGAGAGGTTTAGACAGTTGTGGTGGTTCATGCACCAGTGCCTGGCAAAACCAGTAGTACTCAGGACAGCTTTGCTGGTCATTACCTCCAGGGTTGCAATATCACTGTGCCAGAAAGCCAGCTGGACGTGCTGCTGGATACCTGCATGCAGCAGTGGCCAAACACCTCTAAAGGGAGGCCATGCATGACCTCCTTACCCAGCCTGGTGTGGCGTTTGAACTGAACAAGTTCAGGGTGTGAACGAAATAACATAGGCAAAGAGGCCTGTGGATACGTGTAGGTGACTATAGGTCATGCTGTACTTAATGGCATCTTAAAACACATTTCTACAGCATTGTCAGGTCACTTCTTGGTAGAGAAGAAAGCGCTATCACGATGCAGTTTAATTTTAAAATTTGCATGCCTTCTCTTCTGACTGCTGGTATAATAAAAATAGTGAACTCATATGGATGTAACAAAAGGTAGCAGATATCCTACAACCAGTGAGTAATGCCACTTACACCCCATCCTAATTAACACATTATGTTTCAGAACACAGAGTCTCATGAAAGTAAAGTCTCCATGTCATTATTGGCAAGCCATTTTTATCTGCAGTGAGATGATGAAAACAGACCTGTGGTCCCATGAAATGATGGCTATCTGCTTGGGTTTCCAGGACAGCTCTGAAAACTTTGGAGCCATCAACTTCCAAGGAAATTCCCTTTCCATTAACCTGCACTATGTTTACAATGCCACTTGTGCAATTAGCAGTAAGCCTCCTGGGAATGGCATTTATCTTACAGGCTTTGAGGGATTCGTGTGCTAGACACTGAGCCTCCTATGCAAGATGTGCTGTTATTCTGTGTTTTAATGACAAGTCAGAGTGATAGCCTGCAGCAACAGAAATCCGTGGACATGGGGATTCTGTGCATTTAAGATTTTCACAAGATATGGGGTATTCACAAAGATTTCCTAAAAAATGAGTAATATTTTCCAGCATATAAAATTATCACTTTTGGAAAATGAAATTTCCTGTTCTCCCTTCAGTCCTGGGAGACAGGCTTGAAAGTGAAAATGGATGTGTTTGGACTGCATGACTTGGCAAGACTGAAAAAAAATTCCCTCCTCAGGAATAAAAAAAAAAAAAAAAAAAAAGAAAAATCAAAGCAACACATTAAATACAATGGTTGTGACCCTGCAGTTTCCCCTCACTCTTTATTCAGGCAAACCTCCCACTGAGTTTTACTGCAATCACACCTGTCATTTAGCTCTGTGGGCCAAGACTCATATAGGTGACAATAGCTGTTCCTGGCTTTCATCCGTCTGCTCATTAAGGTCCATATTTTGACAGCAGGTTTATGAAAAAAGGATGATCTGAACCTTCTTCTGCTAAAGAACAACTGCAGGGGTGGCTGCAGTCCCATGGACAGGACAAGTGCCATGTGCTCCAGGGCCAGCGCATTGGTGCTACAGGTCCTTGTGGTCCTACACTGAATGTCCCCTCTGCTATTCCATCATCTGGAGGTCTTCTGCCTGGGCTTGGAGCACACGAAAGAGCTTCCTCTGCAGGTGATATCAAAGAGCTCATACTTGACAATGTGGTGATGTTGTCATGTCAGCTGTCCTCACGAAGAGCACAAGTGGGTGACATGACATAGGGGAAGACATTTGTGTACGTAAACTTCCATGGCAAATCACCAGGAAGATCTGGAAGACAACTGGGATAGTTTTGCCAATTTGCTCTATGAAATCTGTGGCTGTGCTGCCACGCATCCCAACAAATAAATTTGTTCTCATTTCAGAGTTTGTACACCCACCAGAGCAGCCTCCTGTTCATGCTCTTGCTCTTTCCCTGCTTCATTAGTATAGGTTTAAATCTTGTCTTTCAGCAAAATCAGTGTGGATGCTGCTGGCTGAAGCACCGCGAGTCCCTGATTTAGAGCATTGCCTGGGGGTCACAGGTTTGATGCTGAACAGATCATGTGTGATTAAATAAATATTCAGATGATGAGCAAAACCCTTGTGTGGAGGAGCATCTCTGTAGGACTGAGCTAATTATGAGTGAGTCATATCATTTAGACTAACCGATCATGCCTTGTGTATCTGTTTATTAAGCTAAACAGCTTGCTTCTGCTCCTGTTCAGTGTTTATGTAGCAATGAAGTTATAGGAGCTAAAGGCACTAGCTCTGTCTCCAGAAAAGTATAGTGGGATACCACAAAAGGGCTAATCCAGAGGTGAATCAAGTGACTTCAGTGTGGTTACGTGACCAGCAAGCTCATCTTTTTGGAAGGTCCAAAAAAAGTTTGGAAGAAATTGGGCTCACATTTAACACTTTTGCACCTTTGAAAACAGATTGATTTCAGCTCATGAAGCCACTTCTGAATAGGAAGGTACACAGTAAAGCAAGGCTGAAACCATCTGGCTCTCAGGTTTCTTACTTTAATGAAAACAAATAGCTGGTTTGAACAAATGAGAGAATGTGTTATACATAATATGAGGCTTTACGATACCTTCTTTATTTGCAGGTATTAGGAAGAAAGCCCAAAGAGAGATCTTACTTATTGACATGGATTAATTAGATGAAACTCTGCTGGAGCATAATGTTGAGGATGCAGTTTAGTTAGATACTTGAATATCCATTGCTGTTCTGCCTCCACTTCAGGGTTTTTATTTTTGTTGCTTTTCTTTTTCTAAAGGTACCATAGAGATCAGAAAAAGGAGACTCACTGAAGGACAATTTAGTATTTCACTTACAGGGATTTGGACAATGTGAAGATGACTAATGCAGCTATTTCAGATGTAAGAAAATACATTCAGTAGACAGGGAGCAACCTTACCCTTGATTCTTTCTAACAGGGCTGAGTGGATACACAGACCGTTGAGTTGTTTGATTTCAAATGTATCTTTTCAAGAGCAGTGAACAAAACAAGGCCAAATCCTCAGATGATGAACAGAATCCTTGTGTGGATGAGCTTCTCTGCAGTGTTGTGTAAATGACAAATGAGTCACATCATTTTGACTAATTGATCTTGTCTTGTGTATTTGTTTATTAACATGGAACCGCTTACTGCTGTTCTCGTTTTGCTTTTATATAGAAATGAAGCTTGCAAGCAGCTAACAATTAGGTTTCCACTGAACTATAATGGTAGAAGGTAACCACTCATTTTCAGGTGTTTTTGTGCTCATGCAATTAAAACAGCAAAACAGATCATTATTTTTTAAGTGGAAAGCTAAATTGTGACTTGGTTTTAACAGTCACCACTTGGGGTTACCAGAAAAAGTAGAGCTGTGGACATATTAGTGTTGTCAAGATTTTGGACTAGGCTTAACGCCATCCAACTTCAGGCAACTAATTAGAGCACTACACCTAACTTTCAAGCTGGTTGTTATAAGCTCTTTTTTAAGTATGTTTCAGTGTTTTCCTAAGTTCTGATACTGGGAACACTTTTTTTCCTGAATTAAAATTGGTAGATCTCCACCGGCCAAGCGGATGTCCCAGCTGGCTCTTTTGCCACGTGTGCCTGCCAGGGTTTCAGGCTGCTAAGGGAGGGCCTCTGTCTCTCCTCTCTCTTTTGCTTCTTCCTTTCAAAAGAATGATATACTTCAAAAGCTTCTGGAATGTTTTGTTTTGTTGTTGTTTTTTGTTTATTTGTTTTTGTTTTCTGGGTGGTTCTCTAGGAACTAAGGGAACTAAATCCTTCAGAAAATATAATTGCTTTTCATAATGTGGTTTTGTGACCAAAGAGCTTTTAAACCTTCACAATATGTAGTATATTTTTCCAACGTGTGAAATGGTTAAAACATGTTCACAGAAGAAAAGTAAAAATAAAACTGAGGTGTTCAGAGACAACCAAAATTCTATGTAGAGCTCAGGAAGCAGAATTAAGCAGTTGTATTTAACTGCAGAAGTAGAATTAATCTCAGTACATTTGAACACACATTGACAATTGAATTGGCTATCACAAGCTACTGGAAAAGAAGTTGGGATCAGTCTTCTTTCATGAATTTCTGGACTTTTTTAATCAATTGATGAGTCCAGAGGCTTAAAAACATTACTCCAGGTTTTTTAGCTAACTGAATTGAAGGGAAGCAAACAGTTTGCAAAGAACAAGCTGTACATACTCATTTTCAAATTACTCTTTTTTTTCTGTAGATTGTGAACGGAGAAGTGAAATGGACTTTGATGCCATATCAATAAAAAGCTCAGAGAAGAATACAATGGGAGGAAAGCATAGAGCAAAGAACTCTGTCCTGTGCTGATGTGAAATACTGTAGTCCCTGCTCATCTGGGATGATTTGTAACTAGGAAGAACCAGCTTCTTGAAACATTCACAGCAGGTACATGTTGGCTGCCAAGGTATTGCTGAAGCCTTGGGATGGGTTCATGTAACATAAAACAGTATTCAACAGGTAAAGAAATTGCAGAAGAATATGAAAGCAAAGACAGAATGACTCTGTTTGAGCAGTTTAAAAATTTAAAGAAGGTATACCGTTGCAGAGAATTAGCAGGAACAGAATGTGTCGTGTTGCTGATGTAGGATGTAAGAAATGTTTTCCTGTTGCCTCGTTCCTACCTGAAGGCAGCTGTGCTCATTGCCAAAGCTAAAATCAGTTTAAACACATGCTCCTTTGACACTAATGTTTACTCCTCTATCAGGAAAACTGCTGAAGATATTATTTAACTGAAAAAGGCCAGAGGAATTATTTTCATCTCAGATCTTGGTATCACAGGGAACATCCAATGCTGAATGCATTTAAGCATTCTGAGAAGGAGGAGATGTAAAACAGGATGAAACTATAGCCCGCAGCTGACTGTGCTGTCAGGGTGACGCTCTCCAATACCTGGAAGATGTGCAAATACTCTGTTGGAAAACTTCAGTGGTACATTGCACCTTCGCAGGGGTACATCATCCACACTGCCCCTGATGGCCTGCAGCATAACTGGATGAACAGCTTACATGTTTTGTTTTTTTCCACCAGTTTTCAATGATTTCTTTGACAGAGAGTCCTGGCAGGTAGCTTCCATCCTGCTTCAATATTGGTTTTAGCAACAGGAAGAATTTTACTGTCTAAAATATTAAACACCTCTTCAAATATTAAACCATTAACATTCTTCTTTTAGTGGTTAAATTTGTCCTGAAGCCGTGGTGCGGGCTGTACATGTGGCAGGGGTGCCGCTGGCGCTGTTCTGCTCTGCGGCACACGGACAGTCGCAGGGCGTGCTTTCCTCCCCTCGTGCAGAGGGAAGGGCTCTCTTTGCAGAATAAGTGACTTTGCTATTGATCTTGTAGGAAACAAATCCATGCCAATGAGCCTAAAGGGCCAGGCTGATCAAAAGAATAATAGACGGGTTGTTGTGGAGGGTTTCTTTCTCTCCTTTCTGTTCCAGTTTTAACAAATGCGATTCATTAAAACTGGAAGGTAGATAAATGACAAAATCTAGTTTCAGTGATAACCTCTGGGGGCCAAATGCTATCCCCATTCATCCCCTGTGCTGAAAACAAAGCAGCAAATAAAAGAGCATTGTGAAGTGGGAGCTAAAAGGAGCTAAAAGAGCATTTAGAGGCGAGGTGTCCTCACCCTCCCTCTGTCCCCTTGGCATTGCCCATGTGGATGTGCAAATGCAGTCATTGCAACCAGTGAACTGCTTGAGCAACCAGTTGCCCTGCTTCCAGGAAGTGATGGGCAAAAAGCGTCATCAGGTTTGCAGACCTAGTCATAAAAATTGAGATATTTGTCTCAGCCCAGCTGCAGACCCCAGTTTCTGTTGCTGCAATGTAATGACCGAATGCTACAGAAATGCTCCAAAGCTTTTCCAGATGTCACCAGGCCACTGAGCTGTAGTCGTTCTGCTCTGCCCATCCTTAGAAATGGGAGAGGAAAGTAAACACTCAGCTCTGTCTATATTTCTAAGGGGGAAATGACATTTCATAAATACTCAACTATGCTATTCTCATCCAATTTTCTATATTTGATTCATTTCTCAAATCTACTTATTCAGTTCAGAAGACTGAAATGTTAATCTAACAAGTCCTGCAGTTTTAGAAGCACCATGTAGCTTTTCATTTAATCTGACACTTGCATTTAAATGGCCCTATAGCTTTAGGGCATTGTGGCAACCATTATTTCATTATAACATTACTATACAATAATAAATAATTCTATGCATGATAACTTTTGAAAGGAAATAACATGCACATGATATAGCCCATATCAAGTATTGAAGGAGTGTGTGCTGTTATGGAATTTGTCTATGCACGCCACAGAAACGCCTATTCCCAGAGGCCAGATATCAACTGTGCAGTAAAATTGAGCAGCTCCTGACGATAGTTTGTTGTTTCCCTCATCCACAGCGAGGCAGGCTTTTTGTCCCCTGCTCTGGGGCTGCTAGCAAAAAATCTAGTTAATGACAGTTCTGGTAGATTTTAGCATTTGTATTTTCAGAACCAGCTAGGAGTTCCTGGTCAGTGTGCCACCAAGCAGTTGTCAGTTGTTAATCAACCGAAGTCAATTAGTGCTCTTGCTATGGATTTGTTCAGTATATGACAGCACTGGATGGCTCTTTGGGACTAGAAAGCAGATAAGAAAGGGGAAAGAAAGTTTTCTACATATGCCTTGGTTCTGTGCTTGAAATTCAAGACACTTTTGCAAGTTTTCACCATAATTTTTAAACTGAAAGTTTCAGCCAATCCTGCTCAGCCATTTTATTTAGCCTCCCAAAAGTAGCCTCAGTTATCCTATGCTCCTAAAAAAGTGGGAGGAGAGGGACATTTCATGATTTTTTGGAAACTCTAAGAAGAAATGTTGGGCTGAGTCTTTGTCAGAAAGCAAGTTGTATTTTTTCATCTCAATTCTTCCTCTCCAGAGCAGCACACAACTCAAATCAATTAACTCAATTCCTTCTTATTTTTAAGGATGTATTAAGAAATTAGCTTTCATGTTTATAAAAGTTCTTTTTTTTGTTTTGTTTTGTTTTTGTTTTTGTTTTTAAACTGAAATTTATAAGTTTCTCTCAGGAGATATATTCCATGGAGAATTGAATATATACATGTTCACAGACAATGGCGATTCATTAACTGGATGAAGTGTGGGGACTTTTTTTTTTTTTTTTTTTTTGACACTTCCTTTCATATGGAAAATCCAGTGCCAAGTTTTCATCTATTCAAGTTGTGTCACCTCTTGTAAAAGTCAATATGTCACTATTTTCTGTATGTCAGCTGAGACTGATGGGAGTGCTGACTTTAAAGACAGGTCAGAAAGGCATTGGAAAAAAAAAACCAACAACCTTTGCCAGAGCAGAGTGATGCTAAATGTCAGAGAACAAAGATTTAGATGCAATTTAGAGAGCTGACATGCAAAATGTGTACACTGTAGAGTTCAGAGACTTGGTTAAAATGTAACAAAGTCTGTGATATTATACCCAGATAGTTTATTACTTCCTCATCCTTCTCCAAAACTCCAGTGTTTCTTTTAAGGCGGAGATGTCTTTCAGCAGCATTGCAGGTCTGCACCATCTAGGGCAATGCTCAGCAGTGTTTTGCAGACTGTTACTCAACCTTCCCCACCACTTGGAATTGAATCTACTCATAGCCATTTCAGGATATTCTTTCCTTTTACATTAGTCCATTATCCCCAAAGGGAATCAAACTAAAAGCTTGGCTTAAGGCTGCATTTGTCTACCCAGACGATCATTAGAGCTGCCTAAAGGGAGAGCAGAGGCACCGACTGGAACCACTTCAGACCTGGGAATTCTGCACGGGTGTCAGTCCCATTTCATTCCTTCTCTCTGGCTATTTTTTAAAATGTATGCAGCACCATAAGGATGCTACAGAAGTACTATAGAAATCTGCACTGCAGCTTGCCTTTAACATGCAAGAAGTTTAGTCATAGAGTTATTCATACAAGTAATTGTCATCACAAAGAACTATCCCCCTTGCAGTGAATGGGATGGAGGAATTAGGATGCAGATATCTCTGCCTGTCACTCTGTAGAGGTCACTGTTTTGGATTGATGAATCATGAACCACAGTATCTGCCTGAGTACAGTTTAAGGTCTGATTTTTGGCTGTTCTTCCCTGTGACCTCTATTGTTGTGTCTGTATTGTTGCTTCAGTGCCGGAAATCAAAGGCAAGTGCAGACTAAAAATACTGTGAGCAAAAAAAATGAGCTTTAATAACTTGGTCTTACCTTTGCATTTCAAAGGATCTATCACATCATTCTATGAGCCACACGTTTTGAAAGATAATGCCAACTATACTAGAGGCACTAGTTTATTCATACCAAAAATTTTTGATTCTTTAACTGAATTCAGGTGCAAATACAAGTGAAATAGATACTCTCAGTTTCAGCAATGTGTTGTAGAATCCTTCAGTTCTAGGTCATTTATATTTTAAATATACATACATATGTATTTATATAAAATGTATACAGCCAAGTCTGGAAATGCCAGAGAAGCACTGCTACCCGGGTGTTGAGTGCCCAGTGAGAAAAGAGTTGGCTGCTTTCCTCTGTGCTTGATGGAGACCTGTTCCCATCACAGATCTGTCATCACAAGTGTCATGAACTGACAGCCCTTCTGCAGAGAGGCTCGCAGGTTGAGGAGAAGATGTGCTGGAGCCTCTTGCTTCTCTCAGATGTTCCCCTGGTTTGAATGACTCATGGAGGACATGAAGCCAAGCTCCCTTCTGGAAACACTCAAGTCGAGATCTTCATCCCAAGCCCTGAAGCAGCTTTCTGGTCAGGTATGTCCAGATTTCTTATGCGAGGTTTCTGACAGATTTCCTTCACTAACCACTTTCCAGGGCATCTGTTTCTCTTTGAGTACTTAGGACTTTTCTCAGATTTACACCCAGGTCTTTGTGCTCACAGAGAAAGGATCATTATTTCACAAAGGTTTCCTGGATATTAATGTATGATTTTATGAGATCTTATTTACAGGATGATGTAATGAAATGAAATGAATGAAATCTTCTGTTACTTCTAGTTCTTTCCTGCACCTTTTGGGGAAAGTATGAAAATAACTTGAACCTGCCAAAACCCTTTAAAACTAAAAGATTTTACTTTTAGCTTCTTCTGATATTCCAAACTACTTCTGGGGAACTTTGAGGGTCTTATATGCAAGACCTTAAGAATTTTCATCAGCACAATGGTTTGAGTAATTGTGACTGATAGCCATAATTATTTAAACTATTGCACTGTGTAGCCCCACCTCCCCTTTAATGGTTCAGGGAAGAATATATGTATCATATTAGCATAAATTTAATTTACTGTCTCATATAAAATGCAAATCAATATGACTAAACTTTAGGTAGCTTTCATTTAGTTTTTAATGCAAGGCTCTGCAGGGCAAGGATTCTTACCAAGGGTAAGGGATAAACAAATCAACATAAATCTACAAGTAATTTGAACTCGTCTGTGAAAATAGAGCACAGTCCTTTGAAGTGTCCCCTTTAGGGGTCCAGATGATGCTTTTTTAGGAATTCTAAACTGCTTGTTTTCTATCTACTAATTTTCTCAAATATGATGTAAAGAAGCCACCCTCAAATTCTTTGCTAGAAACCCTTATTTAAATATATTTCAAGGTCAGATCTTTAGCAACACCAGTCAACACTAACTGAGGGCGTGAATCCCAAAAATACTTTCAATAGACCAAGGTCTTGCTTTTGCTGCAACTCTGACTGATATCTTAATTCATCAGTGGATGATTAGTTGACTTCCTCAGGACAATTACCAGCAGTTATCATGGCTATTGTTATCAGCAGCCAGCATCATATCAACACCTCAGAAGCTCTTAGCCTTCAGTACTCAAACCACCACTGTAAAACACTGCTCCCCTGTACATGAAAGCTCCCCTCAGAGCCTCGTTTTCTGGCAAGGCTGGGAAAATAAACAGGCTTTGATGTATGCCCTGAAAGTCTTTCCAAACTGTAAGTCAAGTGTGACTTTCTACAAGATGACAAGAGTTTAACATGATTCTATGTTTATGTATATATTTATATATATACGTATATATTAAGTCAGAGTTCTTTATTTATCATAGGATTTGAGAAACAAAAGTCTCCTGCCTTTGATTGCCTGGGAGAAAACATTTTACAGATGCCTCTATAGAGTTCTAAGGGTTGTTTAAAGTCATCTGCTCTTTTAAGGATGGAAGTTCAAGGGAAATAATTTCAAAGAACCTCAGAGGAAAGAAACCGAAGTTGGCATATCTTCTCATTTGTATATTCCTTAGCTCTCATTTGAAAGAAGAAAAATTCTTGTTGTTCTGTATAGACAGAAGAACTGAGAGAGAAAATGCCAAAATTTGAATCAGCTCCAAAGAAATGAAAGCTCTATCACCTGCTGAAGTCAATGGAATGTTGCCATTACTTCATTTCAGAACTGGATCTTTATGTAGATAATGCAAATAGAGTTGTAAACATAGGTTAATGGCAGGATATAATGATTAAACCTCTCCAACCCTACCAACTCTCTACTGAAGATGCTATTCAAGGCAAGGCATTTAAATAAAAATCTCTTTAGAAAACTTGAGCAAGACTAAATTGTTTAAGAAAAAATGGTGAAAAAAAATGTTCTTTTGTTCCTTTTTTATCAGTTGTAACTATAAATTACCACCTGTATTCAAAGAACCATTCTGTCACTATTAGCCTTTTCTGAAGGTGATGGAAGTGCCAAATCCCATCTAGGAGATTTTATAGATTTGAAGGATAAATTCTCGGTGTAACTTGCTTTATTTAAGTACAAACAATGTTTCTGCACAGAAGAAGTAAAAAAGAGCCTTCCACAATCCCCTTCAACAGGAATTGCTTGGAGTTTGAAACAGACACTTTATCTGGGAGTCTGCTCCTTCAGAGCTCCATTGAAAGAAAGATACTGCAAAAAGGCTACACCTTTATTGAAATATGTTTATTGTATTCATCCACTGAAAAACAAAACCTGAACACAGCAAGAGGCTTTTTATACTATCTGTCTGGTCATTTCTGCTTAGAAAATTACCTTAAATTGTTATATTATATTGAACACACAAAGATAAGAAAAAGCTTTACTTAATTAAAAGAAATATATTGATAGCCTTTCATTTACCATTGGCATGCTTTCATTTTTCTGATCTGAAGCACCTCCTGAGCTGTTCACAGGAATGTGACACAATAATTTCAAACAGGATAAAGTGATTATATTATCTAATTTGGAATACAGTTGCATCATGGGAAAGCAGATTATCAGACAAAATGGTGTGTCAGCTTTATTCAGGAGAAAAGAGAATTGTATAGATTATTTTTCCTTCAGATCTAATATCTGCTGTTCACAGTAAATGACTGTATTTTCTGCTTGGTCATAGTTAATTTTCTTTCTGTTTTTGATGTATTTTCCTGATTTTCATAAAAAATACTCTGTGTTATTATACTGGCTATAAACTCAAATTCTGTTTTAAAACAGTCTCTCAATTTCATTTATTTGTGTCGTCATCTAGCTCCATTTTTTTCAAAGTATTTAGAGCTCAATGACTTAAGAATCCTCTCCAGAATGCTTAAACAAAAGCATTTGACAGCTCATTTTAGTCGCCTCTGAGCTAATCCTCTCCAGTTTGCACACAAGATCAGTGCTCCTCTGTACCTTTTCTCTAACACCCTGGCTCAAGCCTGTCCTTGAAAGGCAACTGTGGTACGAAGCGTCTTTGACAAACATGCAGTAATTTATTACTATCATCATAATAGCAAAGTAAAAATAAAAAGTTTCTGAAGATCATCCTTAATTAGCTTACCAAATCATATCAGCAAACCAGTACCAAAGAGCACGTTCACTGCTTACTGTCTTTCTGACTCTCATACTTACAATTTTGCCCTCTTGCATTTCATGTTTGATCAATATTATCAGAAACCTGATCTGGCTGCCATTGAAATGACTGCAAAACCTTCTTTGTTTTGACTGGAAACATGACCAGGCTCAGATTTTTGTCTTTTAATTAACAAGAGGTTTTTAAGATGAGTCTCATTATATGGCTTCATTTGATCTCCATAGTGACCTTTTCTGATGCCCTCAAAACTGCTTTTTGGAGCCTCACTGGTGCAGAGGTGAACCCTTTCCAAGGGGGTAAAGGGAGCACAACAGCAGCAGAATAAAACAGTCAGCTCTAATGATGTCTTGAGAATAACAAAGAATATGACTAATTAGATTAATTTATGGCAATATTTAATCTTTTTAAATGAATTGGAATCTGTTTTCCATCCCCCTTCCCTGGTGGTTTCTCAGAACTATAATGTGTATTCTTTGTAGATGTTGTTCCCAGGACTGAATAAAACCCTCGTGAGAATGTCTAACCATCTGACTTTGTTAATCCACTTTTGGAGATTAATGTCTAAACTGAACTGTAGTATCTGTCCTGCAAGGGCACCTAGCATTCTCTCTGCTGTTTTCAATACACCTTCATATAATCACTGGTCCCAAAGAAAGGATTAGTCTGTCATTTCTTGTGATTAATTCATCTTCTTTAAATCCCTTTTCAATAAATCTTTGAAATTAAGACAAATGCTATAAATATGGGATTTAATCGACAATGTAGTTTTAGTATTCATTTCCTTTCAGTATAGGTTTGGTCTCTATGCTTTCTGAAGTCTGTGGAGGTTATTCAGTTGCTCTTGCAATCTTTTCATCTCATCTATATGAAATATTTAAACTTCCAAAATTTAATAATGATGAATAAGACTGAGACTGGAGCTTACAGCAACTTAAGAAAAATTCTTTTATTTTAGTTGGTGGTGGACCAAGGCACTAAAGTTCTAAAATCAACAATCTCCTGTTTCCTTTAAGATGATTTTATTGCTACCCCATTATATTTATATGTTGTTTTCTTTACTGTTCCTCTTAACATACTCTTACTGTATTTCAGACTTGTTGACTAAAAGATCTGAGCTTTGCCTGGTCAATTTGTCTATAAAACGTTGTTCTTCAGGTTGCTTTTTGGGAGATCTGGGTTTAGGAGTAACCTCAGGTCTTTTGGCTCACCAGTTCAGCTGAGGACAGAAGCTGTGTCCTGCCTGCGAGCCCTGCACAGGCTTCCCTGGTGAGGTTATTAAAGCGAGAAGGGTTGAGCAACAGTGATCAGTGGGAAACTGAGGTGTCTATCACTCATGCTTCTCAAATCTTAATCTTTTAAACATATTTTATTGTTCTAAAATCTAAAAACTTTCTAACATTACCGGTATTCATTTTCAGTTTCCCCCTTTTCTCTCAGACAATTTTGAACTTCCATAAGACAGATATGCATGATACTATTAGAAGTGTCAATCTCTTCTTGTGATATTTGCATTCAGATGCATTGTATTGCATACTAATAATATATATTACAGTTATTGGATGTTCATTCAAGGTGCATACTTTTCTAAATGACACATGCTATTAGAGGATTTCATTCGTTCACTTTCCTTAATACTCTATGTTAAGGGTAACACACTCAATCACTGTCACATGTTTCTGCCTGTTAAGAAAACATATTGTCATTAATATTATAAATTCTTCCTGTTCCATTGACTAAGTACATATGTTTTTATATGAATCTATGAGTGAAAGTATGATGTTTTTATTCAAAAATTCATCCAAGTTATTGATCACATTCCATTTCTATCTTGTATCCGTCAATGCTTTGACTTAGTTTCTCATCTTAATTGCCCTTTATACACATGCTTATTTATTCTTTTCAATTTTATTTTCATTAATGAGCACATCAGCATTAAAATGCCCACATAAGCAAAGCTGGAACAAAAGACTTTGGTGCTTTGAGGAAGATGGTCTCCTTTTCCTTCATCTCTCACCCACTCTCATGCTTAACTCCCACATTGACCTATTCTTCTCTTGTCCTTTGGGAGATGAAGACATTTTGGAAATTGAATCTCAGCCTGTTCATATTGCTCATTCTGTGAATAGTCAGTGGTTGTTCTTCCTGCCCACTGGGGAGCGAAAGCAGTGGAAGAAATTGATGTGACATCTCTGACGGCCCCAACAACACCCTCTACCTATGGTGCTGATAGTGCCCAGGTCAACATAGATGGAAGTACGAAATCTGCATTTCTGAAAACCCAATTCTAAGTGAATTGTGAAAGAGCACAGTAAATTTTGTTGCAGATCTGAAAATATAATTAAATTCCTTAAAATCCCAATGCATCCCTCTCTTAAACTGGTCCATTGCCCTACTGTGAAATGGATTGGTGATTGTGCCTGACATAGCTGTGTTTCATCTCTTCTCTTTTCTCTCACCTCTTTCTTCTCTTCCCTTCTTCTCTTCCCTTTTCCTATTGTGCCTAGTGGTTCTAGATGTTCACGAAATGCCTGAAAATAGACCATTATGCCAAGGTAAGTCTGAGGCTCCTCTGATTCTTCTTTTCATCACTTCAAAACATTGCAAGGGTCAAACATATGTAGCTACTGAAGGTTGTTTTAGAAGAAGGAGCCTTCATTATTGCAGCTCAGAGGCAGAAACACATTGTAGAGTTTACAAGCAGTTTTAGTTTCTTGTTTGTTCTGCTTTACTTTCAAATTGGGAATGTAAAAATAGCAAATGTCTTCATTTTGTTTATGCTAATTTCATCGCTATGTAGGGCAAACTTCCTCCTGGTTTCATGGCTTCGTTTCATATCTGATTCAACATTTTATTGTTTGATCTCCTTTTTGGTCAATAATAAAAGTAGCTTCGGTGGCAATCTATCTGATCCTTACTGTATGCTATTAAATGGTTGTCATTATGTGGCTTTTCTGCAGTTATATCAGAAAATGTGCCATGGCCAAAACACATCAGAACAATAAAGCCAAGAGGTGGTAATGGGAGCATCCTGAAGATATTCCCTGTTCTGGTGTGGTCCTTGTCTTCCCTTCATTTAAGGGAGCACAGGAAAAAAAGAAAGAAAAAATGTCTAAAAGTTTCATTTTTTTCTTTTTTTTCTTTTTTCTTTTTTTTAGTAAACTTTGTTTCTCCCTGCCTGGCAGGAGGGAGAAGCAGCTAATGTCTCCCTGCTGAAAGCATTAACTGATTGCATTGTTGCTTGAGCACAGCAGCTGTCCTTATACATTTAGACTCCCAGTGACAACAAAATTAAGGCAGCCTCCCCTTCTGTCAGGCAATAAAATGATTTTCTCAACTTCTTTATTTCTTCTGAGAACTTCTTAGTGCCTGCCTTTCTATGACTGCAGTGAGATGCTACATTCGAACCGACCATAACGAAGGGGACCTTTTAGTGCTTTCTGGAAAGCCAAAAGGAAAAACATAAAATAACCCAGATACCAGTGTGCCCTGAGGACTGATCTCCCCCAGTTTTCCATTTGCTTTAAATTTGTTGATGTGTGTGGGTGTTTAATCTTATTTATGCCACCAATGCTATGCTCAGTAATTGCCCATTGCTTTTTGGTATCTGATTAAATGGATCCTGTGATGGCACCCATGGAAAAGCACAATTCCCCAGCAAGGAGGAAGGAAGATGCTCCTGTATAGCCTTAACTATTTAATTTTTGAGTCTGGAATGGTTGTAATGCTTCCTGCTAGATGACAAAACTAAATCATTTCTGGCAAGCTTTCTCTGTGCCAGTGTTGTCAACATGCCTCAGCAGTATAAGGGATCTGAGTTGAGAGTTTGGGCCAAATTCCATCGGTTCCTTCATCCTAACAGGTTGCTCAACACAAAGGGGGTAACCAGACCTTTGGCTATCCTGCAATACTGCGCTGGTCTTCTCCTATGGCTCTAGGCTCTGTTAAAATTGATGTAATAAGGCAATTCGGGGTTTTCCGCTCAAGTCAGCAGGAGGCAGCTCTGCGCTGGCTGCAGCACTGGGGTGGGAGTGACGCAGAGCTCGTGGGGCAGCAGCGCTGGGTGATCTTGGATGCGTGGGAGCTCAACCAGCCCCACTGTGCCTTGAGTGCTCTGGAAGCATTTCAAACCTATGTTTTTCAAGGTCAAGGTTTCGCTCTTCTGACTCACCTGAAGATTTGGGTGATTCGTTTCTGTTTGCTCTTTGTACTAGACCATAACATGAAAATGATTCCTTCTCAAATGATGTGTTCCATGTAGTTTCACCTACCAGGATCTTAGGACGATGTGGAGGCATAACTGAATAAGAAAACAATTTTAAACTCAGTCCTTTCCTCTTTCAGTGTCCTATTTTGGGTACTTCTCTTTAAACATACATCCTACCTGCAATGAAAGAGCAATAGCAATTGAAGCTGTATCAGTGCTGCTGAAAACTGAAATACATTTATATCGTGAATTGTATTTTCAGCTTCTGATTTTATACTTACTTAAATGTAAATATGTATTGTTTTTAATGAGAAAATAACCCTTCAAACTTTTAATGTCTTTTTTTTTTTTTTTTCTGGTTCTATTTGTGGCTGTTTATGTGCAGTTGCTAGTTCCAACTTGATGCTCTAAAAGCTCTGACTCTTCTATAACTTATAAATTACAGGGGGGAAAAAAAACCCACAGCACTAGGCTAAATCATCCAAATTTGCCACAGCAGGATCCTTCACCTATTTTCTGAAACATTTAGTTTCATTTTTTCCTCTTGATCTGACCCTCGCAGCTCAGTGTTGGCAATTAGCCCCCTGCTTCTTCTGTAGCTACTAAAAACTGGGGAAAAATAAATGTTTCCATTTTAAACCATTATTGCAAAGGCACAGCCGTGGAACACTGGAGACTCACATGATGTAAGGGCAATTTTCATAAAATGACACTCAGGCATTTGGGTTCTAGCCTTCAGAATTAAGAACAGTATATTTTCTTTAAACAAACAAACAACAACAACAACAAATCTTGAGGCAGTTCTATCTCTGTGGTTTCAGAGTATGAACTCAGATGTTGAAATCTCAGCTTGAGATGTTACTGTCCTAAAATCACTTATGCAGAGAACTCTGATGTGAAAAAAAAAAAAAAAAAATTAGTATTAAAGTAAGCAAAGTAGAAGTCTTCGGGAATGTGATTTCTTCCCCAGTGGTACCCAAAGGAAATGATCTCTATATGGAAGGATGGTCAAGCGATGAATTTTTTTGAAATTGTTATTGCAGGAGATCTGCAAAATGATTTACCATCACACATAGTCCTAACAGTACTTGAGAGCTTTTCGTAGCAGCTCCCTTGACAAAATATCCTTCCAATTACTGCTTCTATGCCACTCAAATCAAAATTAAAGTTTAAACAATCCAGCAAAAGGTTAGAGCAACTGTTACATGGCTGTTCAGTTCTGAACTTTTTGCAGACTGATACAATTAAGCAGATATTTCATTAAATCAGTAAATATCAAAATCAAGCAAGAATTTCCCCAAACCTCCAAGGCAGTATTGCACCTTGCTAGCTATGAGTCTGCTACTCTGTTTCTTGTTCAATCTATGGATTAAAATTTAAATCCTTTTTTCTTCTTTCTACAAGGGAGATATTAGAGCAGATGTTATCGACTGAGAACCTAATCCTGCAATGACATTGTGTCCAACTCACCCAATTTTCTTATGAAATTTGATGGTTTTCTTTAAGCTGCAGCTGCTTGCATCAACCACTTGCATAAGGAGCTCAGCCTTTCATTCCCTTCAAGAAGTACATTTCTGACAGGCAGGGTTGAAGGCAGAAGTTGGCTTAGGTACATGTGGAAGGCTCAAAAAGCCCTCCATACATAACTGTTAAACTTGTTGCCTGTGCTGGGGAGAAATTGGGATTTTTGAATGCCACTGGCAGTGAAGGTATTGAGTATTTCAGAGGGGAAAGAAACACTAACAGAGAAACATCGCATGGTGTCTGCTGGCTTCGTTGGAGGAAGACTCCGGCTCTGAGCAACCACAGCAGCTTTGTCGCTCCTGACCCCCCCGGCTCTCCCTTCTGCACTCCTTATGATTCTCAGAGATTAATCCGGAAATAACGTTGTGAGTTTTTATTGAGTTCCCATTTCCTATAAAGGTTTTATCTACTCCACTGTTGACTTGATGCCATTCTGCTTCAGAAATTCTACTCAACCTCGACTTTTCTGGTAGCACAAAGGCAGCTGAGAGCCCTTAAAGACATCATTAAAAATTTTATTTCCATACCTTTCAAAGCTCCTGGAAATACATGTTGTATTATATGCCATCATTGTAAATGGCATTTCTCTTAATGCAATAATCTCAGTCTAATCTTCCAGCAGTGTGAATATGCTAACAGGAAGGCTTAAAGAGATAGATGCTAAATAAATTAAAATGAGCTAAGGGAAGATGCTTTACAACCCCAGAAATATTGCAAGCATTATTTAAAGTAGTTAATATTTTTACAGCCTCGTGAATGCTAATCTCTAGGAAATCTCAGGTAGCAAATATAGTTTTAATTCTCAATTTTAGTTATCACAATCTGGAACTGTAAATTAATTTCAACACTATAAAAAGTAATAGAGACGTTTATTTTCTTAAGCAATCTGGCTTAATCAGCTGCAGACTAAATCTGAATTAATGGTCCTGATATGCTGAATACAAAATTAGTAATAATGTGAAATGCACATAATGATAATATCTGCTGGAAGAGTTATGCTTGGGTCCAAATTTTTCTCATTAATAAACTCCATTACTATTAAAAAATGATACTGAACTTTCTATCTGGCATTTGAGTGCTTTCCTGGTGTCTTCTTTACAACAAATGACACCTTTTGCAGTATTGGTATAGCCTAAATGTACTTCTTTCTCTTGGGGACACATTAAATGCAGAATTATGGTATCTGTCATATTTGTATAACCAAGAAGCTGACTAAGGTAAAGCCTTAGAAAAGTCACTGGATGTGATAGCCAGTCATCAGTCTGGATAGGTGGAAAAGGTAGCTAAGACCTTCCTTCAGTCATTAAAAAATGGAAACAACAGGGATCAACAATGAAGTCACAGTGCTGTTCAAGGAAAACACAAAGTGAGTCAAAGAAAACACAAAGTTATTCAAGAGCCATTGGTACTGCCCTGTCCAAAAGGAGGAGTTTCTTCAATTATAGGTTGAGGACTTGTATATATACGTGTATATTTGTATATATATTTACAGAAGTGGCAAGAGAAGAGACAGAAAGCAGCCCAAAGGCATGCATGATTGGACTGAAAATATGATCAAGAAGGAAGTGAAGAGGATTAAAGGCTTAGACCTACGGGAGGTACATATGGAGCCATGAGAAAAAGTAGCTTCCAGTGTTTGATCCTGTTGTGTGTCAGAAAGCATCACTGTTTTTAGTTAATTTCACTAAGTAGTAGGGTATTGCCAAAGAAAGCTATTGCTTTCCCTGACAGAAGCAACCCACAAGACTTTCCCTGTCCATGAGCCAGACCAAGTTTATCAACAAATGAATTTTACATCAATAACCAGACTATAATGGTGTTGATCTAAACATAGGTATGTATTCAACAGGACTGTATTCAACAGAAATGTCCAAGTGCGGCAGGGTGGTGTTGACCCCTGTACAAACCCAGCAGAGGGGATGGGGTTGGTAGCCCCATGCCAAACCCGAGCCTCTGCAGAGAGCTCAGCCCACCTGTGCCTCTGCCAGGCCCCATGTGCTCAAAGGTTATTTGAAAACCCTCACAAACAGGAGGTGAATCACTCTGTACTTGTGGCATTAAACAAAATTCAAAGTAAATAGCAAAGCAAGAAAGAACTTATTCTCCAGGATTAAAGATCTTTAACTTGAGAACTTGCAGAGAAGGCTGTCCCATCACTATGGATGCTCAAGGGCATCCTCTTCCCCAAACCAGATCCTTCCTGAGGGTGCTGGTGGGGGGCTGCTGGCCTTGTGTTGTATTCTGCAGATGCAGCAAGAGGAATGGCAGTGGCTAATGCTTCAGCGCTGGGCACCTGCAGAGGCGTTTGGGCTGCGAGCAGCAGACACTGCGCCTGGGTGACCAGCAGCGGGGGGCGCGCAGCCCGAAGCGGTGGCATCAGCTTCTTCTGCTAAGAGCTCAGCTGCCTCCAAGCAGGCCTTCACCTCAGAGAGTTTCTGTGGTGAAAGTAGAAGCTTTTGTGTTCACTAACACTTGCTTTGTTTTCTTCACTATGGACTAACAAGCCTGAGTCTGGAAAGCATGCAGGGAAAATCAGTATGCTTTCCGAACAGTGCAAGCATCAATTTAAATCTACAAAGTTGCAATGGGCTATATAAAGATTTATTAATCAAAACATTTGCAAAATATTGACTGTGTGTGTACGCTGTTAGGCCTGAGAGATCATCTGTGAAGTAAAGCTTGAATTAATCACTTCTTCTCATACATTAATCTTTGCAGAATAAAAAATATGTAGGAGATATTTGTGGATATTTTTCTAGCTATGTTTGGCTAAATGAATTCTCTAATTTAAAACTATTTCCACTCAACAGTTGTCATGTGGATGGTAGAAACAAAAACGGAGTGTAAGCAGCCAAAGCGTCGCTCAGAGAACAAACGTTGCTCTGGAGCGGGGCCGGATGCTTCTCCCCCGGCCCAGCCAGCAATGCTCCTGCATGGGCCAAGCACAGCCACAAAGCAAATTGGAGAGCCTCGGCTGCCTCTTTTTTGGCTGAAAATGCTCTAGTGAACACAGATCTACGAAAATCTGGTTAGGAGGATTTGGCAGTGCCTTTTCCCTGCAAAAATAGAATTGTATCAGAAGAATAAAGCAGAAGAAAATGTGTTACTGATTTAAAAAGGAGAAAACATACTGTAGTACCCAGGCAAAGAAATATTCCCATTTTTCTTTTAAAAATTATTTTTTGTTTAAAATGTCTATTTAATCTTGCATTACCTAAATGCAAAATATAACGTAAGTGTTAAAACATGAAAATGAATGTTATTTGCTAGAAAACATACAAATATTTAGTTCTTGTACCAAAATAGGAAAAAAAAAAAAAAAAGAAAACTGGAAAGCACTAAAAACATTTCATCGCATCCCCAACTGGGACCTACATTTTTGACAGCTCTTTAAAAACACGAAGGCATCCACAATTCCATCTGAGAGCCTCTGTAAACTACCTGCAGTTGTTTGGTTGCCAGCAAATTGCTTTAGTGAAAACTTTGCTTGGAAATTATGTGGGTGTTTTAATGTATTTAGGCCTCAAAAGGAATGTCACACAAACCAAGTATCTCTGATAAAGCAGTGTATGATGTGCTTCCCAAGCTGAAATCTCCCTTCCTTGGAGGATGGATGTCTTCCTGCTTGGCTGGGAGAGGCACATGGATCCTGGCCACCGTGAATGATGCTGAAAGCCTTATTAAACACTGGAGATTGTACTGATTAAAAACTGATGGCATAATGCAACCCAGGACATTTAATTTTATTAAATGCCAAGATATGTACCAGCATAGCCTGAAGTGCTTATGAATCAATAAGTGCTCATTTTATTTAAAGTTGCGAACTGCCACAAAGCGACCATACTGTAGTTGATATCTTTAATTTAGGAAAAAAAAAAAAAAAGAATTAAATTGTAGGGCTGGTGTGATGGTAAGCAATGGCCATGATTTTAATTCATATCTGCCTTTTAGTGGTTTTATTAAGATGTTTTATAAACAAAGTTTTAAAGTGCAAAGCATGTTATTATTTTATTTCCTCGGAACAACTAATAAGCTGGAGAGCCAGCCATGTATTTATAGAGAGATGTATTTATAGAAGAAATCTTCCAGTGACTGGGGGGAAAATGGGGAGGCACACACATCCTCTAATGTAAAGAAATGACTGGGAGCTTATACTTATGAACGTAGTGCCATAGCTAAATTAGATAAATTATTATCGGCCCTGGATACCAATGTTTGCTGCTATACACTGCCTGCTATTGCAGAATCACTCTTTTGATTTTCCTTCTCAGGGAAAGAGGGAAAATGAAAAATGTATTACTCTTTTCATTACACAGCTCTCTATTTTCTGTTCCTTATATATGTATATATATGTATATATGTGTATATATACAAACACACTTAGTTACTAACCTTTTTTTTAATTTTATTTTTACTAAGCACACTCGACTGCTCCATGCATGCCATGGGTAGGTGCGCGTAGCAGCAGGAGATGCTGGTGCTGGACGCGCTGCACCTACCTCCTGGTACTGCCAGGGCAGCCCAGCCCACAGCAATTTTGGGGCTATATATTCGTTCTCAGGAAAAGAGTGAAACCTAATGTAAATCTATAAAACCAATCTCTTCAACACTTAATTCTTCTCTTCAATTCCATTACTTAATGGAATAAACTTCTCTTTTGCCAACCAACACAATAGGCACAGAATACAGTATTTCCCTTCTAAAAGATGTCTGAGATACTTAGATATGGGGAGAAAGGTGTGTATATTAACCAGGAGCTTAGACTTTAGGAAAAAATTTCAAAAGCCTTGTTTGACTCAGTTGCCTGGGAGAATATCTCTGTTAGGGAGTATCTCCAAATTGGAACAGTGTGGGTGTTTATAGACATTCTTTAGAAAAGCTATGTCTCAAGCTATAATAATTTTACTTTACATATTTCACTACATAATGCATATATATACATATATATAAATAGGTATAATAATGCTGCCTTGTAAACCTCATGCAGAACAGATTGCATGAAATAAGATTAAAATGTTCCATCTTTTAGATAATTCCGAAATTTCTTACATCTGTAAATGAGAATGAAAACTAGAATGGTTCAAAAAATATCCAGAACTATTTTTTTGAAGATGTCAGAAAAGCCTCTTTACTTCCAGTAATGTTGAAGAAATGTTACTATTTTCTAATGTAACATAAAGCTGTGTGTGTCTGTGCTTGTGCACATTTGGGCATGCTGGAATGGGAGACGGTGCAGTAAACCAGATACATCACTCATTATAAAACCAGCAAAACTACTAAGTAAAATCCTTATGTGGAGCAAAACAATGCATGCATCAAAAGAAAAAGAAATCAGAGAAGCAGAGACACTGAAGAAAAGATACTCAGTTTAATTCTGAGTCACTGGAAAATATATCTCCTGGAAACATCAAAAATCAACATGTTCCTGTAGTAATGCATTGCTCAGAAGAAACAGTATTTTCTGATCGGCAATGTTTCATGAAACATTTTCCAACCAGCTCTAGCACAAATACAGCCAATTGCCATTGTGTGGGAAAATGAAGAATATACTTTATTTTAGGTTCAATTCCAGCAGTGCAAAGGAAAGTGGCCTCTTTAATCGAAGTTTTTGAGTCAGAGAAGTGGCGGTGAGGAACATTGCCCCTAATGGGACAACAGCCCTGATGGTGCCCTGCCCCGCTCCTGACCCTGGGGAAGCAAAAGTGCTGTTATCAAATCCCACTCAGTCAAAAAAGAAATGGTGTTTTTTTTTTTTTTTTTTTTCAGACAAACTCATAAAATCAAATCATGATTGAACTGCCAGATTTCTGGATGTTCAGAGCTGATAATTGCTTTCCCATTTTATTTTATTCTTTTTTTTTTTTTTAACAAGCAGAAAAACACTGGTAACTGCCAGTCATAGCAGAACTTTGCTGCAGCTGCCCACCTGATGTTTTTTCTCTTTTCCTAGGGCTTTAAGAATTGATCTGTCCCACTGACATTTCTATATGTTTGCTGTAATTTAGCTATATCAGCATACAATAATTTGAAGTTGCTTCTGGCTTTGGGGGCTTATTTAAAATCAGAGGAACTGGTCATTGGCACTCCTTGATGGCTGGGGTGTGTGTGGGAAGGGGCTGGCAAAATTCATGCTGCAGAGTTTCAGACAAAGTTTTCTCTTTTCTTGTTTGTGTCTGCATTTTCTCATCCATCTTTTTTTTTTTGG
>VXAA01000779.1:1736666-1765437 GCA_013399115.1 Anseranas semipalmata | reverse complement strand
ACCTCATAGTTTTTTGATTAGATAATGGTCAGAGCAAGAGAAATGCCAAATCCTTATACATACTCTGAAGATGACCAGAGGCATTATATACCAAATCTCTGCAACCTTGTTTAAATTCTTTTAGGTAGATGGATATTTCTGAATGCGTATGTATTAATTCATGAATGCAAATGTAAAAGAATGCCATTCTTTGACATTTTTGGTCCATAACAACCCTTTGGTAAGTGGCAGCACTCCAATAATCCACTCTCAGTGGCAGAAGGCGGCACACAGACATCATCTCAGCCCAACGGCTGAGGAAGGCTGAACCACTCCTCAGGATAAATAATGCAAAGACTGCGTGGCACTGGTTATTTCCATGCTATCTGTGCTTGGAAGAGCTTGCCATCCTTGTAGCAAAATTTTAACAGTTCAGTAGTGCGAATGCTTTCATACTTCAAACCACATTCACCCAAAGGCTATAGTGTGGCTGCATCTGCACAGACCCTTGAAAGTTTCAAGGTAACTGATATTCAAGAGCTCTGAGATGCTGGCAATGGTGCCTTGGAAACATAAGTGCAGAGGGGAGGAAAGGCATTAGGGATATTCAGTGTAGGGCAAGATCTGCCCTGCTTTTGCCCAGGGAAGGGCAAAGAGCAGTTGGACACACGCTCCTTTTGAAACTGAATAGATAAAACCTGGGAGGGGTGGAGGGAGGGAGGCAGCATTCCCAGCGCCGGCCCGTGGCAGCCCTGTGCATGCCAAAGCCTCTGCGAGCAGATTAATTCTTGCCTCCACACAGCAAATCATTGTGGGAAATTCTCTGTGACTGCAGTACAGTCAGATATTAATAAAATCTTTCTTTGCTTTTGCAATGTATTTATACGTAAGTGTGATTTAGAGCTCTGTGTCGAGTCCTCGCTAGCACCGCATACCAATGACCTGCACAAAACACAGCCTGTTTCTGCACTTCAGGGTAATGCTGATTTAGGGGCTGGTACAATAGCACACATGTGCTATTTTATTTAGTTTCTTGGCATTCATATTCAAAAATTGCTCTATAAAGAGGGGGGAAGGCATTAAAGAAAGTTTAAACGGTCTTAAATCACAATGAAACACTGCATTTGGAACAAACTGAAACATTTGGATAGACTCAAAATTGCTTTTTTCAGGAAGAAATATTTTGTTGAAGTATTAAATTTAAAATGAAAATCTTTGACTGTGACTGGTTTTAGTTTTTTCTACTTTGCCTAGGTCATCAAAATAAAATAGGCATTACTCTTCCAGTTGTTGGAAAACTTACCCTTGTCTGTGATTTGAGTCCATGCTCTAAAATCTGATTCCCAGTATTGGGCACCTCTAAGTGGGGTTGTTTTTTGTCTTTCCTTTCCTCTTTCCATTGTTTTCACTTTGACTTCTGGTTTTAGGGGGGTTATATTGTTCTTATTTTCATTTTTGTTGCTGCAGCCATGACTGACAAAATTATTTTTACATCTTTTTTTTCTTTTCATGAAAGCTGACAGTCTGAAGACTTTCCATTTCAGCATCAGGTGCATTAATAATATTTTATAAAGACCTGAGATGAAACCATTAGAGTTGGCCACCTGGCCTTTCCTACGCCGTTCTGTAGTTTGACTAACCCAGTCTGATTCAGACATCACTATGTCTTAGTGAAACACCAAAAAAGGATGGGGAAGTCAAAGAGGAGAAGTTCGGCCTCCACAATTTAGAGGGCTTTATTTATTTAGGGAGAATGGGGCTATCATTATATCTTTGTTTAAAGGTATTCTCCTTAAGACTAAGGAAGTTGTGTTTTTAAGGCATTCTACTCTGGTTTGAGTTTTTCAATGCTAGGCAAATCTACTTTAGGAAGCACAGCAGCAGAACAAAATAGTGAATTAGATCAATTTAAGTTCTCTTTGCTGAAGTAAACATCTCCTAAGGGAAAGAATGAAAAGATTGGTTGCTAGAGTTGCATGTCTCACTTGTCTTTAGTAGCTACAGTGCAAAACGTCTGACTCCTGTGTGCAGGGGAGAGGAGAGCACTTGGCCACGATGGTGGAGCAGAGTTGAATGATGGACTCTGTCCATCTGGTGGCACATGGCACAGGATCTGATAGGAAACTGTAATGACCATTGATTATCACCTTGATGTTGCGAGGGTTTACCTGTGTAAGAGCCTGCACATATTCCTCAACTGGCAGTCCCAAGGCAAAACAGTCACTTGGAAATCCACTTGTGCTGCAGCTCTAAGGAAGTTCAATGAGAGAACAGCTTTAGTCAAGTTAGCAATCTTCCTATTCTTAGGGTTTTCCCTTGTTTTAAGAAGGGCTTCTCCCATGGGAATGACAGAACAAGGCTAATGTAGAAATTATGAGGTTAAACACAGGACAATTAAAGAGCCTAATTTGAAAAGCATCTTCCACAGAAGATTCCTTCATCGCCTTGCAATGAACATCAGCAATGTATACAGAAATGAAAACAAATCTGAAGAAATATTTCATTGTTTAGTTCACTGCAAAGAAAAATGTTTTTACTTCATTAGGGTATTATCAAGATTTTTAAATACCATATCCACTTCGTTCTAAACTGTTCTCTTCTATTGAAAGCTATGTTAAACCTCTTCCTAATAACTCCTGCGATTAGCATCTTTGTAGAAATCCCAGAGGACAGGCTTCTAAAAGAAGCATTATATTTCTAGAGCCTCCCTGTAATTAAGCACCTATCAGGCCTTCTATTCAGCTGCATATGACTGCTCAGAAGAAAATCTTTCTTTGCTTGAATGAAAAGAGCTGTTTTGTTTAATCTTAGTGAAAGGATCACATTTATGTTATAAAATATAAGATTTTCAGATTCAGCTTAACTGAAAAAACGTGTACCCATTGCTTATTGGATACAAAAGTCTCCAAGCGAGTTGCAATGGCAGTGACAAGTTGCTGCTAGAGACCTGGTGGGATGGAATGATCCAAAAAGCTCTGTCAGAGCTCCACCAGAGCGGTCATCTCTTTGTTGAATTCAGTATGGGGATTATTAAATATCACCAGATGAGAGTAATATTTGCTTATCCACAGTAAAGAAAAGCCCAAGTCTCTACAGTCATTTCTTCAGTCTCTGTAGCCACAAGCACATGAAACACACACTCTTTTGGCTTTGATAGCATCAATAGAAAAAGCAAACGTTTAACACTGAGTGCAATTCCTAGTGAAACACCTTGTCCTAGGGCTTCAATATCCTTTTCATTCTCTGGAGTCCTTAAATCAAAATTGAACATTGTTTCATAATGCATGCTCTTGCTATATTTTTATTATTTATGATTTCATTTTATGTCAGAGTGTGTGGAGTTCTCCCAGGAAGTCAAGCACATGATTTCTGTCAGTAATCTCAGGTATCAAAGTTTTGGTAACTTCCTATACAACTCCACATTCCAAGATTCTTAATTCCAGTTTGGCTCCCATACCCATGGATGAGAAACGTGTTTTATTACACTTTTCGGATAATTACCAATGCACAGATGAAACTGTATGTTTACACAGTGCCATCTTCATTTGAACCCTTCTCTTTTAAAAAGTATTGGGGTGAGGAGGGAACTTGATTAATTTGTGGTTCCAAATGGTTACAAAGATGAGACAACACATATTTGACAGTGTTGAAAAGAAAATATACTTCAGAATAAAGTGGGAAGGATGAAAAAAAATCCCCTAGTAGTGATGTGAGACAACAAATACCTTTTATAGGATGTTGTTAAAGTTGACAGCAGTGTGACTTCACATTTTGAGCTATATCTATTGACTTGAAAGCCATGCTCACTCTGGTGTTTAATTTAACATTGTAATAACTCAATAGATTGGAGGATTTAATTAGATGCTTTTATTTATATTTCAAGATGATGAAAATCAATGTTCCTCTCATTTACCTTCACACCAAGCCCAAAGATGAATCTACACTTTCAAGCTACAGCAAAGGATAACAATACCAGCTGAGAGAGTAACTGAACTTGATGGAAGACAGATGCATTTCAATCTCCCCTTAAAAATGTTAGTCAGCATCTCTGCTAGCTTTGTTTGAACAGTCTTTGCATGAAACAGTCCTTTAAAATGTATTTGAGAATATGTATCTCAAATTATAAAAGGTACTGTCCCATCCAGATCTGGTTCAAGGCTTGCTGATGCCATTGAAAGTTTCTCTATTGAATTCAATGGCTTTGGGTTGGTCCATATGACTCCTTTTATTTAAGTTTCCCTTTTCAGAAGAAAATATTGTAGTACATTTCAAATAATGCTTCTATGCTGTTCCCTGTAATATAAAAGAAAAGAAAAAGCAAAAAGTAAACAAATAACTTTTATTTAATTGAAAGTTGTTTGTAGTTGTTGTTTTGTTTTGTGTTTTTTGTTTGTTTGTTTGTTTTTAACAGGTTACGATGAAGAACATATGATAAATAATTAAATAATATCCACATCACAAGCAATTGCAAGTCTCTTCTCAGTTACAACATCTTGGCACAGGTCTTTCACATTTGTCATACCATTACACTGGAGTTTCAATAAGAATTACTGTTTGTAAAAAAATTTGAGATCACTGTCCTTACAATCTCAAGTTATATTTGGCACCACCCCATTTAATTAATGCATATATATTTATCCATGAATTTCAAAGCTTTTTTTTTTTAATTAATGTTTTATTTATTTTTATAATTTCTTAGTCGTGTACAATCTCTGTCTCCCTCCCCAATCCCCAATGTTTTTCTTTATTGGAAATATTGGTTGTGGTGAAGTATTAAGATAAAATCTACATATGGTTTACTTTTAAAAGTCCATGGCTGAACATTGCTCTAATCATCAAGGAAAAGAGTATATAAGGACAAAACTCAATAGCAGGATCCCAGGTGTCAATGTATAGTGTACTCTTTGGGACAATTTTATTCCTCCAGAGCTTAAACCTGTAAAGATATAAGCATAAAAAAATCTCTGACATAAGTAAATTTCTGTCCAAAGATGTATTTCTATGCAGTCTAGCATAACAGTATTTTAAATTTTCAAAATAAAACATTATCCACAAAGGTTATTTCTATTTATTCATTTTTAAGTTGTAGGAGCAATTCCAGGCAGTATGGCTTTGAATCACGTACTCCCTCTCCACATGAATATCTGCTTTCAGGAGGGTTTTGGTTAGTTTGTTACAAAAGTGTGCTGCATTTTGCATGAATAATAAGGAATTCATGCAAGCAGAGACCAGCCATGGAGCAGAGCTGAGTGGCTTTATCTTGGCACATGCAGCAGCTCCACATCAGATTAAAATTTGTGGTGTATATGAAAGCTACAGCTTTGACTGCAGTAACAAAGCTTGTTTCTCCATCTTTCCCAAAGCATGCCAGGCCAGGGCTCATGGAGACACACACTAAAGATAAGGTCACACCGAGGTGTTATGAAGTAGTTTCTCCACTAATGAACATGGGAAAACCAGAGACTAATCTACATTCATCCAGTATTACAAAGCAACGAGAGGGAGGTCACCTACGATAACAAGACGTCTGATAATCCCTTGTTCTTCTTAGAGGCACACAGATTTCTTATTATGCAATAATATTCAGAGAAAGAAAAAAAATCTCACTTACTTGATATTTTTGGAATCCTAATTTCCTCACTGCTGCTGCCATCCCCACCATCACTGACTGTTCTTATTTCTATGAGATAATCTTCTTCAAATGGCACCAGCAGTTCAGCTGAAGTGTTGTTTGTCTCCAGTATATGAGTTTTGCTGTGTCTGTTTTGTCTGTACAAAATCTAAATAAAAAGGGGTTAGAAAACAAGAGTTATTTGATTTATTTATTTATTTTAAGTTTTAATGGATTTTTTTTTATGGCTGAGAATACCTTCTGTCATGTCCCAAACTTTTCAGAATACTATCAGCATCCTTCAGAGTATTAAATTCCATTAGAAATACAGAGATATATTCTGCAGAATTTTGTGATGGAGACAACAGCAGGCATTTACTCAGCCTGCATTTTGCAAGAGAGCCCTTGTCTGCTCACCTTGAAAGTAAGGTTACAAAATCACTTATGCTGTTCTGTAAATATGAATGTTAGACACCTTTCCACAAGACTTCAGCCTGCAACATCTTTTGTAACCAGAACTCATTTGACAATCACGTCTCCACTGTGGGGACTGAGGTTTTAGCTGTTTTTTGTTTGTTTGTTTGTTTTAACTTTGCCTGTTTGTGGTGAGCGTTTATAGTCAAATCAAAAAACTCACATTGACTTCTGTGTAAAATTACCACCTGCTAAAGAAAACGTGGGTCACTTCATAGCAGTATGTTTTTAAAGAGTTCAAGAAAGGACAGAAGTTTGGATAGTAGCATCTGGGTTTCCACTTAGGAAGTACATTTCTGCAACTAAGTGCGAGGGATGCAGTGACTGCTTGCACGTAGGTCCTTTTGATAAGGCATCTCTGGGCCAGGGTGCGGAGCGGCCACCCCAGTCCCACGCCCAAGTGCTCTAGGGAGTCTGGATGGGGTCCTATAGACTGTGATCAGCTTTGTCCTCCAAAAAAACTTGTTAGCAGTCTTGACAAACTTTTGACATTTTTATGCTAAAAAGAGCAACTGAAGAGCAAAGCAGAAAGAGAAATAGAGTTAACAGGCATCATACATTAAATACACAGAGAGTACTTAAAGCACTCTTTCCATATCAAAATGTAATAGGCAAGTGTAGCCTAGAAGCAGGTACATTAGACACAAAGGAAAAGAGCTTAATAGTCTAGTTTTAATGTTTTTCCCAGTGTGTGGAGCTACTCAACACACTCACTAGAAAGTAAAAGGATGTGATCTAAGGAAAGATTGCAAGGTGGATTTTATTTTTTTTCTGTCCTTTTCCTCGCTGGGCATAAATAACTCTGCATAGACACTAAATGCTGAGCAACACAAGGATCTTTATCCTGAGAACCTTTCCTCATGTAAGTGCTCTCCACAACCATTTTTACCATCCTTCAGGAGTAAAGAAGTCTTTCCTGAAGTCTTTTGAGGTCAGAGACACTGCAAACAAACTTTAAACTAAATTTTACTTTCCTTAAAAAATAGATTTATAGAAGCACTTTCTACTTCACTCACATTGATCTTCATGTGAGTGTCTTCCTATCTATTTTCAAAGACACGTTTATGAATTGTCAGAGTGAGGACTTTTAAATGTGTTTTATGTCTCTTTAATTCTTAAGAGACTGTTCTCTATTTCTTACAGATGTGTGAAGCTGTTTCTGAAAAAGATGTGAATGCAAGAATCTTATACAAGTAAGATTACAAGGGAAATGGGACAAGAGCGGTCCAGTGCTAGGGACAGAATACCCTTGTGTTGGGATAAAGACGTCCTACTCTGAATGAGATGTTCTTCCATGCTTTGTAAAAATGTCAGCCAACTGTCCCAATAACTGCAGAAAAGTCGCCTTTTTCCCGGTAACAAATAGTCACATTTCAACAAGGCACTTTTTGCACCTCTATTATAAACAACACGTATGATTAATGGGAAAAAGCAATGACTTACTTTGTAGCCTAGCACTTCTGATTCATTCTCCATTGTTTTTACATGTTCCCAGTTCAAGCAGATTTTGGAATTTGTCAGTTTCCAGGCGATATTTGCCGGGGGTTGACTCGGTGCTTAAAAAAAAAGATGATAATCACAAGATACAACTGAATATTAATTTGCATAGTGTAATTGAATGAGCCGCTGACATGGAATTAGCAAATGCATTGGTGATTCAAGTCTAAAAGAGTAAAAAATATTTTCCAGTCCATCATTGCTCTCATATTAGTCAGAATAAAGATCTATTCATAGCACAAAACCACTTACTGTGAGAGTTCATTTTGGAAATTAGGCAAAGCCTGACAATGTCTGACAGTTCAAGTTACATTTGATAGATTTTGGTTAAGTATTATGTTGTTCCTATCTATCTTTTAATGGACTAGAGAATGTTTTGCTGCATGGATTTCAGGAAAAAAAAGCTAAAACTAAGAGCAGAATACAAAAGGCTAGATTTTCATCAGCCATGCGTACAGGTTACAAAGAGTTGCACATTAAAGTCTCCATGTGATCCATCGTGAAACATTGCAGGATTTTATAAATTCTCAGCATAATAGGCTGAGAGTAGATTTTCAAAGGCTTTTTATGCCTAAGTGCCAGGACTTTGAAAATTTGCCGACAAGTGACAGAAATTGAATCCTGTGTGAACATGTGGAGTTGAAACTGTGCCTTTGAGCTAACTCTGTCTCATATTTAGAACAACACATTATCTCCATCTCCAAGGTGTGTCCTCCTGGACCCTGCCTAGGAGGACAGTGCTGGGAGCATTAGAGGAAATAAGGACTTAAAAAGAATTAAGAAAAGAGAGAAGAGATCTGGAGAAACAGGGCTTCTGGGCTGTGAGTATCCCAGACATGACTTTAAGATGTTAAACTTCCAGGATCCTTCTTTTTTCCCTACAGTTCCTATATATTGATGATTAGCATATGTAACTTAGAAGGCACTGTTGATTTGGTAATACTCCATAATCTATTTCATTTCCCAAAGAGAGAGAATAAATTGATGGTGTCTGTTGTTACATATTTGTCTGGTTCCTGACTGTGGAGATGCTTAATCCATCCCACTGGTAGGGAAAGGAGGTGTTAGCGAGCCACCCAGGTGAATCTAAGCGGGTGTCCTTCCATGAGCCATAAGTCAGTGCTGAAAAAAGATTCATTTTCTGTTTGAAGGCATTTAAATATATTCACATGCGTAAAACCACAAATGTACTTAAATTTTGTTTGGAACTTCTTTGCTGCTTTCAGCAAATGTTTTAGATAAAGAATTTGATTATAAAACATTCACAAGAGGCAAAGGATGTCGAATTCTTAATTGATTGGGTACACAAGCAAAACCACTGTGAACACTTCCTCAGATCTAAGATGACCGATCCTTTCCACAACTGACTTCTTAGAATCAACATCATCAAGAACGGTTTGTAGTCCTAAGTATATGCTTAAGTTTATTAAGTTACTCTTACGTTGACACCTTTTTTTGTTGTAGTTCTACTGAGTCCAGGTTTATACTTGCAAAGTATTTCTAATATCTACATCTGTTGAGATACGTATTTGTAAAGAAAAAGACAAAGCAATGAAATCTCTGAAAACCATGACATATAAATAAGGAAACAGAAGAGCTGAGCCTCATAACAGCTCCTAGTGGAGCAGTATGCTCAAGGAAGAAGGGCATCATTTCCACTTTCCAAGCAGTAAACTTAAACCAGGATATCAACTTAGATCTTAAATTGATCTTAGATAAGTATGCTTCAATCAGAATTGCACATATTTGGCAGAAGGCCTATTTAGTTTTGAGTTTTGCTTAGTCTATACAACAATGCCATGCACAGAACATTTTAGGAATCTTTGGCAATGAGTACAAAGACAGAGCTATTAGCTTAAAGCTAAAGCTCCTGCTGTAGATGTACATTGTTTATATTCTCTTGACGTATTATCTTTTCTTATATTGAAAGTGCCTGCATCTTTCAGAAACAAGAGCTTAAAAATTTAATATGTTTTTAAATATTAAATGGGTTATTTTGACTTTAATTTTTAAACGAACCATTAGCACCATCCTGAGTTTGACAGAAGATGCAGTCAATGTAAAACAAAACCAAATTCATTCTCTATATGTCCAGCCTCTTGACTGCTGTGTCTTTATCTTTTCTTTCATACAAATATACATACAAATATCAAGAATAATCTCCAGAGATTAGTTCATTTTCCATTAGGAAATTGTCTGTGAGAAGAGTTCTCTTTGAATTTTTAAGAAATACCTTCTCTGGCTTTATTTTGGTTTATGTTATCTACATCAAATGGTAACTTTTATCATGAACTCATTAAGAAGTTGATTCCTGACTAGCACTTTAATAACCTGGAATAACACATGGACAAGAGGACAAATGAGGAGAGACAAGAGAAAAGATTCCCTTTTTGTGGAAAATGTCTGATCAAGTTTTTACTGGGAAAACATAGTCCAAGAAAAGTATAAAAAAAAATTGAAAGACAAACAGTAATGAACTTAGGGCACGTGGGTATGTAGCAGATTACCAAGATTTTCTATTTTATGACTATTTTGCTCTTAGTGAGCGTTTACAGGTTCAATCATGTAGAACGGGGCTTAGTACCTCCCTATTATCTCGGAGGATGGCCCCTTGAAAGCATAGATTTCATGAATTCATTTCTCATAAGTAGAGTAGCATATGTTTTTGCTTCTATAATTGCAGGAAATTTAAACAATTACTGACTAAATAGTGTTTATCTGAATGTACCACATACACTATTCTCTGTACTGCACAATTTAGAGATGTCAAGAAAGCATCTGGTGAATTTAACAGTTTTCTTTAAAAAAAACAAAGCCATATTCCCATACCCAAATCTGTGGTTTGACCTGTGGAATATCTTTCCTTTATTGAGTCTGCATCTCTTTTGAAATCTCCTGAAAGCAAGTGGCACACTGTTGTAATTCAAAAGGAAATCCTTCCTAACGGCTGCTATGCTGTAGGAACACAAATACCCGTGTTATCTAGTTTTGCAAGTGTAGAGAATTACCTTAGCATATACACATAATAGGGCAAAAGAAATAAACTTCCCAAGTCTGATTTCAGTCAATGAGAATTTTGGCTTCTGTTGAGACAGAACTGAACACCAAGCTACATATTAAATTATTATCTTCTATACTACAGTCTGAGTAAACTCAGTGGTTACCACACAATTATTATCAGGGAAGAGACAGAGAAGTTTCTTAGTGACAGATTTCGTTGCTTAATTTGATGAAGAAATATGGGATCCCGTTTTCTTTGATACTGCAACATTTAGCAGAGCCGGGTCATGGTAAGCTGAAATGTCACTATCCCACTTGGGAGCTTGCAGCATTTGTTGTACAAAATTGAATACTCACGTGACTTCTTAGTAGTGACATTTACTGGGGTGCTGGAGGGCCCTGTCCCTGCAGTGTTGTAAGCCCGAACTGTTGCAAAATACACTGTGTTAGCTTTTAGTCCCGTGATATTTTTGGCTGTAACATTCCCAGTGACTCTGACTTTACCGGCTGTGCTTTCCTTGGGATCATCAGTCCAATATAAAACCTGAAAAGCCAAAACAAAGAAAAGGCAATTCATTGTTTTCAATCAATTACAGAATTGGCTGGGAAGCAGACATCCTAACAATGAAGATTTCAAGGAATACAGGATTTTTCATATTCAAAACTCGCAGGAAATAAAACCAAGCATGAATATTTATAGAGAAGAAATAAAATTTCAGAGACAGAATACCAATTAAGAAAGCAAATGAAATCCTTAGCTTTATAGATGTCCAAAAGGAAAACTTTGATAATGTGTGAAATTTTAAAAGCTTGTTTGGTTTTATGGTTTGAACATACTTGAAAAATCTTTAAAAGATACAAAGAAATATTTATCTCAATCATCTAGGAGGATTTTAATTATTCTGTATCCTGCTTCTAATTTTGATTTTGAGGATTTGATTTTGGAAGATTTGTGTATTGTATGTTCCTCCTACTACCTTGGTTTACACGTTTGTAATGAAAGCACAGAAAGTATTTCTGACTTGTTTTACCCTTGCTTTATTTTATCTACAAAAGATTCACTGTGCAAGTAAAATGCCCAGGAATCATATCTGAGATTACTTTGAAGTACTCCAGTCAGAAATATAAAAATTCCACCACTCCCCCATGCCCCACAGGTACTGCTGCTCTGTCCTGGGAATGCCAGATGCAGCTGACACTGGCGTTCTGCTCCCACCCGGTGCTGGAGAACTGAGAGAAGCCAGAGGCAGGCTGAGTGCCACCGGGGTCTGGCAGCACCCGTGTGCCCCTGCAGCTCCCCCACCCTGGCCCCTGAAATGCCAGTCCCTGGATCTGGCCCCGGGCTCAGTGCTGTTATGCCGGCAGCACATCCCAATGCTCAGGGCAAGCAGCCTGTCAGTTATTAGTACATGAGCAGCTGCTCGCTATCAACAGGAGTGAAAAGCCCAAAGCCTTTCAAATATGTCGTATCAGAAGCTTTGGATGGTAATGATGTGCGTTTCTTCTGTAAGCAATGCTGTGGGTCATGTGCATGTCCCCTAAATACCAACAACCCCATCGTGCTCAGACAGTGTTACAGCTGTGGAAGAGGAGGGAGGATCAACCTTGTTTTATGGAATCAGGCACAAGTCCTTTTATAGTGGCCATCACAAATAATTAATCTTGAGGTTTTAGTTTACATTACAAAAAGGCTCGGACACAACTACAGTCCTGGTCTGTAAACGCTTGTGATTATCTCAGGTGAAATGTGGCTAATGAGAGCCAGGCAAAGAGCTCCATTATCTCCTGACTTGGCAGTAAGGGAAGAGGAACCAGAATATGAATGTGGCTGGGGAAGGGATGTCTGGAAGGTGCCCAGCACCAGCTGCCTCACCTCATAGCCCAGCACCCTGCCCGTGTGCCTGTTCCACGCGATGTGCTGCCAGGAGACCTCCACCTCTGCCGCCGAAATACTCAGCGCCGAAGTCCCTGCTGGTGCTATCTTTGGCTCTGGGTCATGGGAGAAAACACAGCCAGTGGAACATTAGTGGTATCAAAAGGGTGTTGTATCAGAAACTTAAAGAGATTCAAGAAAAGAAGACAAGATTTTTGGTAGAAGCAGTAGGCAGAGGCTCAGGAAACCTGGTGTGAATCCCTAGCTTAGCTGCCATTTATTGTGGAACACCAGCAAAACTGTAATTTTTCAAAATTGGTCCTAACCTGTGATCTGGGACAGATTTTTAGAGGAGGTCAGCTGCACTGAGTGATCTGGGCTCTCTAATAGGTAAACTGTTTTGAATGTCTCCTGTTTTTTCCCAGCCCACTCAGTGGGAGCTCCTTGGGGACAAGTATGTTGAAACATGCTATCTACTTAAAGCAATTCTGAAAATCTGTCCCTTGCTTTTGTTCACTTCAATTTCCCATTCTCTGTCTTGTGCCTCTTGAAAATCTGCAATGAGCAGCTTTGAGCAGACTTCTCTTATAGAGCTCCGAATTATCATATGTTGGACCTATGGCCACTACAAAATCACTAATGAGAGTAATGTGTTTTACCATCTTCTCCTGAGTAGACAATGGATACGGAGCTCAGGGTCCCTTCTCCTTCATTGTTGTAGACACCAACTTTCACTTCAAAAGGAGACAGAGGTGTAATGCTTTCATTCCTATAAATGTATTTGCTTGCTTCTACTGAAGCCACCACTGCTTTTGTCCAGGTTGTTGAGCCAAGAGGGCGAAACATGATGATGTAGCCAAAACCTTCCCCGTTTTGTAGTTCTTCTGGAACTGGCTGTAGTGACAAGGCAGTCAATAAGCATTTGCAAGTATACACTGTTTTAATTGAATCTTCATTCTCTCAGTATATTTTAGTAGTATTGATTCAGTTGACTGTGCCTTAGAGAAGATAATAATGTTTGTTCCATCAGTCAATGTAATATTGAAATAAAAATCAAAATAATAAATCTATTGAGGCAATCAATTTAGAAACAAAAGATCTGATCAGCTCCATTAAAGTTATTCTCTTTCAGGCATGAAGTTTTCAAAATTAAAAGCATTTCACTGAGCACAGGTTGTAGCTAGTACTTTTTTCCCCCAAGGAGTGTGGGAATGCTAATTTTAAATAAATTATTTTAAAAGAAAGAAAGAGTTGGGAACGGAGCAAATGCATGCATAGAAGTGCATGTCAGCAGTACAATTGCCTGTGTGTGTGCACAGTACTTACATATTTTTAAGCACAAGTGAGAGTCTTGAGTGCACGAACATTTTCTTATTTGTTTGTTTAGAACAGAAATGTTATTGCAAGTCAACATGACAAAATTAATGCTTCTATTAATAAAATTTCATGTCAAGATATGTATTAATGACTCATACTGAACAGACAATTACATCAACACTGTATCCAGCTTGAACTTTTTTATTTTCTTGGGAAAAAATACTTCTACATTGGTTTCTCAAAGCAAGAGAACATTTGTGAAACAAGAAAAGATCAGTAGCACAAAGAGGAAGGAAGCTTTTATCAGCAAAACTTCAATTATATTAGATGCTTGCATCAAAGCCAGGTGCAAGGAAAACAGTTATGAAAAATGGTACAAAAAATGCAATGGTTCCTGGCTCCAAGCTTCTCCCCTGTAGAGAAACTACCAGGAGCACTAACAGTGTGAGAAGGTGGGAGGTAAAAAAACTCAGGGAATACATCAGCAGACTTCAGGGCACTGAATTTATTCTTTTCTTCATAAATTCCTTGTAATTTATAGAAGGTCAAATTATAACCCTGATCTGACATATGTAACAAATGTTGTCATTTTTTAAGTATTTTATAAACCTTAATTCCCCAATATGCCTCCTCCTATTTCTTGTCCAGCCCCGAGAGAGTTAAGTGTGAGAGATGAGGGTGCACCGAGGATTTATATGAGTTCAAGCTACTTTCTGGAGCATTTAATTTGTTTTTGAGGCTTCCGTGACCTCAGATTTAATCAAGATGTTTAGTGAGTTCATCACAGAAAGCTGGAGAGTCGTGTTCAGTGTTGTTGGCTTGGCATAATTAGTATTTCTTCTGACTATTTTTCAGGACACACTATGGAGTCCAACAGGATAATTTGATTGAGATCTCTCAGGTTGTTTTTCAATTTTCATGTTCTGCTCCCAAAGAGTAGATCAGTAGAAGAGAAAATGAAAGAAAACAGTGAAAGATGCATATGGAGGAAAATTCAGTTCAGTAAAAGTGAAGTTTCACTCTATTTGGAGCATGCAGAGGGGAAAGCATTGGCAGTATTATTTATCTTGTGGGGATTTTTTCTTTTGATCTCATTTTTTTTCCTGTCACTTCCCTTCCTCCCCCAAAAGGTTGGTTAAATGGCAAAGTTATCAGCATACAGGACAACACAGGTAACTCACTTAGCTGATAAATAACATTACTTTTAGTTTAAATTAATTCATTTCCTTTCTTTCAAACCATATATATGAGCTTGGCTATTTCTTTGGAAAAAGAATGAAGTCAAGGGAAAGAGCAGACTCCTTTCCCTGCTTAAAAGTCTTTTTTTTTAATTGAATAAATATTTTCCACGACTTGTGAAGGGAGCACCATGTTTTTGAAGCCCTCGTCCAAATTAAGAACTAAACAGAGATCATGTGCAGCCTCTGAGGTATTCACACCTGTCCACAGGACACATGGTGAGGCTGCCTGGCCCCTGCCCTGCAGGCTGCGTGCTGCTGACAGCCTGGGATAGCTCCTGCTGTAGCCAGTTGTCTTCAAAGCCAGGTGAGATATTTACCTAGGTGAGTCACACGTATTTTTCAGCAGCAATGAAAAGCCCAGAGGGCGGATGCTGTGTTTCAGTCAGTTTTTCCACAGGGGCTGGAGCACCTGCCCATCGCTGCAGAGGCTTTGCAAGAGGCTGCCTACCTTTATCGCGGTGCCTGCAGCGATGCGGGTGGGTAGCTGGAGAAGGGAGGCTACTTCTCACAGCGCTTACTTTGTGCTCTCTGAAGTGACCTGTGCTCACTCACTGCAACTTGTAGTGTGGTATTAACAGTTCTGAAATTGTATATTCTCTCCTCTTGCTGGAGTGCTGGAGAATTAAAGGGCTCATCTCCTTTAATGCATAATAGGATATGTCTTGTCAGCACAGTGTTCCAGAATGAAAAACATGTAAACAAAAGTATGAAAAATGTTAATGCAGAAAACGGCCAAGCAGATTAGTGTGTTAAGCACCTCCTGTACAATGGAGATAAGAGGGTTATACAGACTTCTAAACATCTTTATAACATGCCTCTTAAACTGTTTATTTTTATAAATGGTTCACTATAACACAGAAAACTTGCTGTGTATCTTACAGACTGTTTCCTCTCCAGATGCAGGAGGAAACCCAGGCTCAGCCCAAGCCAATGGCTGAAAGCCTCTGGATTTCAGCAGGGCTGTGATTTCACCCATAGACTTTTCCCCATTAGGCAACTTAGGTTAATTGAGTTAACAATTACCTCCCATGTGATGACCAGCTCAGAACGGCTCCCTCCTCCTCCACTGATGTTCGTTGGTGCCACCACGGGAACTGGAGAGCAAGAGACATTGGTGCTTGCGGCAACCCACTGCTGCTGCCAGGGGTCTTGTCAACTGCAAGATTAAAGCTTTTCTTCCCAGCTCCTCTAACATGCAGCTACTCTGCCTTTCAACACGTAGAACAGGGACTACATTATGTAACAGTACATTTTAAATGAACTGAAATTATGTTTACACATTTTCAAGTTTCTAAGGCTGAAGCCACAGATGTATTTGATACATGAGTACCCTGGTTCAAAAAATTAATTAAAGAAGCTAGTAGCATCAAGTATCTGACATTATTATGCCTCATCAACTAATTGGCAAAATGATGTTCCATTCAGACTGTAGCTGCAACACTACTGATTTACTAATTATGCATTTGTTCAGTAAACATGTTGTTGGAGCAATATATTAATTTTTTTTAATTGGCTGTATGCTTTGCTTAGGAAATTCAAAACTCATGATTTGTTTTTCTCCTTCTCCGAAGACTGTAAGTGGCCAGAAGTGCATTGATTAGAACTTGAGTTCCCCAGCATTGCTCCAGGTGTATGCCCCAGAGGTCCGTGGTTGAGGTCAAATAACATGCTGGTGCTGCAGGATGAAGGGGCTTCTCATCTGTCAAATGGCTATTGGTGAAGAGGCAAGGAAAATATCAGTATTTGTCGCTTTTTACTCCATATTTCAGTAAATATGGAGCTCACCCCATTAGCCTATAAATATTTCTGCTTTTTGGGAACTGGGTTGTTGTGTAATGGATGGGATTTAGACCAGTTTTGTTCTTGTATAATTTACTATAAATTTACTTGGAAGGATGATGTCATGTTCTTCTGCTGCTGGAGGAGCATGAAAAAAAAGAAGACAACTCTGCAACTGAGAGAGACAAAAAAAAACTGTAAGAGGGCATTTGTACTCTTTGCCATCTCCAAACATTTGCTACTATTTCTGTAAGTTTCAAGATTGTTTTTTTGTTCCCTTCATTCAGCTTTCACCGCCTAAAAATTGGATGTGTCAAGACTGGGCTGAAGACGGGGTCAGAAATAGGCAAGACAGTTATATCTCAGAAGCTTTTTCAAAGATTTTGGCAAGTTCTTCCATGACTGCCTGCCCTTCCCCATGTATTTCTCCCAATGTTAGCACAGCTGCAGGAGTAGCAATAAAGGCAATAGCCCTTCGTGTTCACAGAAGTTTGTGCGAACCAACCGTCACTTCTAGGTTCAAACCCGCATCTAAATCTTTATCTGATTGCGTTCTCTCTAGAAACGTAGAAATTTTAAGATAAATTTGTTGTGCAGTCAGAAAAGTGAGTGCAAGTGCAAACAGACTAAGCTTTTTTTGGAGAGTTTAGCATAGGTATTCAGTTTTGTCACTCACAATCCATGTCTTTGTGCACATCAGAGGTAAATAATCTAAGACTGAAAAGAACATTAGAGGAAAAAAATAACAAAACAGACTTTCAAGCTTAGTGCTTCACTGTTTCATGAACCAGTTGATGCTCAATTAGTTCATGTGTTAAATGCATTCAGTACTTACTACATTTGCATGGGAAAAAAATTTGTACTACTGTTCAGCAGAGCCTCAACTGGGTCATAGTTGAGAAACAGATGAAAATTTACAGTTGAGTGCATAAACAGAGGCTCAATTAATTCTCAGCTCCATTTTAATGAAATGAACAGTGGCTCATTTGCATCCACAACTCTACTAATGCTCAGATTTTAGCTGGCAAAATAGCTATTATAACAGCAAAGTTCAAATTCACCATTCACTGACAGTCTTTTGCTCTCCACACTTTGATGCTGGATTCAGTTTCCTATTCTGATAAAAAATTAAAGACAAGCTGTTATTCCTCCCACTGCATAGCAATGCTTTGAAGCAGAATGATTGACAGCAGTGAAGGGGTTAAGTAGCTAAAACCTGAAGTGAGTCTTTCTGTTCATTTTGTTGAGCTTCAGATTGGGCTGTACTGTAAGGAAATAATGTTCCTTATGCTATTGCCATGATAAATAATATTAATTTTATTGTTTCTTTCTCTTTCTAGCCCTAGCCTTGTGAATCCTCCCAATAAAACTGATAAAAGCTTTTACTGATTGCATAGATGGTTTTGAATATCACGCTTTACAAAGTCCTGAAGTAGCAACAGCAAGAAAGACCCTCTCAAGACTAATTTTGGCTCCATGATCAATCATGTGATGGAGAGCATCTATCTGTGATACTCTGTGGGGAAATTTAGAAAATTTGGCCTCTTCCTGTCTGCAGCATCTCTTTAGCTTCCTCTTTTCACATTGCCCCATCTTCCTTGCATGTGAAAGCATCCTGTGGTTCTCCTGCTGGAGGGAGGGGTTGTGTACCACTTGGGTAGACATCCCCCAGCCACCTAAGCACAGGAAGGATCAGTCCCCGTTTGCAGGCTAGAGGCTCTCAAGCCCTTCCTTTTGCTCAGGAACATCCTGCAACCTGCTTCACTGCCACACTGGCCAGGCGGTCCCACCTGCTAACGAGGCTCCGATTTCTCCCTCTGCATCTGGCAAGCTGACAAAATCTATCAAAATTGGTGTTCTAATGATCAAACAGTTTTTTTTTTTTTTTTCTGGCATCAGTATTCAGTAGAAGCTTTTGCTTCAACAATAGGAAAAAAAAATCTCTTATTAAATTTAAATCAACTGATTTAATACATTTTGAAGTAATTCTGCCTTGGGACAAATATAGCTTATTGACAAAAAAAAAATCTGGTAGGTATTCTGAGGAGCAAATGGATCCCCCTTTCCAAGGATATATGTATTTTCTGCTATATAATGTACAATACTGTATTTTGAGTTCTGTCTTGAAATGCAGCTTGCCAAACTTCAGAGCATGGCAAATGAGATAAAAAGAGAAGAGAAAGTGGATTGTAAAAGCTCCTTCCATTTCACTGCTTTCCATCCTATAAATGCTGATTTTATAGGTGGGAGAGAGTTGATAAGCAGGGGGCTGAGAGAAACGTAAAACAAAGCAAAGGTTTGGGCTTCAAATAAATTGTACCAAACAGAGAAGGTCAAAGGACTGACAGTGTTGGTCATCCAAGAATGAGCCTTCTTCCCATGAGGTTCCAAGTCCCGGAAGATAAATGTGTAAAGGTTAGACAGACTGATAGTAAGGATCCTGTCCTGGAGTCAGTGGAAGCTATTAGCTTCACTGGGCTTTGGATGTTGTAATTTATTTCCTCCAGTTAAAGCCAATATCCTGTCTCCACCGATGCTCAGATATCAAACACCCTCTGCAGCAAAGCTTTATGTGCTTGTGCTAGAATATGCCAGTGAGCTGGCTTTATCATTTTCTATTCAAGTCCCTGAGCAGAGTATAAATGCAGTTATAATTGGAAGAAAACAAAAGTTGTTCCACAATTGCTTGAATGAAAGTTTGTGTTCAGGCATGGGGATTAGATATATTTTGGAACATACTGAAGCATGGGCTAGCTCCAGCCTTTATTGCTGGTGATCTCGTAACTGGAGAGAAAAGCATGTGGTATATCTAAGTCATGTCCGAGCATGCCTCACATCAAGTATCGCAGGTGTGCTGTCAAGAAGACACAGGACCCACAAGCTAAGCTGCCAGACAAGTATGTAAGTAACCCTGCAGAAGAGAGGCTCTGCTGCCACAGGCCTCTCACACGGGAGAACTGGCAGTGTGCCTGTGTGGAAAAAAACTGGGAGAAACAAGGGATTTACCTGCTGCTTTGGTTTTCAGTATAGGTGATGGTCTGCTTGGCTCCCCAATTCCAATGCTGTTGCTGGCAACCACACGAAACTCATACTCAACCCAAGGGCTTAAGTCAACTACTGTTGCTTTGTGAGTCCTGCCATTAAGGACTTCAGGAACTAAAAGTAAGATTAATATGTCAATGAAAATGTATTTTTGGAGTAATTAATGGTATACACAAAAAATACAAGGCAACTCTCAAACTGCTTACCTGTTGGAACTGCCTGCCATCCAACTGAGAAAGGAGTTCTTGTCTGAACACTGTAGAGCTGTACTGGACTATTATTATCTACTCCAGATTTCCAGGATAACACAGCAGTAGTGCTAGAAATATGTTCAACTTTAACATCTTCTGGTGGACCTGGGGGGCCTAATATGAAAAACATTTTAAGATAAAGGTATTTAAAAAAAGAAGACTCATTGCTGGACTGAATTGGGCAACTTTTACTTACTTAAGGCAGTGGCATTATTCATGAAGGTGCATTTTCATAAAATCAGCACAATCTCTAAATAATGGCTTCATGCCTGTATTACATTTTTTAATTAATGAGGGGTTTTGAGTCAGGAAAATGAATGTCTTTATGTTACTAAATACAAACAAGGGAATGATATATAGATATGGTTTTTGCCTGACAAAGAAAGTTTCCCAGTGTGTCTTTCATTGAACCATACAACATTTGTGGAGTTACTATTGAATTTAATGAAAACTGAGGTTCAGCAAGAATTCAAGATGGTACTTTATAGAGATTTCTGATTTCTGCTAGGGTCTACAGATCTGCTCCCATCACAGCATTTCTCTTGCTGCTGGTACTAAAAGAATTAGCTAAAACTTCAATCTTACCACTTAGTTGATCATAAAAAATGATCTTTCATATTATCTCCAAAGAGTAGATAGAGGGCTGGTCTCTTGATTTTTCCAGCCTGCACTGTGACCCAGAGATGCCCAGCAAGGAGCGGGTGACACCATTCTGTTGAAAGAAGACGCCTTCCCTAAGCCCTGCCATGTTGAACTGCATGGCAAGAAAAATTTACCTTCAAAAAAAGCCATGGCACAATTGCACAGATCTCCCATTGTGTTACTGAAATGTTGAATTGGCATCCTAGGATTTTTTAAACAACAGCTGATGTTAAGAAATAGTAATTCCTCCAGAGAATATAAAATATGTGTCTACATTTAACAGACATACCTCTTACAATTATATCTACTGCTGCAGATTGACTGTCTAAAGTTGTTTGTACTATGCACGCATATTTCCCAGAATGATGTAGCTGAATATTCCTGATCATCAAATCCCCAACAGATTCCTGGAGATACAAAGAAAGTAAACTAATCACTCACACCATGCTTTCCATACTGGACATTTTTATAAATTGCTCAATATTAATAAAAAATTCAGCTTTTAAATTAAAATATTCATAGCTATCATCAGTTTCTTTCATGTGGACATTTTTATTATGGCTTCACAAATAACTCAAGCGTCTTTATGAAATTTAAGAAAGAAAAATAAATGGCTGCAGCCCTTGTAAAGAAACAATGATTTGCCATGCATATCAATAGCAATGGAAGAATTATGAAAAATGCTTATGTGGTCTAAAGACTGTGGCAAATAGTTCCATTAGGCATTAAAGAGTTTTAAAAACTTACTCCTCCAATTCTTTCAAAATGATGTATTCCTCTTTTAAAATCAATTCTATTGCCATTGAATGACCACGTGAACACCACATCAACGGAAGGGTCGTGAGACACCTGGCATGGAAGGACTATGCTTTCTCCAACTGTTACATCCATATTAGAAGGTGGAATAGTAATTACAGTCTTTTCTGTGGAGACAAAAAAAAATCCTTTTTATTAAAATGCTTATAAAAATAGTAGATCTTGAATGAGTTTTGTGCCATTTGTGAAATGATGTAAAATTGGCCCAAATGTTCCATAATAAAGAAGATTATCTCTAATATGATGATGATTTCAGAACACTCTTACCCATGTGTAGCCTATTACTCTTGCAGTATCAATACAATGAGCACTCTGTGTGCTCTGAGAGCAAGCAGATGTCAGAGGCAACATGCTAAATTAGTCATATGTTACCTTGTAAAACCCATAGTCGATAGATATGATTTCAGCTTAAAAAGTGCAGAATTCATTATTAAGACTGTTAGAAATATGCCCACAGTTCTTCAAACTTGAAAATCCCTTCTTATAGGAAACTGCAGCAAAAGCAAAATTGGTATCCATCTCTGCTTACTATATACGTTGAGATCCTTAATCTATATTAATGTTAGTAGTACTTTATTGTAGTGTTTACATTACAGCTTCAAAGAAGATTTTTCAACAGACAGAAAAACTATCTATGTAATCTTTTTTAACCCCTTACACTGAGAAACAATGTTGCAGATTCTATTAAGAGAACTAGCAGTTTGCTGAAGGGGAAAGAAATGGATTTATACGACTTCACTTTTGTTGTTATGACTGGCAGATAGTTTAGAGATAACAACCACTTTGTTGTAAGCAATTCCCTTGAATAAAGCTTTTGTGCATGAAAGTGTTATAAAATGGTGAGAACTGAGAGGCACATGAATAAAATGAGAGCAGAATCTATTCAACAATATTAATGCGTTCTGAAAATAATGTGAGAGGAGGAGAAGAAAATTTGCAGGAGCTATATTAGTTTAGTGTTCATTCTGGCTTAACCCTATGTGTTAGAAATGCATTTGCAAATTCAGGATTTTGGTTACCAAGGCCATGGTTCCAAAAGGTTGATGCATGATAGGGCATCCAACACCTCACCTTTAAACACAGGTTTGTTCAGACTGTTACCATCACTGCAGTAACTGATTAATATGTAGGTTCAGACAGGCAATAACTTGACTGGCTTCTTCCCAGCATCTGAGCTACGCTGGGTGAGTGATTGTTATAGCATTGGTCAAGTAGCAACACAGTAGAATGTTACATTTTCTGCCAACCTTTTAAAATAAAAATCACTGGTTTCAGTGATATATCTGCTGCAGACATCATGTAACATTATCCAAGGAAACAAAGAAAGAAAGAGTTTGTCTGATTTCTATTGCTATTGTTATTATTTCTATTGTTATAGGTGCTTTTTTCTTTTCTTTTCTTTTTTTTTTTTTTCTGTCTGGAATCATTAGGCTGGCTGTCTAGAGAGAGTGTCAGAGGTTCTCATCAGGATCTAGAGCTCGGGCTTGGAACACTTTCTTAAATTTCTCTGTGTACGCTGATTGCTCTTCACGACTATGTAAAACTATCATCGTGGCAGCTCCATCAGTCTGTCTGAAGTCAAGGACTGCAGAAATGTGAAGGCCTCAGATGACTGTCTTGAAGATACTTGATCATTAAGTTAAAGCAATCTCTTCTTCTCCCTGGAAGCAGAATGTCATATACAATGAATTCCAGATGATTCAAGGGCCATATTCTCTGTTGGCACAACTCCACTGATTTCAGCACACGCTGGCAAAGAACTTGGCTCCATAAATCTCAAGTGAAGTAATTCCATTGTGAAGTACAGGTAACTTTTATAGAATAATGTTAAAAAGTATCTGGGAACTACAGAAAACTTCTACAAAGTTTTCTTTTCTTGCTCTTTTTTCTCCAGTACTTCTTATCCTCACAACTGAAATAGATCAACATGAATAACACTTTGAGGTGAGAAATTCTATTACTTGTGGTAATGCTATATATATTAAAAGAAGAAGAAAGAATGAATTCCCTGGTATAAGTTAAAAATTGGAAAGATGCTTTTGTGATAGCTGGAACTTCTCTTTTACACCTACAGGTGGAGAAGCATGATCTGCTGGCCTGTTATGGTCCTCCAAACCCATCATCTCTTCCCTCAAGGCCCTTCTGTGAGAATCTCTCCCTCCTTAAGCCTATAAACGGTGTGTATCTACACTGAGCTGTTAAAGCCAACTAAGTATGGCAGCAAAGAAACAAAGACCTTCCGCAGAACACCACAACCTACCTCAAAGTAGGAATGCTACATCGCTCTGAATGTTCATGACATGCTTTCTCCCAAAATCCACCTGGCCTTTGTCTGCTCTGTTTTCAGCTGTGCAGGAGAGATGTCTTCACACATATTCCCTCATGCAAAAGATTACACCCGATTTACAAAATGTTGAAGAGTCTGGTAAGACTCTTCTGTCACGCATCTCATGTAGCTCCTGGATCTGACCTGTGCAATGGAGTTGGGAGAACCAGGTGGTGGGAACCGGCTTCTCTGAAATCACTGCAAAGGGTCACCTCCACAGCTCCTGCCTCCTGTACAGTGTAACATACTGCTGGGAATGGACAGGACTCATTTACAAGTTCCCTTACAAGGCTCATTTACAATGTCAATCAATTAGGTGCAACAGCATGTTTCCTGAGCATTACATTGGTAGGCTCAATATCTGGATATGACTGAATGGTAGTTACAGGGTTCAGCTTCCCAGGCCCCTCATATAGACTCCAAAGCCCAAGATGAGCTCTTTGCTGACTGGGATAAACTGCTGCTGGTATTTTATCTGTCTTGCTTAAAGCTGATTTGGGTATGCCTGTTTTGCACTGCTTTGATGACAGCCTGGAGATACCCTCTGAATTGTGTTACCCCAGCAAAGCGCCAAATCAAGGCACTTACTTCAGGGATGAAATTCACTTTTTCTGCTTTGGTCCATTAAGCTTTAATAAAACTTTGCACCACTACTGAATTTTCCACGTTTCAGGTACTCCCTGTCCTTCAAATTCCTTGTTAAAATACCTACTGTTCACAAGACCTACATCACCTCTACTGCCAGAAGACTTAATGCTGCCTCATTTTGCAACTCTTACTTCTCTGTATTGGATGGTTGGTTACCAAGATTGGTGCATTTTGACTCTCCTACAATGCACTGTGTACAGGTACAACATTCTAGAAATAAGTAAAATACTATAAATAAAATCAATTTATTTCTATGGAAAAGTTGAAGCAAAACTAAGCAAGAATGATACAATTAGGATTGCACAGAATTTGTAATCAAATTCAATAGTTACATTCTGAAACCCACAGAATGCAAATAAAAAATGATGTTCTTTACTGTAAAATTTTTAAGACTCTACCTTGTTGTCTGCTGTACAGGAAGGGGCCATTAGTTTGTTGTGATTAAACTGGTTGGGAATTTTTGGAAATTTTTGTTCAACAGAAAGTTCCAATATTATTATGGTTGCCTCATAAGGTCAGTAATGTTATTTCTTGTGTCATTATTTAAGCAAACCTCCAAAGAGGTCAGAAATAAGATAAATGCAATCCAGTTATGTAATATGATTAGATGGATTAAAAATTCCAGAGATCATTTCTCTCTTAAAACCTACTGAACGAGAACCTTGAGATAAATATTTTGAAGAAATGCATTTTATGGAACTCACTACTGAACTGATATTTTGGAATAACAGAACATAAAGGTTTCTTCTTCTAACACAACAAATCCCAATAATTGTATGTTAATTCATAAGTTAATTTCATAAGAACTCTACCTTCTTATTGGCAGGAACCCACTTGCCTCCACCAAATAAATGTTGAAGACTGTCCTTGTGGGACTTATACTGAGTTTGTACGTGAGGTGTGTTTTTTAGCAGTGTTAGCAAAACAAACAAACAAACAAACAAACAAACAAACAAAAAAACATTTTATTATGAGATTATCATCCTCTTGTATCTCCTGTTCTAGCCTGCTCATATCCAGTAATACCACTGATGCAGAGTGGTTCACTTGTGCAATATTTTCTGCTTCTTTTATGGAGTTGTCTTTAAGACTACTACCTCAAATACTTTTAAAAGCTTCTTAAAAGCTCTTGCCTCTACATTGTCTATCTATCTTGCTTAGCAACTTCAGACATGTATTATATGGCAAATCCCCTTCTAGAGGAGAAAATAGGTAAGATGTTGTGAGTGCTTGAGGTATAATAAAGACTTCTCATACAAAGAATAAACAACTCAATGAGCAGCAATAAACTTAATTTGCACATTAGATATGCTTTTCCAAGTTCTGACATTTCAGTTGAAAATAATGCTGAAGCAATGAGGCCTATAATTGAACAGCCAAAACTTCTCCAGAGGGGAAACAAAAACAAATGTTCCCTGCAAAAAAGATAATTTTTATACCATGTTGTTACTCAGTGTTTTAATAAATTTCTTAAATGCCAAACAAAATATTTTTTTCATTTTTTTTAATGTGATTTTCCCATATTGCTCCATTAGGATGTATATATGTGGTATGTGAGATGGTATCTAACTTTAATGAAGTCAGAACTGCTTAAACCCTAAACTTCTCGGTTTATTCACTGCTAGCTGTGCTGTAACATCATCTCAGATTACACGTTGCACTGCATCAATGCTAATTGCTCTTTCACAGTATAAGTATGAAAGTTTTAGACAGCTGCAGTAGGTTAGGAAGAAGGACATTCCTGGAGGCTAGAGTAACTATTCTGAAGTGACTGAAAAAAAAATACTAAGAATAAAATACTTAAGAAAATACTAAGAAAATAGAGTTACAAATTGCATTTAATAACGTGCTCTTCTCGTAACTGCAATCATTATTAATGTTAGCTCTTTCGCAAAACTGATAAGTATGTTTACTATAATCTCCCAAGTTCCACATTTTAACTTGTTCTTCTCATTTAAAATCAATGAATATGAATAGTTGTATAAGAAAACATCTGTACTGAAAAGATCATACAGGAACAAAGAGAAAGAAAACATACTAAGTTTGTCTCAATTTTCCTTCTTTTCTTTTCCCTCATTGATAAAATATCAGAAGATACAGAGCACAGTCATTTCACATGCTGCTCACAGCAACAGCTACACAAACAATATCTCTTTTTATGTCCTCCAGCTCTGGACTAGTCCACCTGAGATATAAGTTGGTACTAACACTAACACTTTTTACTAACGGAGACAGACCATCCATCAGCGTAGCAAAAACTTGAAGCAAAGGACTGCTTTGGATGTAATAGACTTTAATGTCTTCCATGATGCATTTATCTGTGTTTCAAAAATGAGTGAAAAACACTGCAGGGAAGATACTCCCTGCAGAGCATCACTGCGCAGGGACCAGAGCCAGTGTGAGGTCACACCAGGAGCTCAGCCCCAGCACAGACCAAGATGCAGCTTTGAGGAAAAGAGAATTCCAGGAGACATGACCATTTGATATGATGTGCCTCCTAGCAAGTAACTTGATTTTCTGGATGTTTAAACTGATAATCAGAGGCTGCCTTTTAGGAAGTTATTTATACACCTCCAACTACAGCATCACTACATCTGCAAATGAGAATCCTGGCTTCAGCAAGGCTCTCAGAAAAGCTGAATTAGGCACTGAAGTTCCCCGTGTTTTCAGCAGGAGCAGTTAGACCATTAGAAAGCGTCATCCAAAAGCAACATGGATTGCTCAGTGATTTGCCTAGATGTCACCACCAGGTGAATCTGAGCAAAGCCATGTGCCTGAATGCTGGCTGTGCCCACTGCAGTGAGCAAGGACTGCCATCCAAGTGGGACCTTGCACAAAAGGTCCCCTTCTGCCAGCGCCCACCTTCCTGGGCAAGCAGCACACCCTTTGAAGCGATAGTGACCCTGGGGCTATCTGCCTTTTGCAGTAATGGTTGGAGTCTTGTGGTTACAGCACTCATCTAGAGAACAGGGGACCTGGGGTCAAGTCCTTCCCAGACAAGGGAAGCGCAGCTTGGTCTCACCTGGCAAGGACATCCTGTGAGGAGAGGGGGGAAGGACAAAAGAAGGAAACCTTGCCTTACAGTCCTAAAGGTTATTTTTGTTTTATATACAGTGGCTACAAACTGTGACTGGTAGACAATTACCTGCACTCAATGCCTTAATGAAAAACAAGGAGAGAGAAAAAAAGAAAGAAAGAAAACAGTCCTCGCTGATGTACATGCAAAGTCTGGGAAAGATCATGCACTAACTTGGTAGTTACACTGTGCCATATCTCATGAGTTCCCATCAGTCATTTTGTCTTAGAGGACTTACTATTCGGCTTCTTATAACTACCCATACTGAGACAAGTTGTTTTCTTTGTAAGGAGAGAATTTAAATTTTACTTCATATTCATTATGGAGAAGAAAATAAAGGTAAGGTGAGAAGAGGATGTTTCTCATTCTTCCTTCAGAAAAAGACCTGCTTAGTTACACGGTCCTGCTGTTAACTGTCAAAATGGTTTAAGTGAAGCAATAGTCAAATGTAAGGAAATGTAAACAAAAAAACAAATGTTTTCAGACTGTATCCAGGAAAACAAAATAGTCTGAAAGCAGAGAAGATACTCTAACAGATTTCTTACTTCATTGTTAATGCAGCAATTAGACTAGGGGAGGGCTGTGGAGGATGGCCATTTTAATACTCAGAGTCAAAAGCCAAGTGAATCATAAAGAATAGTTTTCACTTGGCTCTGATTTGTGTTAGAGTTATTTGCCAAAGTAGCACCCAGCAGCTGGGACACAGAGGAAGAGTGGGTGGCTTTAGGATCTGCAGGGATGCAACATACGCAACGTATATCTGTGCAACATATATCTATGCTAAAGAAAATAAAACCACCTGATTTTCAGATTAATTCTTGATGTCTTATTTCTTTGTTACACCCCAGCTTTAACACCTCTTCTGAAGTCTCAGATGTGATAGAAATCATATAAATAAGCTGAATAAATTCATGTAAGCACACTGCACAGGGTACACCAAACTGCAACAGTGCTGCCCATGCCGTGGCATCTAAATGGTACTGCAGTGCAAATATCATTATTAATGTTACTGTATGTTTGTGTTGATATCTTGGGAGACTTCACTGATAAACAAATTGATCATCAGACTAGTGCCGTCATGAGGTTTCCCTTGCTGCAGGTGGTGCAGCTCATTTTCAGCTGTAAACTGCAAGTAAAAACCTGTCAATAGCTGACTGATCGGCGCAGTCTTGGGCATCCCAGAAAAAAAAAAAAAAAAA
>VXAA01000779.1:1693240-1736658 GCA_013399115.1 Anseranas semipalmata | reverse complement strand
AAAAAAAAAAAAAACACTTTCTAATATTCATAAAGCACAAAGGAAAATCCTAAAATACCTTTCACAATCAGGTTCCCTGAATTTCTGGCAATTCCAAACTGATTTGTTGCTATACAAGTGTACACCCCGGCATCTGATTTGGTGATGTTGGAGAGCCTGAGACTGCCATCCTCAAAGAAGATGACCCTGGGAAAACAAACAAACAAACGAAGAAGAATAAGAAGAGACTTCTGTTACAGGAACTGTAATAAAGATGCAATGCTTCTTTTAATATTTAAATGCTTCCAGTATGTTTTTTGTATTCTACAGAACACGGAATATATATCAACTAATTTTCACCTCTCCTTATTATTGATTTCTATATTAGGAATGTTATATTGACATACTGGAATTGACCATTAACTTATCTAGTTCACTTGCAGTAAAATTAGGAGTCTCAAGAGAAAGAAGGAAGACCCAACTCATTACCTAATTGTGCTACATCTTACCATGGGGAGCTTTTTTTCCAGATCCCAATGTTCTGACGCTGTCCTAATGTTATGTCTGAGGCCAGCTGCCTGTGCAATTTTGTCAGGATTATTAAAAGACATTAGCAGACTAGCTGAGATGCTGAAATTCCATCTCGCAAGCCAAGGAGCCAAATCAAATACACCACTGTCTCACAGGGCCCTCAAATCACCTTGTTAGTCACTATATTGTTCACACCAGTTTGCAGAGGATTGGGTAAATCACATTTAATAGTAATTTCAGAACCACTCCTGGGTTTTATGGACAAAATTAATTTCTAAGCTTGTTTACATGCCTCTTCATGTCAATGAGACATTTCAGGATGTAAACCAGCGCAGTGTTCAGCATGTTTTCTTTAGGTAGGCTTTCATGGCATGCCTGGCACCTTTTTGCTTATACATACAAGAACAGAACTTCAGGATTTAGGGATTTCCTTCACAAATACACAGAACATGCATCTATCAAAGGTAGAGAGTTTCAAAATGAAAACTGGATTAGCTAGGCAATGAACTTTAGGACAGAAAATAATATTATCCCATAAGATTTTCTTTATTTTGTGTCAGTTCTTCAATCCACCTGTTGCCTCTGAGAGATGTTGAAGTTTTTGATCATTTTTTCTGAACTCAGAAGGATAGCGGGCTGAAAGATGTGAAGTTCCTTGAAGTTTCAAGAAAATGGGGTCAGGGTTTCCATGTACAGCCCCTCCTGCCAGTATGGCCACTGTGTGAGCATGCTCCTTAGTAGGCATCAGAGAATCTGCAGCTAACAGGAAAGAGCTGCGCTCAAACACCATGCTTTCCTAGATCTGACAAAATCCAGATGTAAGTCATAAATCCACAGGAAAAGAGGCTTCATTCATTCCAGTGCTTACAGAAGCACTGCATTATTCTTTCATATTCCTCTTTTAATTGACATTTAAATCTAATACAAGAATCCTTTTATAAAAAGAAAATATCTAATTCATGCATCACAGCTTGGATATTTAATATTTATTACTGACAACATAAGATTGGATGATGTAATGAATTATTAAAGGAAACGAACAATAACAAGAGCAGAAGTTAAAGCTGGCAGTGCTATCATTGCTGTTAAATCACAAAAACCATCACAGCATCTTGCTGTATTCCACTTTTGTATTTATATGCTTGTAGCTATATGCATAACACACATCAGGCCTTGTTCTGCTTCCCATTACCCTCTCCCAGCCTCTCAGCTGACGGAGGGAAGCGCCAGACTCAGATTTCTGACCCTGCATTGAAACACAAAGGCCAGCCCGTGCTGCAGCCCTGCCAGTGAGCTGCAAAGCAGGGGCTGCAGCAGAGATGGGTACATGGGGTCCAGCTGAGGCTGGATGGAGCCATGGGGACGCTGGGGACGTGCTGTCCATTTGCTCCCACTGCTGAACCAGAAGGATGCTCCATTGTGTCGCAGTGCTGACTGAATTCACCTTGCAACCTACATTTTTCACCAGCTGTGATGCATGCTGCTTCTTCCCCTCATTTCTCTCCTTATAAAGTCCTGACTCTGCCAAAAGATTTGCCCCTGTGCAGGGGCAGATTTAGGAATGAGGAGCCCTGAGCCGGGATGTCTGCACGATGCTGGGCAGCATGGAGGCGAGGGGGACCCTCCCTCCCTTCCAGCTCCTCCAGCGTGCCCTCGTGGCACCCAGTCCCCACAGCGTCTCTCACAGGGGTGTGGAGCTGAGAGGGGAAGGGATTCAGGTTTGAATGAACAGTCTTTGTTACCTTGGTAATAATCACCAGGAACTGCAGTGGCTGCTTGCCTGCAATTTGTAGTATGATAAGAAAATAAGTTGGGCTTTAATAATCTATCATATATCCATATTAATTCAGAGAAGAGCAAAATACAAATCAACAAAGTACACTCTCCAACGTAATGACGTATCAACCAAACAACATTTTCAGGTAACGAAGGATGAATCAGCAAGAAAGAACCAAGTCTTTCCACTGGTATCACAATGCTGTGCATCAAAAACAGAGGCATCTCCTTGGTGTGGGGAGACACCTGACAGCATTTCAAAGGTGGGTTCAAATGTGAAGAAACACTTACAGGTATTTCACTTCTGTCTTTGCAATGTTCTTTGCATTAATGATGCATTTCTTCGCATCAGTGTGTACCAGCCACAAGAAAACACCGTCATCTGCAACTGCTGGTGATAAAATAGTTGATTCGATTGACTGGTTAGCTAATGCATGGTGGCTTTATTATACAGTATCAACAGATACTCAAGTGTGGATCAGCAGATGTTCATAAATTGGATACCTGAATCATAAGTTATAATGAGCCAACTTAGTGTCTTTCTCACCATCAGATATTGATGCCCTGTTATTTTACCTGCAGTTGTACCTAAAAGCTCTAGGTAAGGACTGGAATCTAGAAGTGGACATGAGGCTAAAACAGACAACCCTAGTCCTCAAAAGCTTCCACTATAAGCAAATATCCAGGAAAAAGACTGTAAAAATACACAATAATAAAGGGAAGGATCTTTGAATACACAGGCTCTGTCCTTAGCCCTCTATGGATTTCTGGTTATGGCTTTTTCACTGAAGTTTAGTGATGTCTAGCCCAGACTTTTTTTGTGTGTGTGTATTTTTTGTTAGGAATTGAGATCTGAATAATTCACAGCTTTGTGGTTTATCCACTAAGAGGGGTTTGTACCCACTCAAGCGCTGATGAGGTAATGTTTGATCTGTAGAAATGCTGTTCTGAAACAATACTTCCACAACTGGGCAAGCTGGGGATGGAATGGCTCTTTCAACGGATCAAAGCAGAGCTCAGCAAAGACAAGCCATGAGCTAATAAAAGCTTCAGAGCTGCTTGAAACAGAGGTCACGTTATCTAAAGACAATTAGTGAGCTAGCAGTAAATACGATACTCGGGCAGAATTTATGTAAAAGCACAATGGAATCAAGAGTAATTAGCTAGCAGAGAAGGGAATTAAAGCAAAGAAAAAAAAAGGAGTAATTTCCAGATGTACCGAGGTCTGTGTCAGGAGAGGGATGAGAAAGCAGAACACAGCAGAAAATCAACATGATGCATTTCAAATGCAAGGAAAAAAAGCTCTGTGAAATACCGACCCAGCTGCCATGAACAGCAAAGTTGCCATAAACTTCCTCAGAGCCACGACTTTATGCCATGAGTAGGTTCAGAGGGGCTGCACTTTGTCCTCTTCCATTTGTCTTTCAAATAATGGCACTGTGATTCTGACGGCGATGGGAATATTTCCTTTAATGGGCTTTGGATCAAGCTCTAACAAACGATTTTAAAAGAAGCTGTGAAATGCATGTCTCACCTGCTGAAAGGCTTGCTGAAAACCGTTACTTTTCACCATATTTTAGACTGTGTGAAGGCTGTAGATAATAATTACCATTTGCATCAGGAGACAAGGTAACTTCAAGTACTGTGACAAGACAGTCAAAAGTTTAACTCGTCCAGTATTGTGCAAGTAGAATGTTTTCTCTGCCAGGAAAATCGGACTTTACTCAGTAAGTAAATGACTGTTTGTCAAGGGACAAAAATCAAAAGATCTGCAGCGGATCTGATAAGTGTGTCGCTGCTAAAGGAGGAGAAAGAAGAATGAAAGGAGCTACTTGGGACACAGCTGTTCATAAAGCCCTGTTGCAGCAAGGGATTACTTAGGCATAAGCCTAAATTTAAACTGGCATCTCCGACTTACAAAATGCTTAAGGACTTATCAGACTAGTGCTGATGCTGATGTTTCTGCCTGAATTATGCAGGTGCTACCTCTGGGTAAATAGCTCAATTAAGCAAAGATGCTATGAGGAAAAGAAGAGATGAAAATCCAGTGATATAAACCCATACAATGTTCCAGCACACAAGGGCTGATTGGAAATGCCCTGAAATATCATTTCACAGGCCCCACAGAGAGATGGATATGGTGGATGAAGTTCACTTCAAGTGGATCATGGGAATGTAAACCAGCTGTTAAAGCCCAGTCTGGGGACACATCCAGCCGATTCTCTATCTGCAGCCAGTGCCCAGGGCAGAGGGTGAAGGCAGGGTCCCACTACCCCGTTCCAGCACCAAGTGAGCTGTAATCCAGGGCTTGGCTCCAGAGGTAGCGCCTTTCTAAACAAGGTGACAGCTGACTTCAGGAATGGATCCAAAGCAATTTGAATCTCTGTGAACCTTTAGTCACACACCAGCCTGGGAGAAGTTTTTCGCTAGTTTATTTAAGCATGGTGTAAGTGATGTCCTTTTGTTTGTTTTTAAACTACTAATTTCATGGGATTGATCCGTGCCCTTGTCCTCTTTGAGTGATTCCATTAATATGCAAGATAAGTGCTACACGTGAAAAGGGAAAACAAACAGGCTACCCAAGATCTGTTGGAGTCAAAACTCTGCATAATGTTCAAAAGAAAATAGTTTGCAATGCTTCTGCAGAAGGCATGAGACTGGGAGGAAGTGAGAGTTCATTAAAATTGTCACACATACTTTTTAAGTAAAGAACTTGAGAAATCAAGCAGGGATGATAGGTACAGCTTTTAATTAACCAGGCCAAACAAACCATCTCGGAAAGTGTTGTCTTATGTGAACAAAAGATTGTTGCTGGCTATTTGCTTTGATCTTAAGAGCATGAAAGAATAATATGTATTTAGCAACGCTGATAGAAAAATAAAATCTGAGAAAAGAAAGAGGTGTCAACTCATTAGATTTTAAAGAGCAGCACTGCTGTATTGTTCAGCCTATCTGCTTTAGAGAGGTACAATTTTAATTCATGGATGTGAATTACATTAATTCAATATAGCAAATGTCTTTGAAATCTCCATCAAAATCAGTTGAGCTGCATTGGTGTAATACTAGAGGTGATTCAAACCTATATCTGAAGATTTCAGCACTGCCAGTAGTACAGTTATCTTTTCAAGAGCATTAAATAATTCCTTTCAAAATAAAGTAACCCTGATACTTGATGTAAAGATTCACCCTTCTTTTCTCCTGTCTGCCTCTAATATCAAGTGTCTGACACCTCATAATGTTACTGAAGTCATCATCATAGCACTGTGCAGATAAAAAGGGAGTATGCTGGATCTGATGAAATCAGAGGCAAAGTAATTTTTATTATCTGAGAAATCCTATTTGAAACCATGTCTTCTCAGTCTCACTTTAGTGCTCAAGAGCAAAACCACTGTTGCTTTCACAGGCTATGAAAAGCTGTATTGTTTATAAATTTCTTCAGGTATGCTAGCAGACAGTGAGACAATAACTGACTTTTCTAATTTTACAAAGATTGGTAAGCATGAGAGAGGATGAATTAAAAAGTACAAGGAGAAGCAAGCAAGGGGCAGACACTTGAGCTCAGATCTCAAGTGACTCAGAATTCCTACTGATTTATGCAGACGTAAATGTGAGTAAAGTTTGACTGAGTGAATGAATTGTACCTGCTGATGACAGCTCTGGTATTTTTGAAAAGGTCCCACTGAGTCCCATCTGAGATCCAACTGTCTGTATTATATGTTAATGATCTTTGTACCTGTTTATCCTATTCTGAGTGTAATTTGTATGCTAATACTATTGCCATTTAATAAACTATGCTTAAATGAAGATTTTCTTTATCTGCATGCTGATATAAATGAGCTTCAGAGTTGATTGACAATTAACCGGAAATAAAATAAATGCCATTAAACTGTGTTAACTATTTAGATCAAAACAAAATTACACAATCTAGCTGAATAGTCTTATTAAAATATTTTAGAAAAGAATACTATCAGCAATGGTAGAAGGTGTCAGTAAAACACTATTCCTTGCTATTTCCTCAAATTTCTAAATGTTCCTAAAAATGAACATTATTTTTGCATAGAATTTCTGCAATTTGGAACTACAAATATTTATGTTATGCAAATATATACAGACATCTGAATTGAGCTTTACTCCATCATGAAGCTTTGAGAAAAATTACAATATGTTCAGGAGATGGTACCCTCATTACCATAAAATAGTGATAGTTGCTATGTCCTGTCTTTAATATACTCATGTGCTAAATGTGAGGCAGGTATTTTATGTAATGGCCAAAGCAAAAAAAATAGGAAAAATACACTTATCTGTAGATATGTGTCTAAACCCATTGTAGTATTATGTCTCAAAACTTGCAGCTGGGGAATACTGGGCAGCAGCACCTCTATGTGTATGAGAAAGAAAAACGTGCCAACCAAATACCTAGTTTAGTAATGGAACAAAACAAAAGATCAACCCCCCAAAATGTTTTAATCCCTTCAGTTTTCTAAATCATTATGATAGTTTTAAGCTGCTTGTGAGCCTGGTCATTCCCAGTCTGCTGCTCCAAACAAACATGCGCTGCTCTGGCCTTTTCCTACATAGGGAACTTGGTCTCATGTCATATTTACAAGATATGTCCCATTTATGGCTCTTCTCTCCTATGCGTCTGTCCTCATCCTATTTGAAATCTAAACAGTCAATGTCATGAGATTTCATATAAACCAGACTGAGACAACAGCCATACCTTAGCAAGTCCAGCCAAAAAGATATCTCTTGGTTACAGGTCTAGTTTGTGGACAGGGCATAATGAAACATGGTATTTACGTAGCTGTACATCAGTCTGAACATTCATAGTAGAAAAAAATTATAGTGATAAAGTAATACACTAAGAAGGAAAGGATCAGGAGCCAGACTTAGCAAAATTCTGTGGTGAGAATCCAAGTAGAAAAGAACCTGAATTGTGAGAGGAAAAATGTAGCCATATTTTTTATTTGCCAACAAATTCTGTAGCTTTTATAAGATCTTTACAGCTCTGGTACATCAGAGAAAAGTTCTTCCAGCACAGGATGATATGCCCACACTACTACTATTCAATCTAATCCCACCATTAATCATTATGTTAAGGATTCGGATATTATCAGGAATTCAGAGGCAGCCATTCATACGACCAAATTCACTCCAGATGTAAAACTAAGCCCTTTATATGGGACTTAAGTGGAATTTAAACAGTACATAAGGCCCTGAATTACCCTGTGTGTAGGAGTTTAATTCACTTAGAGAAATCTTCTTCCCTATCTGTTTGTCAGAACATATTTCAAAAATAAAAGTACAATAAAACCTGCAGTTAACTTTAAATTGTTCTGTGTATACAAGCAGCAAGTGACAGCAGGTACTGACTTGTTTTCAGAAACCCGGAACTAACACGTTTGTGTGCATGCACACATGTAATAGATGTGCAGTTTCAGAGATGCTGTTGCTGTAGTTGTATTCTAATGTTGAAGTGATTAATTTTTAACAATCAAATCAGGAAAGGGATTTTGGAATGAGTAGTCCAAATTCCCAAGCTCAGGTAAACAATTCCTAAGACAGCAAAAAAGGAAGGACCAAAATCCGTGTTTTCCTTCACTGAGGAGCTCTCACTGCTGCTTTGCCATTGACTTTCTCTCTGAGATCATCCCCCAAATCCCTCTGCTTTTCTCCTCAGCCTGACTGCATTCATCTTTGGTGATTTCAGTTTCCACACTGATCACTCTTATCTCTGCACATGCCCTTGCTCTCTTGTCTTTAGGTCTCATCACTTCCAGCTTCCTGTAGCCCTTGGCTTGTCTACCTGTTGGTTTGCAGAAAACCCTGGGACAATCCTCCCATTGTCTGTAGAATTTGTGCTTAATTTGACCTATAACGGTAGGACTCTATGTGGTTCACTGAAGACTTAGACCCACAGCCTTGCTAAAAATAACACAGAACATAGATATTTTGTCTTTTTTTTTTTTATATGTGAGTAATATGCTACCTCATGTGTGTGTCCCTTAAGCAGCAATGTCATTCACTGAAAATTTGAAAAGATTTTTAGTTCTCATAGAAAAGAAGTAATGAAATATTGATATTTCTTTGTAATAAAATCCTGCTTTCCAAAAACTTATGTGTATTCAAGCTCCAGCACATGGCTAAAGCAGAGGTATTAGTGTCCTACAAATCCTTCATGTTGGCCAAGCACTAGCCACATTTTCAAGGTGCTGTTTCCTACGCTCTCTCTCATGTAATGCTTCACACTCAGAAAGATCCCAGAAACTCCTCCCTAAAAGTCTTTTCATTCATCACATCTAGAGCATAACTGGCAACAGCTACCATTTGCTTGTCATGCTAATCAATAACATCCTATTGCATCTTTTTATATCACCTCCCCAACATATCCTGATCTATCTATTGCCTCTCATGTTACTCTTAGGTCAAAACCTTTTCAATCAGGAATCTTTTATTTGGTGTTTCTGAAGTGCAGCACATCATGTTTTTCATCCATTACTCATATTTCTCTATGCTGTGGCAATACATGCAAGAATAAGTGCAACAGTAATGATGTGCATGGCAGTACAACTTGGACTAGAAAAGGATCACAGAAGGTTGCATTCTCTCATTATTTTTTTTCAAACTCCTAATTAGGAACCTTGATTCAAAGCCTGTTGAAGTCAATGGAAAAGCTCCAGTGAGATTAGCTGGCTTTGGATCAAATCCTAAACATCAATCAGAATATGTGCATGAAGCAGGGATAGAACATGAACTGAAAGGGAGGGCACAACACTGACACTCACTGGGGCTTAGTTTATTACAACTCCATATGACATGGAAGAATGACAGATTGCTTGGGACATCTCAGCATGTAGGACAGCCCCTCAGAAAGGCTCACCTTAACAAAGTTCCCAGGAGTTGTCTAGGAACAATTTAAAATTGTATTACAGAGATGTCATACAGAAGGGAAATTGTAATAAATCCAGTATCATGCAGGTTGTCACTCTTCCTTAAACGTGAGAACATATGGTTCATTTGCTTACTTGATGCTCATGCTATCTGATGTGCTAAACACCATTACATTAAGTAGTCAGTAATACATGATGAAATTAGGTTTATTGGCTTGTTCCATTATGAAACTCTCTAAAAAGAAAAGAAAAGAAAAGAAAAGAAAAGAAAAGAAAAGAAAAGAAAAGAAAAGAAAAGAAAAGAAAAGAAAAGAAAAGAAAAGAAAAGAAAAGAAAAGAAAAGAAAAGAAAAGAAAAGAAAAGAAAAGAAAAGAAAAGAAAAGAAAAGAAAAGTCCTTTTCTTATGTCTTCCACTGCGCTAATATTCTGTGTCTGCTGCCTGCCAGAGTTTCATTGGGTCAAGTAGCAATGGGGGGCCCCTTCTGCCTTCTCATTACTTTACAGTGGATTGACTTCAAATGGAAAGATAACAGAGGAAGAAGAAAGAGGAAAAACAAAGCAAAATAAGATTAAGAAGAAAAATAAAATATTGTCTTTTTCTTCCCCTCTTCTGTGCTCAGTCTTACTTCTCCCTGTATCTCCTTCCTCACCTTTCCCTCAGTCATATGCTTTCCCCTCCCCTGCCTTTCTTCTCATCTTGGGGGAAAATAATTAACTGGAAGTATGAAAAACACAAAGAAGGAAACAGTGAAGGTACTTCAGGTCAGTCTGAGGCATTTTCTACCATTACTTTGATTGTAAAACTTTTCTCATGCTAATATTATCAGTTTTGCTGGATCACCAAACACTTCTGATCATTCTTACTCTCTCGTCAGTGAGTATTGTCACGTTTTATGGTCCTGCTAGATTCAATGACATTATTGAGAAGTAAGCATGGGAAAATGCTTACGTACTTATGCTTACATCCAACACTAAAAACAGAAAAATAGCACTGCTGTTAGCAAATAAATATTCAAGAAGAATATTATGTCCACCTTTACAGGTCTTTTGGAATATCTTTTCTGTTATCATTCATAAAGAAAGGGAGAGCATTCTAAACTGAATGTAAGATATTTTTAGCTAGAATATAGAATACTCCCTGCAGCTCTCAGTGTTCCATTGGGAAGGTGTAATAATGGGTTTTGTCCAGTTAGCACCGAGGACGTCATAGTACCATGGCCTGAGAGATGAAAATCCAAAGCAATTCTATACAGCAATCTCAGGTTTTGCGGGAGTTTTCGTATCTTAGTATGTAAACTCAGACCAAATACTGAAAGCAGATCCATGTCTTTGATTTCTGTCAGTTTAATTGTTAGCAAGGAATGGAACTGAAGTGATTAATCAAATTTAGCAGATGTCGAATCAATTCCATTGGTTCTCTAAGCAAAATTAGAATTTCATCAAGAGAGAAGCTTAATTTGTATTCATGTTGACTCACAGCGATAGCGTCTAAGATATCTGGAATTGCTCCGATTGCTGATGCCCACACTTCAAGTGCTCTATTTAAAAACTAAAATAGGAAATGAACTTCTTTACAAGCACACAGACACTGATAAGATAGAAGGGTTAAGGCATATCATCAAAGCTATGCAAAGCTTCTTGTGCAAGAAGGATAAAATGGAGATACACTTAATCCAGGCTTCAAAAACTGGACTTAAAAAATAAAATAATATAAATATTAATATCCCATTCCTAGTCACCTAGCCGCATTGCTGTAGAAAGCTGGGAATAGAATGGTAAGTGTTGGAATAGCATAAGAAAATACACTCCATGTGAAACTTGCTACCAGCATACAAATGTCTGTACTATCTTTATCTGCAAACAGGGGGTGCATAAATCAGGGCGGTTTGTGGCACAAAGCAGCATGACAAGCAAAGCTTCTCTTTGCCTGTGCTACTCAACTGGTGTAACTCAGTACAGGTTTCTTTTTTTCAAACACCGTGGATGTTTCATTCCCCCAGCTTTGTTCATCTAAAAGTTAGGCATCTCATTTGAGATGGAGGTGCCTGCCAAGAAAAAGTAAATAACTACCTTAGACTGCATATTGACTTCAGCTAAATAAAAGTTAAGCGACATCAATCTTCTCCTTTGTTAGTAGAGTACTGCAAAATTTGGAATTTTCAATCCATTTTGTCATGATTCCTCCTCAAGCAGGATTTTTATTTTATTTATTTAAAATAATGGATATTCTGGAAGGTTTCAGTACAAGCTAAACAAACAATGCTGACATTCTGGTAATTGAAATGTTTCATTGCAGTTTGTTGAACTGCCCTGACACATTTCTTTTCAAATTGGTTCAAGCTGAAATGCTATTTCAAAGTACAATATGCTTTGTATGTTTTATTTGATTGGTAGATTGAGGACTTCTCATGTTTACCAATTAATTGTCCTTTTTTTTTTTTTTTTTTTAACTCCTCCTTTCTCTAATTCCAACAGCAGTCCACAAGAAGACAGACTGTTTTCACAAATAACCAAAACTTTTAAAATAACTTAAAACCTTTTTATTGGGGGGGTAGGAAAGACCTAACTCCGAACAGTGGAGCAGCAGCAGAAAAGAAGCAGATAGCAGCTGTACACTCTCAGAAGGGTGTACAAGAATGGTCCTGCCCACGAGACTGATGCAGCAGTTCAGGTGCAGCGCAGAGCTGTGAAAGGATCAAACCCTTTAGTTAATGAAACCTGCTGGGCTGTTGCTTCTCACTTGGGAGCAGGAAAATCCCCCTGAGCTTGAGCCTCCAAGGTGCATCTGTAAGACCTCAGCAATTACCAGAAAAATTTTCCACCCCTATAGTGGTAGTCTCCAATCACAACATCTGCTCAGTTTTCTTTGCATAAGGTTGTTGAAAGACAGCTTTTCATTTCAGTGCTCAATCATTCTGCCATGTTTCCTCTGAGAAATGGCAATAACTTGAATGAAAAAAAAAAAAAATTCTCTCCCATGCCACACTTACCAGATAGAGCAACTTTGTTTATGGCATAGAATCAATCACCATCTTTCACTGAGATGGGGCTGAACATCGTCCTACAAGCAAGACCAGGAGCCAACAAGTATCGAGCATATTTTATTAACCCCTAAACACACTTCTTGTCCAGTCCCCATAAAAGAATTTAAATTATATTTACTTTTTACTGATTATTAATGCATGGAAAGTGCTGCATATGACTAACGAATTCTTTCAGCCTACCTCATTTCTCTGTTTTCCCTCAGCTATCTTCATTTAAATTACGAGTGGAGTGAATCACATATGTTTATATGCATTCACTGCAGTGTTTGGGGATCCTTGGCTCATGCTGAGGGAATAGCACCTCTCCCTGGTAAGCAATCAGGGTTCCAATACCCATTTATTAAAATGTTTCAATCAAAAAAATTTTCAAAAATACATTTTCCATGAAGCTCCTGTTCCCAAATCCACTGAAGATGATATAACATATGCTCATGATGAGATCAGTGTCTAGACTTGCAAATTTGCTTTAATATATGAATTGTTCCTTTCTACTCTTTCTTCTCCACTTTTCCCTCAGTGGGTGCATGAGATGATAAAAGTGAGGTGTGAGATGAACAAAACTCCCTTTGGACTTATTGAGAATACGTAACATAAGAATAGCTCATATCTGTGTCAAACTCCACAGCATGGGAGTTCAGAGCATGAAGTTTGTTCTTTTTTTCTGCTGCATTTAATTTCTATGTTAGCTAAAATCCACAGCACATGCCAGGAAAAGGTCTTGCATTTGGCCAAGGGCAAATAAATCTCCTCCAACTTTAACAGTAGATTGGACAAGTGGCATTGCTCCCAAAAGCCCCTTTCACAAAAAATGGATTCAAAGGAGGAGGTTAATTGCCCAGAAGAAATCTTGAAGCTATACTAAATGATATGGAGGAACTGACTGGGAGATTCACATGAAGAGAGAGCAGGTACAAACAGCTAGGATTAGCTAACCGTGGAATTTCCTTTTGGTTCCTGTAGTTGATAATCTCAAATTCCCTCTCTAAAGTGGCCAGCTGCACTAGCCAAAGATAAACCCCACTATTCAGGGGGTGACCCACATGAACAAGGGTGAATTCAATTTCTGGGGGGAGAATTTTGAGCTAGAATACTCAATGCAGATGGGACATTGAGATGAACATATAGGTTTGTTCGGGCTTCGCTTTCCCATCTAATGTCAAAATTGATATGGGATTTTTTTTTTTTTTGAAGGAATTGTGTATGATTCAAATATAATAAAGTATCTATAAGTCAGAGCATACACACAGTTGAAGATCTGGGCAAAGATGTTTTTGAACTACAGAGAAGATGGGAGAGAGGAGTGGGGCTGGAAGAAGCCATCTGTGCCATGAGAATGGGGCTGAAGGCTAAGAACCTTCACCAAGTACTGCAGCTTGGTAAACAGAGGCTTGATAGAAGAACCCCCAGAGGAAATCAAAGTAAAAAATATATATATTTCACAGTGCCTTTATTAATAAAGATGGATGGTCTGTTAACTCTTCCTACTTAGCACATTTATATTTACACACCTAAACTGACATTAATATAAAGCAGTGTTATCTTGTGATAATAATAGCTCAGAGGTTCAGGGAGAGCAGCAGCCATGCATGCATGACCATCACAAACTATTATCACAAGCAAATGGAAGAAGGTGAAAAAGAAAGAATATCCTTTTTCCCTTAGGGTGAAATAGGTCTAGCTGCACTATATCTGTAACAAAAGATTGAATTTGTCCAAATCATTCTCAGGAAGCTATGTGGTTTGACTTATTTTGCAGTATGTCCATCACAGTTTTGCTGTCAGAACCATAAGGGATTGGTATTTCCTTTTTTTTTTTTTTCTCCCCTCTTCAGCATATATAAACCAACCAGATTAAAAAAAAAAAGCTAGAAAAGGAGTCCACATAGGTTATAAATGCTACATAAAATGTGAGCAGATGAAAGAAAAGTTTTAGTTAAAATAGTGCATCTGTATGTGACATGTTGGGATTTAATCATATATACAGAAAGACAGAGCAGGTTCTTTTTTTATGAGCAAAAGTGCGTGATTTTAGTCCTTTAATTAGCTATGAAGAGAAATTACAGCCATACAAATCTTTATTTCATTTCTGCTTTCTATCAAAAATCTCTGGAAAAAAATACCATACAGATGATTTATCTTCTTTAAAATTGTGGCATTATCTATTTTGTCATTTAACATTCAAAAAGCCTCATAAATTCTACTTCGCACCAGCGGACACAGTGGTAATAATGTTTTGCACATGCAGTGCTTAAAGACCCTCGCATTTGCCTCAGTGCAAATCTTGCTCCTTTTGTTTACTTTTGCTCAGCAGCAGAAGGCCTTCTGGGATGCTCAAAAATTACAGTGTGCTTATAATTATTGTTAAATTAATACAGAAGTACAAGTAAATACCACACACAGTATGTAAATATTTTTTTATAAGCAAATCAGATAGGGAATATCATGGTGCTGGAACCTCAAGGTCTAGGCTTAATTCGATGATTTGAATTGCAAGTTTTAGATGGTGCTCTCCTTCCTCCTGCACTCAATGTCAGAAAATCAAGAGCTTACCCACGACAAATTGTATAATGAGCATGTTTTCTGTGTCCTGTAGGGGTAGACTGCATCCAATAGGAATGAATAGGCATTTTTTGTGGAATAGACCATACAAACAAAATGCAAATAAGATTTGACTGAGCATTAGTTAGAAAAATATTTTTAGTTAATAGCTGAGCAGTTAAATAGAAAGTAGAACTAGCATTATTGACAGGATAGAAAAAATCATTGGAAAGTTCTCTACAGCCTCTAGAACAGGTTGCTTACCCACATTTTTCTGTTTCATTGCAAGTGCATATGTGAAATACCTATTCTCAGATTTGCACTTTCACATCTGCTCAAATTTACTTTTATCAACACTGTACACCACTGCAGTATGGGATATGAAAATGTTTCCTCAGGTCACAGTTTTAGATAATGGTGTTTTAATGAAATAACTATTTTAATTCTTGTGACCCAAACAAACATCCTTGAGCAAGTACTGCTGTACGCAAAATCTGGTGTTTGATTTCCAGAGCTTTATGAATTACTGATTCGGTTTTCAGTCTTTGAAAATAATGCGATAAAACAGCATTGCTGTTGTATTTGTGAACTGAAAGAGATGCTGAGGAAGATTACAGTTCTTAGACACGGTCGTCCATTTCACTCATCTACCTACATTTCTATATGGAAATAGTATCATGGTTATACGTTGTGGCTACTATTCACAACTTACTCAAGTCAGTAAGTTGCTTTTAATTTTAACGTTTTACTGTTTAATTGACATTAGCATGTAACACTATATTTAGTTTGTGGTAACTCACAAATAAGCTATTAGCCATGTCAGTAAAGCCCTGCAGAAGACCATGCAACCACATATCGGCTGGGAAGGTAGTGTACTGGCATGTTGGTCCAGTGGTTAAATCCTGCCTAAACAGAAAAGACAGAGGATATGTAGGGTGATTTAGATATGCGTTATTGTACAACCTGTACAGCTGCTAAGCAATTATGCCACAGCCTGGGGGTATATTCCACTTCTCTGAAGCCTCCACTGATGTCTCCTGCATGAAGCTGATTCACTCAGGCTTTGCATGTGGCAAACAGTCAGCTCTGATAGTGTTGCACTGAATTAACTGTTGATGAACACAAGCTTATGTATCATACAATTACCCGAGTGTATTCAGTTTGTCTTTGTTCTCAATCAGCTTTATATCTGCAGAACTGTACGGCCACTGCTAAAGAAGAGTAGGCCTCTGACATCAAAGTTTTCTGTCAATGAGCTGTCAAAAGCAATACTAAGTCAGCTGTGTTTCAGTGATGTTTAAATGATATTAAAACAGAGAACACCCAACAATCCAGCAACTGGTTTATTGCAGTACCTTTTGTTCTGCCGCAGCACCTCTGAGCCCTTTCTCCAGTTAATAACTGCTCTGGGAGAAGCACTTGGTTTACAACCGATTGTAACTTCACCTCCAACTTGAACAATGGAGATTTTTTTCACAGGATTTTTTGAAAAATCAGGGGCTGCAGCTAAAAATAAAGAACAGAATAGTATGCAGTTGACAAGATATTAAATGAACTAGCTAAATTCTTTTGAGTACCATAGTAGGTGAATCCAATAATTGTTTTGCTTTTAAGGTTTCTGCAAGAGTAATGTATCAAATGTGAAAAATATATTTAAATACCAAAGTACGGAATTCATTGAGTCTCATTTATCCTGCTGTTGCTAAACTCTCTAGTCAGACAATCCTTCCTTAAGCTTCTCTGCAGACTGAGAGAAGGGGTCTATTATCTCCAGAGAAGGAGATTCCTGAGCAGAGCTACATCAGCAGCACAAACATTTCATTCCTGATCCTAGCCACAGATATTCATCTGCAGAGTTAAGAATATGCAATTACAAATACAATTTATCAATAACTTTCAACTGATTCTTTCTGAAAATGTTTGTTACTCACAGATCTGTCCAGTAATTTATGGTAAAATTCTCTCGGAGAAAGAAAACACAAGTCCTGTACAACAGGTGCTCTTAAAGTCAGTGTTTCACTGTTTTCAGTGGTACTTAGCTCTACAACAACCTTTATATTTGGTTATCTATAGTGGAACACTTCTCATAATGTGTGAAAAAATTCCATTTTATATGCATCTCTGGTAATCGTTAATGAGATTATTTGTTTTATGTTATTTGTTTTTATATACACATTTGCCATATGTTCTTTGTTTAATGTTAAAACTATTTTTCCCACTTTCTGAAATGATTTTTAAAGCTGCAGAATAGCTATTAGTAACTCAAAATTCTAAGTGAAAAACAGCATTCTTAGAACTTGTGCGTATGTAAAAAAGACCACACGTGGGATTAGAATTCTCCCCCAAACCAGCCATGAAATCAAAAAAACATTCACACATGGCTCTTGAAGCACAAGCAGCAAAGAAATATGAACACATTTGAACTACCAGGTGGAGTTTAATCTAGTCATTTCTTAATTTCAAATTTTCGAAAAGAGTGTCCCATTATACTCAGTATCTTCATTTTAATGACATTTACTCACCTATCACCCGCAACTCAGCATTGGCATAAATAGTATCATACTTGTTTTCTGCTACACATTGATAGAGGCCAGAGTCTGACATATTCAGCACCGGTATGATAAGAGTTCCATTTTCTATTTGAATTCTCTCCTGTTTAAAGTAAAAACAAGCAAAAAACATTGACCAAGCCAATAAATGTACAGTCCCAAAGATTTTTGGTATCATACTGATAATTCAGAAGTGAAGATGTTATATTTTTGGAAGCCACATGGACAAATGCATCAGAATTACAATTCACACATCGATTATGATGGTCTTTGTTTTCAGACCTCCTAACTCTTCAGAGCTTTAAGAACTCCAGACATGTGTGTTGTAGAGTCACTGCCTTGGGCAGGTTTGCCCAGATGTTCCAGCTGTGGCATGTGTTTGTCTGCACTGCTGAGCTGTGAATCTGGATATGCTTCACCATGAAGCAGACACAGAAGCAGCTACCGCAGTGCAGGTTCACACCAGGAGCCTGGAGCATCTTCCATACAGCTCCTGAGAAGCAGAGCCTGCAGCCCTCTCCTGGGGCACAATGAAGGATGGTCTACCCTCCTCTTCTATTAGACGAATCTAATGACAACTGAAGATGATCAGAAAAGCTCAATGGGAGACTGAGGTGTTCAAATAACAGAAAAGTTTTAAATGCTATTACATCCACATGACACAGAAATATGATCCACTGCAAAGTTCTGCTGAAAGCCAACACTTAAATTCCTATCGGAAACCTATAAGCAACTTCTAAGATTAGAGGAAGAACATGTTCCTCATGGCTTGAATTTCTATGCACAGAAAACTGCTTTGGTGTAATTCTGCTGAAAGAGAGGAAACTGCACAGTAGGTAAATTTGGAACAGAGCTTGATTTCTGTGTATTAAACAAAAATCTCTGGGCTTTATCTTATTTGCTTTATCTTGGCAAATATAAATGTCTGTTTCATGCTGCAAGCATATCTTAAAGCCAAATATTTTGTGATTTAACTGTTACTAGCTTCTGGAGACAATCATAGCTCCATTTCAAAGTGTAACATTGAGAAGTAGAAGAGAATATGTTCTCCAAAACAGATCAGTGTGGAAGAAACCCACAACAGGGAATTCCTTCACCAAGTGCATGTCTGAAACAACAGATATTACTATTATGCTGCTTCTTTAGTCTGACTCCATTGACTCTGAAACAGTAATGGGAGCATGTTGTTACAGTAAATATTACAGTCCTTTGCAGAACAGCTATAAGCATCTAAAACATTTGTGAGTGCTGAATGTGTACAACCTAACTTGCTAAGCTGCCACAGATAAGCCCTTTACATCCCTGTCAGGAGATGTCAGGGAATTTCTGTCGCTGTGCTGCAGAGGGGAGAGAGTGTTGCCTTATGAGTCAGGGAGCTGTTTTTCAATACTTTGGCTTTTCCTTGGAGGTCTCCTAACCAAAAACTGACCCGGTCCAACCTCATTGAGCTTGGAAATTTGATAAGAGCACAGCCTGCGGCTGTATAGCTAGTGTATTGCCAACTAATTAAAAACATTACATTACGTATCTACTGTTAATTTTTTGAGGCTCTTGGTACAGATATCTTCTGCATACTTAGTTTCACCTTCAGGCTGTTTGCTATCCTCTTGGTGCATTCTATTTTTACAAACATCCTTTGAATACAAAACCCCTTTCTGAAGCAACACTCATGTTTCGTACACATGCCCCACCATTCTCAGCTGGTTCTTTTGAGCTATATAGACAAAAGAGCAGAATAAAGCACACCGTGTACACAAGCAGGAATAATGCAGAGATGACCAACTAGCTGGTCAGCCAGAAAGGTCTGACAGAGAGCAGACAATATACTCAGAGTAACTCCCAGTGTGTAAAGCATCTGGAAGGTATTCTTTCCATGATATTTCCAACAAGAAGGGTGCTGTGACAGACTGAATATTTTATTATACCTCCCTTGTACTTTCACCTCCAAAATATCCATTTTGTCCATTGAGCAATAACATTCAGCATTTTGTTGCCTGAAGTATTCCATTTACAATACACTGTAAGTACTGTGAAAATGTTGGTTGAAAATGTTTCTGTAGAGTGTTTTATCCTTTTTTATTGAAACGATGCAATTGAAGAGCAACAGACTAAATATCACTGTCTTCAAAAAAGAGAAACCAGATAATCTTGCTTAGAAACAGGTGACAATATAAGTAAAATTATTAGGTTTTGAAAAATTAGTCCTGTTTAGGACTAATACAGAAGAAAATCATGAGGAAGGTTGGACCTCTCTCCAATTGTTTTAAATAAGCACTAGTAAACCAAACAAGTGCTGGTTCTGCAACCCAGCAGGTGCTAATTTATCCCATATGTTTTGGAAGTGCTTCTGTATCTGTTCTTGCTAGACAAATTAATCACAGTATTATTTTTTTCCCTACCAAATAAAAATGCATTACAGATGAACCATGCCATTTTACGCCCAATAAACACTGCATAGATGCTTAATAAAAAGGGAAACTTGGCCTCAGCAGAACACAAACACAGCAAAGAATCTCTTGCCACAGAAGCTGGAAGGCTGGAAGATGGACTTGCCAAAGCTTGGCCACCACAGAAGAATAATTACACCGAAAGAGCCAAAGCCAAATTCTGAAAGACCTGAAGGCATAAGTAGCTAATCAGCTTTCTTAAATGTTTGAGCTCCAATTGATTTCCCCTCTTGTACCCCACTCCTACCACTCCACTTTGGTCCTTCTTTGTCCTTTAAGTGAGATTTTTCACTTGTTCTCCTTTTCCTTATAACTTCATATGGTTTGCTTTGGTCTATTATTCCTCCACATGGTGCCAGATAAATATTAAACTCAATATTAACTTATTTTCATAGCTAATTCAGTTAAAGGATTAACATAGCATAAAGATGGCCATACTGCATCAGACCAAAGGTCCATTCAGCCCACAGATTAAGAGCAGAAACCATAGAACAGTGTAGGTTAACAGGCTGATCAGATTGCTCCGAAATACTCTTCCACAGTCAGTTGGCTTCCCAAGCCACAGTCTACAGATGTTTTCTCTATTTCTGGACAGACACTTCTTTCAGTAACTATAAGTTATTTTTAAACCCATCCATATTATTGTCATATCTTGTAACACTCAGATGCTCTGGTAAGAAATCATAACTGACAATTTTCAATGTATATGAACTCAAAATATGGAGGCTTTGTGTTGCAAAGAGTTTATGCTATTTATTTTCATGTTAAACATAATAAATTTATGAAAAAGGTAATGTGTTGTAAAATGAATGCCATGACTAAACCCTGTGAACACAAGATGAGCAAGAAAACTAACAAGACAGGAACCTTACCTCTGATGTGAGAGGCTGGCCATTTTTTAACCAACTGTAGGAAGGGCTTGGCTTTCCTTTTGCCTTACATTCCCAAAACAAACTGTCATAGAGAGACAGAAAGGCATTTTGGATTTTTTTATCCCATTCAGGGAGTGCTGAAAAGAATAAGCAAATCATTTTAAGCAGAAAAAAAATATTTTGCTGGAGGTATACTGCCATTAATGAACTGACAAAAGCTAATTAGTATTTGACTAACACATTCATATTATATTGCAAGTGAATTCTGCGCAACAAGTCTTCTAGCTTTGAACTTCAGGACTAGCTTGGGTGGTCACGAGATTCAGTTTAGATATTATTCGTTTTTATGGCCAAGATTTGCAGCAGCAGTTATTTTAGATGCCTGGAATTCTGGACATGCTTTCTGAAAGCACTAAGACCCCTACTTTCTGAAAGCCAACCCTCCTCTCCAGGTGCTTCAATCTGAGTACCAAAAATAGAAATATCCAAATTATTAGTCAGCTAATCAAAATCACAGATAGTGTTACCCCTCTGTTTTATTCACACACCTGAGACCAGGGTTTCCAAGTACAGGTCCTTCAGGTGTAATTTACAACAAATACTACTCAAAGAAATTAGCCTTATTCAGAACACCTTCTGAACACTGGTGGCACATTAACATAAATTCATCACTGCATAAAAACAGAATTTGCAAGAATAACATACAAGCTCTGTAAACACCCAACTAAACACTGAAGGACTGAGCTGAGCAGGAATTAGCATGAGGCAGACCAACATTTCAAACAGTTGTCAATATATAGCTGAATATGAGACCTAGGGAGAATGGCTAACACCCACCTGGCTTTGGGATACACCAAAGCCACTTGCACATGAGGTACTAGGTTGCATCCCTCTTTGTCTGGGATAAGTGGCTGGTGTCTCAGAATCCTGTGAAAGATTCTTGGCTGTGTTAAGTCACAGCTCTGCAGACTCCATCTACATGTGTGTACACATGTAGTTCTTATGTACAAGAATTTCATTTTAGGAAGAGTTGTTATCCTTTAAGATAAGCAGAACAAGATACTAAAAAAAACCTCCCTCCACAGCATGACCCTAGGGGACAGCTCATGACTGTGCCCCAAAGTACCCTGAGATGGTCCAACATTAAATTACTACAACACCAACAACCCATTTCACAGCACAGGAAAGTATACCTGGGATAAAACTCTTCATGCTTAAAAGAGATTCTAATTACGTACCATCTTTATTGCTTTCAGAGCCTAAGACAGGGATCTAGCTATCACACACAAAGCAGCAGCCAGTGCCCAAGAAAGAAACCCTATTTCCTAGAGACAAGCTGCCTACAGAGCAAACAAAAACACAGCAGCACAGAAATTAAGAGGAAGTCAATTAAGTAGATAATATGCCAACTGACTCCCTAATACGATAAAAAAATCTTGTGCAAATGCTTCACAAGTGCTGTTTATATATTTCACTATGAACAGCTATTAATTAATTTACAAAGCACAATAAATAAGCACATTGTTTCAAATTGTATTAACTGATCATAATTTTATAATTGCCTATGTTATCAATCTTGTCCAGGTAATCTACTGAACTTAATTTTAATGGAACCACTTGATTGATGTGCTGTGAAAATTAGCGGGCAATAAGAACAATAATAACCCCCCTAAAAGCACAAAAATAATTAAATATTCAAAGCAGCAGACTGCTCTGTTCCTGACATAGATCTTGATATTAGCCATGACTGCAGGAGACTGGTAGCTTATCAGCAAAGCCTGCATTGTTTCATGAGAAGAGATTTCCTTAAAAACCCAAACTTGCCAAGGTCTTCTCACCAGATGTTAATTGTAGGCTTATAGTCTAGTTTTCTGTATTTTTTTCTTATTGCTATGCTTTATTTTGAAAGATTTAAGGCAAAGAAAAGATCTCCAGATCTCTTATTCATGTCCAAATATGTTGCTTTTTTCCCTGTGTATTAGAATGTGACTAAACATGTAATTCACCTTGGCTATAATGGAGCATCATGTGTGGCTTGGACCACAGGAAATTAATGTATAGGAAGGGAAATGGGAGAACAGTTTCACAGAAGCATTATTCCCCATTTTTTCGCAAGGAGGAAGGAAAGGGAGGCACAGGATGAGTTTCCCTTGTTTTGCCTTCATCTGTTTATGGAGCAACAAGGTTCGGCTAGAATAGGAGGTGAAAATCTTTCATACACGAAGCAAAATCTCATGAATCCTTCCCTAAGCTGCATCTGGGACAGCACAGCTTTCTGCTGCTGTGAGCTGTTGAGAGTAAATCTTTCCGCCTGCCGTTAATGTTTCATGTAAATGTACCAGGGATTTTTTCTGCCTTGTATTAACCTTTACAACTTCATCATGGCACAGTCCACATTTTCAATCTGAGTTTTAATGCAAAATATCTTTATTTGCTGAGGATGTAATTCAGTGAAGGTCACTGCAGACCTCCAATCATTTTTTAATCAGCTTAACCTGAACTACATTTCATATCTCCAGTAAGGGACTAATAGACTTCATATACAAAATATGTCTGAACACTATCATGCTCTGTAAAAAAATGAAGAAATCAATCTGCTTACCATAGACAAATAATTGACCTCGTGCAATGTTTCTTCCTCGAATGTTTCCTGCAATGCATTCATAAGAACCTTCATCTTCTTGTTGAAGATCCGGGATTTCAAGAACTCCTTTGGTTTTGTCATGTTTGATTTTCTTTGTCAATGAGTTTCCATCAGACCTCCTCCAGCTAATACTAGGGACTGGACTAAATTATATTTCATTAGAGAAAGAGAGAGCGTATTTGTTATAGCAGAAAAGATAATGTGAAATCCTTTTATAGAATAATATTTTAAAAAATCAGATTGTAAGAGCAACATACAGAGCTTCATAAGACTGAGGTTTCATAACTCACCCAACTTATTTAGGGGCACAAATCCAACTGTGAGGTGGTCCTCAATCAACTGTATGACCACTTGTAAAGCCAACTTGAATTTTCCCCACAGTAACATGAGGGTCCAATCCTGCTTTTAAACGCTTACAGTGAAGGGACAACTCTGGAAGTCCCAACACACACCACAGAAGCATTCAATTGTCTGGTTTTCAGAGCAAACAAGTTCCCTCTGGCAATAAAGGTATTTTCACACCTCAAAATAGGAAACATTGAACAAGAATTCAAAGGAGCTAAAAAGGCCAATAAATCTAGGTATAAAAATTGGGATCCAGGGCAGAGGAGGGCAGGAAAACAGTTAAGCAAGGAAATGGAAAGTATGAGATGTTGAGGCTGAAAGGAGATAGAGACAAAAGAATATTTCTTGTTTCATGTTTTTGTAGCTATCATTTTCATTTATATTTGGATCAACGTATTCTATATGATAAAAAACAGTCAAAGTGGGAAGATGGCTATAAATACTTCTTGGATTTCTGGTAATATCGCAAACCATACAAGCTTCACTTTCATGATCTATTATGTCACCAGAACACTGAAATATTAATAGTCTTGGATTTCACAGTTGCTTTCTGTTACCGCAAACTAGAGTAAACTGCTTTTTCTAAGCAGACTAGCAGTTACATTTTGAAGAGCTTCTTCCAGAGGCCTTGACTTCTTTTCCATTGGAAGTAACATCAGCCAACACGTGCTACTAAACTTTAAAGCATTACTTTCATGGAAATCTGAAGTGCATATTGCCCTTGCCCGTCAGTCCCTAAGGTCTCTGGTCTGCAGTGCTGATGCACAAAGCAGTTATTCCTTTTTAGCAAAGACAATAACTGCTCACATTTTAAATTATTTAGGTCCCTGGTTCAAATCCTTGTTTATTGACCAAAGAAATCAAGTCACTAATATATAATGGAAGAGTTACTTAACGCTGTAAATTCAGGTGTAATTCCTGCATTTTGAGTCTGTGTGGCCAGGATGATCACAAGACCACCCGAAGCCAGAAGAGCCAGGACCCAGAAGTGAGAGTACTTGGCCAATTATATGGATTGAACAACTGGCCAGATGTTAAACTACAAATACACAGCCACCAGAAAAAGACTACGTACAGGACAATTTACAGCTGGACCACTCTGATGTACAAGGAATAGCAATCCCATACAGGTTGCCTAGTTGTGCATTTAAGCTCATAGACAGGACAGGTACACTGGGAGACTGTTTTCCACCCACTCATGGAAGCTCAGCTGGGCAAGAGAGCCCCCAGCAATCCTTCCGCTGCTCTTTAAAATGGAAAATCATATTCCTGAGACAACAAATTTAACCAAGGGATCTCTAACAGCTATTTACACAGCATAATTTCTCTGGCTACCTTACATTTTCCATCATAACTGAACTGCCTGTGAAAATGGTTTGTAACCATCTGCAATATGTTTCAGATTTTGGTGTTAGCTCTGCACCACTAGGTGTGTGTGTATATATGTATTCATATATACACAAATTCTGACTCTCATATGACCCCTCCAACACAGCTGAACAATTTACTAGAAGTGAGATAGACTGGGATGTGTCAGACAGCATTAACCAGTGGAGGAGCTAGAAAGAACAACAGATTTTAGTCTTCTGCTTCCTGTTTTGGTTCAAGACCTACATATGGTGGTTTAAATCCCAAATCTTTTCAGACAACAGTAGTTGCCATCACCACCTTTACTATTTGGCCATCACCATGAGACTGGAACCTATATCCGATGCAAACTTGTTTAATATTATTTCCTGCTAGAAACTTCAAGGGGGCTAGACTGTTTTTGTCAAATGCGCCAGTCAGCCCATTAAAAGGTACTGCCTTCCCCACCAAACCTTGTGTGATATTACTCATGCAGAATTTCTCTAAACAAAATTATTTTTTAGTCATTTAAAAGAAACAGCTCTTGTGCAGAACAGGTCTGTCCCACTGCTGCCGTGATCAAATCAGGAAAACAGCCAGAAGTATTTTGCAGTCTTGTGATAGATTGACACAGACTGCTGATGACATGAAGGAGAGCGTGGCTGGCTTTAAAACACTATAGCATATTAAACAATGGGTGAATAGCTACTGTATAATGGAATCCTGCAGTGCACTGAATGCCAGAAGCATTTAACTGCTTTAAAGGCACCTCTTTTTTTCTTTTTTTAATAAGAAACAGATTAAAAGAAACTAATGGTCATGTGGGAGAAGACAGATAATCAGATGTATTCATTTATGCTCTGCTACCTGAAAATGCTTCATCTAGGTATTTCCTATTCTATTAGAGGTTTATTTTTCTTAGTACTGACTATGCATGAAGAGAAGCCTGAGCTGACACCAAGGCCAGAGGCAGGGCTCTATGGAAAAAGGCGCCTTCTGTCAACTTGTCAAGTTTTCCAAGGCTGGCATTGAAAACGCTGTCCTGTTTTCCTTCTCCACACCAGATACTTATAATGACATCCTCAGGGATGTTTCAAGGCAAACTCTCCTCCTTGTTGGCCCTGTCCTTCCTAACAAGAGTGGATGAAATGCACTGTCTCTGATAACTGCAGCAGAATGACAGAAAACTGAGGTTGGATTGTCAGCTTTATTGTATTTAAATGCATAATTGCAACAAATACTTAACACCACTTTGTTCTTCTGGGGATGCTTGCACTCAGGGGCCTGAGTGGCATCAGAAGAGGGACTTCATTTGTCAGGAGAGCAGCTCCTCACCAGACTGAGCTCTGGGTTCAACGAGCAGACTGCAAGAGGAGCCAGCGCTGAGCCCTGTGCCACCACCCATAGCAGGGCCTTTGATATCCTGGGGCAGCTGAGAAGGTCTGCATTTCTTCACCGCCTTTGCCAATACCTCCTCACCTTAGGCTTTCCAGCATCTTTAATCACCGTATTTTGAAAAAAGACAGGTTTTTGGCAGAAACTAACATTAATCCAATGTTAGTTTACATATATATTTTTTTTAAACTAAAACTCTTAACAGCAACTATTACTGCAGGCCATATGAAACCTTTCAAGGTAAAAAAAATTGAATGGCTTTAAAAAGAATGAATGTAGAATTTAACGATTTTTTAATCAAAAAGTTGATGCTTTAGGAGTACATAAACTTATAGGTAAAGCTATGCAAACTCTAGTTTAATAAATATAGCCTTGTGAACTTCTGTAGAATTATGTTGCATAATCATGCTATTTAAGGCTAGCATATGACATTCTTACACAGACTAGTACTGTCCCATACAGATTTGGGGTGCTTCTGCAACTGGTGGGTCTTTTTGTCTAGTTATTACAATAACCACATAGAACCAATAGAATAGATAATTGCTTGGGGCTAAGAAGTTTTTGAATATCTAAACAATGAGTATACTTTTCAATTTACTACACTTCACAGACAAGTCTTGCTTTCACCTGAGTAAATAAAACAGTGCATAAATATGAGTGTCTTTGTACATAAATCTGTAGTTTATTTGAAACCTTCAGAGCATCTAGGAGTACTGAGCTCAGCTACTAATTTAATTTATACTCTACTATACAGACAGCAGAATCACAAAACCATAAGTTACTAACTTGGAAAGAAAAGGAGATGGAAAATATTTTTCGGTTGGTGACAAGCCTTGTCAGACTGAACATCAAATTAATTCATCTGCAGCATTACCAAGCACACCAAGATGAAGGTTCCACCCTTTTGCAGCAAAGGCTCAGCAGCCAACTGATGCATTGCACCTGGGCCACATCTTTAGCCCTGTGCATCTGAGGACACCTCACAACAAAATTAGATCTCCAGCTTCAATAATGAAGACCATGCCTAGTTAAACAAATGTTACAAAGCTGAGGTATGAAAGCTGCTACCATGTCTGCATCAACTTCTGACACAAGGAAGAATTAGAAACCAAGCAGCATAGTACTTAAAGGACTCAGGCTTTAATCATCCTGATGTATTACTTGGGAAACAGCAAATAGGTAAAGTTTTCTCAAACCTGATATTGTCTTTCATCCTCCTGTGGTCACAAGCCATTCACATTAATATAAAAGAGGATCCTAAGAGCTGCTTGCTCATCCCTTCAAGTACAAATACTAAGATAAGGTATTTTTTCTATCAGGAATGTGGGCTGAAAATAGCAAACCACCTATGGTAGAAAAACTGATTCATATATATAATTTAGATTTCCATAATTGATCCCTCTATAGCCTCCTGCATAAAATCTTAAAGAATATACTACAGTAGCTATCTAATGAAGTGAACCCTGGTGTTTTTATGTAACTTCAGTAAAGATGGTTATTTGGAACCAACTTGTGGCTGTGTAATTATCTACTTTTACTAACTGCCTCTAGAAAATCTTCTCTGAACACATTTACAGGAGGAAGATGCAACATCTTCCCCTGAAAAAAATTAATATTCTGGGTTAAAAGAAATCCTGGTTTATATTATTCGTATGTGTTCTTTATAACCTCAGTTAGCAATGATCCGTCTGCAGGGATTCTGAACATATTACTTCCCTATCTTAGAGAAGTAAAACACAGGCACAGTTTAATAAATATGTGCACCAGACATGGAAACTACTTTGCCTATTTTCCAGAAACTCCAGAAACTATTACTATTTGCGCAACGGAAAAGTTATTTTGGAAGAAATCTACAGAAAAGCACAGTAAGTCAACTGAACATATCTGTAAGCAACTCTTTCCATCATACTCAGTCCCCTGAAACACAGCAAACAATAATTTAGATATATGGCGTGATTAATACAGCTTGATCCAAAACATGACTTAATTCTGGCATAGTATTAAACACTGTCAATGTAATGAATATTACTGCAGAACACAAAGCCTCATCTCTTCTATTAAATTGCCACAGGCTGCAGTATTTGAAATAGTCACATTAGTATTTCATATTTCAGTTTTCCTTCTTCAAATAATTAAACCGTTGTGTATTTTTGGTCTAAATTCTCCATGCCAATCACCATATAGACGCATGCTACTTACACTCCTTTTTGCCCAGCCATATTTCCATCACAGTGAGGACTAATTTACTTTTCAAAAGCTTCTCTAATATTTGTGGTCTCTGTTTTACAGGATTCAGAGAAGAGCTGACCCAAGTGCTTTGTCCATTCGGGATCCATGCCTCCAAACCCTCTTCCGAGGGATAAATACCAACTCTTTGCCCCTCCTATATTTATTTTCATCAAAACAAACAGGGGTTATAACTAGAATAGAAAACAATTTGCATGAATCAGTTATGACATTTTCATGTAAAATGCATGAAGAAAGCTTTGCAACAGATTGCAATGGGAGGAACCACAAATGCTTCCTGCTAGTGAGACCTCAAGCTCTCAAGAAGATTCCACAGGAGGTACGTGGAATGTACCTACCTGTGGGTGTCCTGTAGTCTGGCTGGAAGAGTACTTCTTAGTTAAGTGGCTTTGAAATCCCCCAGGTAAAAAGGTCTCAAAACTCAGCCCTTAGTCTGGCCTCCTGTACTTGTGTTTTAAATGTGGAAGTGATTTTTGAGCAATGTCCAAGAGGTATGATTTGCTGTTCCATACAGAAAAGAGATGCTATTTCTCTAAATACCATGAAAGTACTTTCATTTAAGACTTTTGGAGACTAAAACCACAGCAGGTTGCCTATAATCTGCCTTAGATGTGAAAGATTTCTGTTATTCATAGTGCAGAAGCAGTAGCAGCTGACAGCATTGTCTGAACCAGTGGACTAACAGTATGAATATAGAAAATTATGGATAATGGGAAAGCAGTTCTGAAATCCAAGAGATAATAACCGTTAGTGCTTGTGGCAGATCAGAGGTATAGCTCAACAAATGTTGAGCTGAATTGATTTTAACATAAACAGACAATAGTAGAGGCTAGAGTTTTAGTGGAATTTAAGCATCTAAAGGTGCAGATGGCCACACTGCTGCACTTATATGTGCCTAACTAGAGCTGTAAGCAGCTGGAGGTAAGAAACAGATTTAACAATACCACTAATCACCTACACACCTTTAAAAAGCTGGCCCTATCTAATAAGTTAAGAATATTTCACCTATAACCTGTTTCTTTCTTTATTCACATACCAATTGTCAGCTCTAAAATAATGCTTGTTCACTGATTGAAAATGTGGTTCAAGGCTCTGTTCAGAGAAAACAAGTCAGACTGCAAACAGTCCTGTACAATGAGACGTCTAAACTATCCAAAAAATCTGGAGAGAAATTCTCCAACCACTCCACTCAAGAACCTTTACTTACAGACAGCACCTCTCCAGAACATATACACGAGACTATGTACACAGGAGTAGTATATCAAAAAAATGTGAAAAAGATTTCTGCACATGGATCGCTAGTGTTTACTTAGTAAAACTGCAGGGAAGTATACCAGCACTTGTTTCAGCTGCAGTCCGGCACATGAAGTGTATATTAAAGCTGCATTAACCCTCTCAGCAATTCCATTTTCTAAGCATAGCATTAGTAGGTACAGTGTACCTACACATACAGTAGGTACTGTGCTTGCTGAGATATTTAATTATCCATATATCCTTTCAGACCACTTCCCCCACCTCCCCTTTAAAATGTTCTCAAAGTGTTAATGCATCACACAGGCTTTGACATGACCTGTCTTTACCCCTTCATTAAGAAGGCACTGTTTTGTATATATTTACTGGTTTTGAAATGCTTTTATGTAGTCAATATACCACTGTTAAATGCTTTCCATGCAACAGATGGAAATATGAAATGACAACTTGAGATGTAAAGCCTGCACTGACTCACACGCAATTAAAGAGGTATTTAAAGAGAAGTAGCTTGACAGTATTTGGAAAGAAAAATCAACTTTAACAGGAATGTTCCAGTCTGGTACTTGTTCAGGGCCAAAAAATATCATATGCCTTTGAATATGACTGTAGAAATATTCTCCCTCCTTAAATAAAAATTAGCCCTAGGATTAGTTTATATAAAAATCTCATCTGTAAGGAAAGACCATTTCCCATCTTATTAACTTTATTTGCTTTATTTTTCTACTTCTCAGCATAGCTTCCAGAGGAACATTTGATTAATTTGTGCTGTCTGCAAGTCAGGCTTTTAACCTCTGGGAAAGCTCTAAACACTTTAAAAGCTTACAGCCTTTAAAAAGGATTGTCAAAGTGAACTTTAAATAGAGGTCAACAACCTAAGGTTATTTTAGCTTTTCCATGAAAAACAGACACTCGTTGGAAAGACTAGTTTTCATAGGCTAGTTATACTTACTCAGTTAACTATCTGCTCTTTGAATACAGAGCACCCCTTGTTGTTCGAGAACACTACTGCTTCTATAGATGAGTACACCACTGTAAGCAGCGCAGGCACAATGTGCACCAGATTTTAGCTGGAAGGACTACTGTTAGGGCTTCCTAAGGCTTCTCAGCATCTCCCTCAAGAAAAGGGTGCTGACAGCCATGTTGGACCCATTCCAGACAGTGTGTGTGCTCTAGAAACAGCCCATTTCCTAAAGTTTCATTCTTAAAGGTGCCACACAAAAAACATACTCATACTTTGATGCAGACCAGATGTGAATGTGCAGCTAGACCAATGAATACTGTAAACTGCAGTTGGGTCTCACCCCAGAGAAAGCTCTCAGGGAATATAGCCTCTGTTCTGTTCCCCCCCCCACAGCCACAATTCAGGCTACAACCAAGTGAGCTTCTGTTCTGATGCTGCGTTCTTCTCATTTCCTTGGGAACACATTGCACAGAAACAAACCAAGATAAGTTTAAAAAAGTTTCACAGATTTATATTCTGACCAAAAAATTCTACCTGCCAGTTAGAAAGAAATGTTATTTCTCACTGTACAACAGTGTTAGAACCCATATTTTAATAAAAACCAAGAATCTTACTTTCCAAGGGCAAAACATTCCAGTCTAACAGATGAACCCTTCGCTGCATATGCTGTTTCTGGAAAACGGACTTCAATCTTTGGTTCATACTCCCCCATCACACCTGTTGAACATCAAAACAGCTAGCACTCCAGTTGAGCCTCAGACCTGTCTAGTACAACAGAATTTCAGCATAAAAGAAAGGATGTCATTAACAGTGTTAGAGCCTTATGTTCCACCCATGGAAATCAACATGATGTCTATGGAGTAGTCTCAGGTTTCCGGGTGATATCTAACCCTATGCTGAAAGCTTAGGTGAAATGTGCAAGTTTTGCATTTGAGAGTTGAAACACAACTTTATACAAGTTCTGAATGTGCAAGTATGATACATTTGTGCATTAAAGTTTTGGGGAGAATTTAGGGTTCACATCTCTTGTTAGTTAACAATCAATGCCTATGACATCAGTCACTAAGTGACCACTTCTCAGGACACCAGGTAGTTCTGAGTGCAAGAGAAAATTATGGGTTCTCCATGTCCAAAGTAATTATAAAACACTTAAAGCTCCTTAAAATAGCCAAGTGTGAGCTCCAGGCTTGAGAAAGGCTGATGTAATTGGATGTAATGATCACATCTAAAAATCTCGAACATCTGATACACCACAAATTATCCAGTATCAGTTTAGAGTGTTTGATCTTGCAGCAGGTATGGGGTTGCATTAAAAACTAAATTTTTAGCTGAAATTCTTAAATGTGCATGAATGTTTTAGTACAACTCATTGAAACAAGAATGATGAATATTAATCAGATTTTCTGTCAGTGTTCTAGCGCAGATCCCACACAGAAAATGAACTGCTTCTTATTTTACATTTAACAGGGTCTCAGCTAATATTACATGTACTATTTTGTACCGTTCCCTGGAGACTGCCTGTTTAGGACCCAGTCCAGAGCCTACCAGAGTGAATGGGAGAAAATTAAGAGACTGATAAGTCTGAGAAAAGGAATAAACTAAGATAAGGAAGAAAACAGGCAGAAAAGATCTGAACCATTTACACTCAGTTTGTAAAACATTATTAACTTTTGAACTTTGGAATTGTAACTTTGTTTTGGTTGATCTGATTGAATGCTATAAAACAGCACAGTCTCTCAGTGGAAGTATTATTCAATAATGGACAGTAATTTATATTAGAAACATAATGCTATATAGACTTTTGTTACTATTTGTGCTGCTTTGCAAACAGTTCAAGTATATTGAAATTTAGGTGAGCAAACTTACAAAACCAACTTTCTGTAAAGATTTCCCAGGTAGAAGTATATACTTCTTAATGTGAACATTTGATTGGAAGTGCTGCTAAAAAGGTATTCATATATGTGCAGGTGAGTTTCTTACCTTAATGACTCCAAAACAGCTTTCCAGATGTGATATTTGAGCTAAACCTAGATTATAAATTTGGAAAGCGTTACCATGTATAAACCTCAACACAGGTAGCAATTTCAGCTAGCTGGAGGTGAACCAGTTATAGCCTTGCACTGCATGCTTTCAGCCAAGCATGCCAAGGTAGCTTACCATCACTGCGGAGAATGAGAGGAGTGGGTGGCCCCTGCACACTTTGCTCTGCATTGGAGTTGGTCACAACGCAGGTGTAATTGCCCACATCCGATGGCTCTACTTTAGCAATGTACAGATTTCCTGTTTCTTGTGAAACAAAGCGTCGATTATCCTCCTGAACATATAAGGTATTATTGTTGAAGATCCATGCATAGGACAAGCCTAGAAAACACCAGATATGCATCATGTATCTTTTCTGGTATTGCTTGCTTCCTCTTAGCACTTAAGTACAATATTGCCAGTTGAAAGAACGAGTCAGTTGCAGGGTATACCACTGGGGATGCACAAATTAGCACAGGCAAGATAAGCATTGCTTCAGTTTTAAACTCATTTCAAGCCACTTCAGAAGGTCACAGAAGTTTTTGTCCCCTGCTACTTTCCATTTTCCTGCTTCAGCCTATTTTTAAGTAGGAATGGCAGTGCTGCAATGCCATGTGAAAGCTGGTTTAGTAAATAATTTCTATTTATAGCACTTCCCTTCTGAACATCAAGAGCCAATTCCTGATCACACAGCGTTACAACTCCTTTCTCCACTCTGCATATGGAAAAAAGAAACAGGTAACAGAGTTTTATCATCAGATTCTCAGGAAGGGGAAGAACTCAGCTGCACACAAATGTTTTGGAGATTTAGTATTTGCTCCTATTGCACATTTGTTCCTTCTCTATCTTTCTCATCTTCCACACTTGCATCTGCTCTGTGCTTCTTGTCCTATTCTGACTTCCTAACTAACCCTTTTCTGCCGCCTTTTTCCATAGTGTTTCACACTGCATACCTTAATAGGTACATCTATAATCTAGCCAGCTTAATTTATTTGACTAGCCCACCTGACAGGGCAGAACTCTATAAGCTTGCCATCCAAGGACCCTGCTTGTCAGAAGGGCTTCCTGACCAGGCCTGCTGCATTGCCATCAGTACAGAAGGTTTCCTGCCCACCCCACTCCCGGCTGCTCTGCGTGGCTGCCAGCAGCCAGCTGCGGTGTTCAGCAGGCTCCGCAGCAGCAGGAGCACAACAGAAATTCTGTCTTCACAAGGCACAGTAAATCAGAAGTTTCAAAACCTACCAGTTTAGCTTTCCTTAATTAAATGTATAATTCATAAGCTAACAGCACTCTGCCAACAGCTTCATTTTTACACATTTCCCCCCATCAACAATACCATTTGAAAGATTATTTACATTTCTTTCCCCTCCCTCGGTTGCAACATGGGTACAGTATGGTAATAAGTCTGCAAACTCCAGTAGTTTTGTGGAGTTTTATGTTAGGAGATAACATTTTAGGTCTCTCATTAGAAATGACATGTCTCCAGGGAGCAATCAATGACACTTTCTATACTTGGCTAAATCCTGCAATGGGCTCTGTTTTACTACAACATAATGCAAAGCTTTTTTTGATATACTGTAAACCCAGAAGCAGCAACAATTCCTAAAGTAGTGTAACACTATGCATGTGTGCACATGTGTGCATGCAAACAAAAGAAAAACACCATGATTTTGCTTTCACATGCCCAGGCACTTTAAGGTACCTGCATAAAGCATCTATTTTACAGAAGTTCTGGAGGTGACGGAGGCTTTCCATAGGGTGAATGAGCCTCTAGAGGCAAGTGATGTAGATACATCCTGATGGGTGTCTCAGAGGCATATTGTATTATATACTGGAAACTCTCCCGTGCAACAAAACCACTGAGTGATAGAACCACTGATAGCTGGACACCCATTGGACTTTCATGACAGGATAGCACAGGTAAGGAGAAACTGAAGGTAACTAAGACATGGGATAAACAGGAAAAATGAGTCTGGCGGTTCCCTTCCCAAAGTCCACTTCTGGTGCTGGCAGTTACACAGCTGAAGAAAGCACTGACCCACTCTAACAGGCACCGTGAAAGACTTCTAAATCATCCAATGGTATGCAATCCAAATTCCTGCTGTAGGAGCCAGTGGTGCAGCTAAATTCTCCATGTAGGACAGGTTATACAAACCCTAATAAAATCCACTAAAACCAGCTTTATGCTAGATAGAGCTTCTTCATGAGGTCAGTCTATGAATGGGAAAGAAAGCCAGTCCTTGTCGCATGATTTCAGCTCAGTGGTTTCCAGTTGACTATCTTCCAAAGTTTCCATTACCCTCCCCCTGTCTGCACTGCACCATTGCAATTAACTGGAAGCAAGCGCAGGCCCCTTTTCATATTTAAATACTCCCTCCACCCCAGAATGAGGGATATAACCACTGCCACTCTTCTCACTGCACTCACTCTTCCTCATCTCCAGCCTTCAGGCCTTACTTGCATAAAGCCTAATTCAAATCCACTAAATTCTGTAAAGCCCTAGTTTTCTTTGCTTCAGTGGGAGTTGGATGAAATCTTGAAAGGAACCAAGTTTTGGAGGTCAAATTTTTTTCCTCTTCTAAGGCACAGCACCAGCAGCCTACTCCCTCACACAGCATCTTTTCACAGAAAGTTAAGATAGGCAAAAACATTAACAGATTTAATATACAAGAAATTCTCATGTTGCATTGTAGAAGGAGCTACTTTTACTTAAATGTTTCCATTTTGGGTCACTTTGAATAAAGCAGATTTGTAGCAGACCCATTAAATAAGCAAAAGAAAGGAGTACACAGCCCATGCCATCACTTGTGGGGTTACATTCATTTGCATAAGTAAATCAGCAAATGAACAAAAGGTAGCAGAGGCATAGAAGAGATTTAAAAAAAGGAGATAGTAACCCGCTAATGAAGTCTAGCTAAAATGAACTTGAAAATTGCTGCCACCAGCTATTTTAGTGAAGAACAAAAAGTTACTTTAAAGTTTATTTTACTTTCCATTTAGCCACAGGATTTCTGAAAAAGAACTGTTGGATTCACACTTCAACATACCCATCAGTCCCAGAACTGTTGAATTTTAGAGGCCACTATGAACAGGCTTCAGCAAAGGTCTTACAGAAGTCTTAGCCATTATCAGCACCAATTTCATTTTTTCCTTTACGCATATCCCCATATGTCTGCAACTTTCCCTCTGGGGTAACTGCTGCTTACATGACATTGTAAATGAATCAACATGCCTGAAGTAAGGGAACAGAGGTTTTTATGTAAGAGACCAATTAGTCCAATTGTTCTGTTCTTTTCACTATAGTTAACTTGTGATGTTTTAGAAAAGTAGACTATGCAGAGGTGCAGAAGGAAGAAAATAGGTCACGGAAGGGAGGCCTTCTAGAGGCTCTTGCTAGGATCAGCTTCTTCTGCAATACATGAGGTTTATTCTTCCCCTTCACAAATAAAGCAGGAAATGTTTCACTGGACCATACAACTAGCCCGTCCTTTCCTCATGTGCTAAGACTATAATATATGTACCTTTACCCCACTGTGCTTGAAAGGATTAAAAATTAACTAATGACATCATTCATCCTTGATACAAGTGTCTTAAGAAATGGCTTTTGCTATCCTGAAATGAATACATATCCACCAACGCTTGGGTTAGATTATGCTATAGCCAGTTGGCAAACATCATTCCTCCTGGTTTTGCCCCATCCTAGAATTGTTTGTGCCAAAATTGGTGGAAAGGTTCTCTGATCACAATAAGAGGCCAGTTGGGGCAATTTAAGGTCAGCCCCTGCCCAGTAGTGCTTTAAATAAGGGCCAAAGAAGCTGAATTTGGCCCCAGATTTTTTTTTCTTTTAAACTTCTAAAGGAAATTGCACACAGTAGAAGTCAAGCTTGTTCCAAAGTCAGGAAGAGAACAGAGTATGATTTACCCCTAGGTTACAAAAAATTCTGCTAACATTATGACAGCATTATACCCAGAGAGAAACCCCCCCTGTTTCCTGGACCTACAAATAATGACAGAATATAAGGTTCAGAGCACTATAAAAGTTTCAGGACTTGGTTCACAAAAAGTCCAATGAAAGAGATTAAAGTACTATTGACATAATTTCTACCATCAATTTTTTAATTTAACACCTATGTTAGCCTCACAGATGAGCTTAGAAAACATTAATGACCTTCAGGTAATTAATTTTTTAATTCTGTCCAGCTACTGCCTAATAAATATCATGCTGCAGCTCCTTTTCACATGTACAGCTGATTGGTCTCAGCCCAGATTAGCATATTTGAGCTCTGAACACTGGAAAATATTTACACTAAAGACAGTGATCCCAGCACTATTAGTGACTGTGAGAGAAGATGCCTTGGAGTGCACAGAACTGCCTTTGCCTCAAAGGGGCTACATGTCAGCAGAGGGATAATTACAGCAACATAGACTTCATTATGCATATGCCAGAGCATAGTTTTATTTTATTTTATTAGTGCTGTAACCCTACCTGTTTTTTAATCCAGGACAGGTGACTGTGTGGTGCCCATCTCCCTCCTCATCCCAGGGACCCCAAGAAGTTAACCCCACTTCAGCTTCCAGCCATTGTCCAAGCACTGGGCAAGTCCTGTGCTCCACCAGGCAGGAGGAGAGCATTGCCCACACCTGGCAGCTGTGAGCCCTTTCTCAGAGCACAGCTGGGAAAGAAAAGCAGCTGATAACTAGTCCAGGGAATATAACATTTCAGTGCTTTTCTCAGCCCAAGCAAATTCAAATCAATATTGCTGGTTGCGCAGGAGAAGAGTTCAGGCTGGTCTCAGGGAGGAGATGTTCCCCCTCCTGCACAATCTGACAGGGAAGGATTAAAGATTCAAAGGAACATTAAAAAAGAGGAGCAGAGAAAAAAGGACTCTAAACCAATGACTAAGACACAGCTTTGTAAAGGCAGATACATTTCAATCCATCACTTTAAAATTAGATATGTTATCGGATGACTGTTTAATATAAAGTGCAGAAACAACTTGAGGAAAGAGTCGAAGACCCTTTTACATGAAGTAGCACTGCTTGTCTCATCCTAGCCTCTCCACATACCCAGTTTCCTATCCCCTTCTGTTGTCTGAGGACTTGGCATATTCCTCCACTTAGCATGGCTGCAGAGATCTGACTTCCTTAACAGCCTTTAGATTTTTTTTAATCCAGTCCCACTGTAGTAAAAGCAACACAAAAAAAAGCCTACAGAGCCAGCTTCAAGCCCTAGCAGCTCTTATGCACAAGTAAATGCAAAAACATGAGTGATCCTGCTGCTCTTAACAAGATTAGCAACTTTCTCAAAGCTCTGCAGGGAGCCAGCTTGAAGGAAACAGGCCCTATATCAGACTTCACTTCTAATGAAATAAATGAATAACAGCCTACCCCACAGTCCTGTGTCAAGTATTACTATTTAGGCAGCAGCTTCTTAATCACAGGCAGGTCAAGCTCATACATAGCTACAGAAATGCAAACTTCTTCAGCCTTCTTTCCTCTACTTTCTAGCTCTATACAAGGTGCTTATTTTCTTCTAAGTAATAAAGCAATAGCATCTGTTGATTATACAGAAAAAAACAGCTGACCTAAAGAACTTAAGCTAGAGAAGAGACATTTCCTAGAGAGAGAAACACAGCTTACCTCCCCACCCTTACACTCCAGAGCCTCACTAACAAGCAGAGGAAATTCAGATGCTGAACTTTATAAGGTGTGTTAATGAGCCTCATAAATAACAACAGCTGAGGCTGAAGAGCAGCTGGTACATAAATAGGCAAGGAGGGGCTGAGAGAGAAAATGGAGGGGCTAGGCTGGGTTGGGTCAGGTAGTGTGAGGGAGCTTTGTGAGCAAGCTAATTACAGGGTTTTTTTATACAATAATTCTAGCTTTTTTTAATATTGTAATGTGTTAAAGATGCTAAGTAAGCTTTTATGAGCTGAGATTTTTCTTTGCTGAAAATGTTTTTCTCAGCATCAATGCAGAGTATGTTTTCTTCTAGTTAGAGTTACTTCAACAATGATTGGGGGCTAAGATTTTGGAGTAACATTTCTAAACTTTTTTGTATTTTTATCACTTAAATGCTTAATATAACTTGTCTACTACTAATTGAAGTTATTAGTATGCTTTTAGCTAGTAAGTATATATGCAAAAAAAAGCAGTAACAATGTTCTTGTCAAATATATCAGTAAACTAAATTTGGTTAAGCTTAATTTTTGAATTGTTTAAATACTCTGATTGTAAGTATTTGCAATATAAGACAAACAGCTGAGTAGTCTAATAATACCTGTGGAGCTTGCATTGCTGTGAACCAGCAGAAAGCTTTACTTCAGTCTGTTTGTGGAAAATGGCTAGATAAGCTTGGTGATGCATTGATCTTTGCTGTGAGAAGTAGAAAGGAAGGTGGGCTGTTTCTCTGTGAACACCATAGCTGGTAGAAATATTTTTTAGGTCTTGTTCCATCTACGTAATCTAAATTCTGGATGTCATATGGGAAGAGATTTAAAACAAAAACTCTATGCTTTCTTAGGCTCTTGTCTTTCTGTCTTTTTTCCTCTTACTAGAAGCAGATACTAACTTCCTAGGTTAGAGGAAGGCAGGTGGCTTTAGCTATTGCATCCTATTCCTGTGTCACTGTAGTGATAAAAGCTGCTTCAAATAACTGCTGCACAGAGGTTTTATTTTGTCTGTCTGTCTTTAAAAGAGAAGGAAAAAAAAATCTCAGACCTAAGTACCAGAGACACATTCCTATTTCCCATATGCAGTATATGGCAGAGCCAGGTCTGTCAGCATGGGCAAGCAAGCAGCTGGTCAGCAGGGAGGAGTGCCTGAAGGCCTGCAGCCATCTGCTGTGGTTATCAGGGGTATTTTCAATGACTTCCTTCTGAAAGCATAGTCAGTATTTTCTACCCAATTAGTTAACCTGTTTCCACATAAATGCTCATAGTAGTGAAAAGTCTGCATTGGTTATAGGGTGTATCTATTAGGTTGGGTGTGAAACTCTAAGTGTATTTTTCCCTACTGTATAGGGCACTATACAGCTTGTATTATCTTACAAATGTTAGTATTATAGGAAAGGCAACTCCTTTCCTGTTGGTATGGTATATATTTCAAATTCTTTGATATCTAACTAATTCTCATTGCGTTGGAAGTGCTTTACAGAACTCTTCCAATAAATTCAGTAGAAGCTGTAACTAATGCTAATAGTCCTTTTCCTGTAGAGATTGAGTCAGAGGCAAGGGTTTCTATAAAAAAATGAAAATACAATCCTTTTCTATAGAAACAACTTCCTAAGCATTCTGGGATAGTATACAACGTATCATCGTTCACACCATGTACTTCATCCCCATGGCATATAATTTTAGATCACAAATAGTGTTTATGGATGACAAAAGAACTCAGTTTCTGTTCTCTAGAGACTTGTTATTGCAGATAATGTATTTTTCAGGCCTTTTGGTCAACAGCTCACATCTCCACTTTAAACACTGGCAGAGGATTTGTTCATGGATATAATTTTGTCAGTTCAATTAATCTGGTGTAAGCTCACTTGTTAACTATTTGTTTTGAATGTTTTCTTCTCATTCCTATTTGTCAAATCATAATTTTACCTGTCAGCAAGAGGAAAACCTATAACTTACTGACTGAAGGATGGATGTATTGTCTTTGTCCCATTGATACATTTCAGGAACTCTTTCAAGCTTTTTCTGCCCTGAAGGACCAGATTTCACTTCATCTCCTCGATTATATACCCCTTTCATACAGCTGTAAACAGTAACTGAACTGACATTTCCTCTCTGTTCAAGACCTGCGGGCTTTAAAGTGATTGATGGGTTTCTCTACATCTTTGATATACTGCATCTTCTTTATAGGTCACAATTTACGTTCTCATGGGAATTTGTCTTATAACTTCTTTAAGAAGAATTGAGGAGACTACTGAAAGCAGGACATCTGTGCTAGCACACAGAATACCACAGCTCCTGTGGATGTGTAGTCACTACAGAAAACAGGACATCAGTCATCTAAGAACTGCTGATTCTTTCAGCCCAGAATAAGACAGTTTGGCAAATATGCTAGAGATGTTTCCCCCCTTTTTAATGTACATTTGCTTTCCCAGGGTAAAATTTCCAGTCATCTTTAGCTACTTAGGAAACAATAGTTCTTGCTCCAAACCTCAAAGGATAGGGAGCAGTTTGAATCTGGGTCCTAGCACTCACAAAAGATATTTGTGAATGTGTACAGTTCAGAACTTGCAATAGTCAGTGTTGGGGGTGGGGGGGGATCTTGAAAGATCACTCTCAAGAGCTTCTCACAGTAGGTGGAAAAAGTGGGGTTGTCAAAATGACACTGTTCCAACAGCAGTGTACATGCATTGCTCTGAAAATACTGATGTTGGAGGTGGTAATACAGCTATAAAGAAGGGGGTGATGACTATTGTGCCCCATGCTTGAGGATATCTTACATGGAAGAAGTCTGAAACATGAAATGCAGTATTAGTTCATTGCATGTCCCCTGAACTTTACCTTGTCTGGGAAGGAAGGCCTCAGAAACACCCTTACAGTTAAGCAGTAGCAGTAGTAATGCTTTAACTAGGACCTGAAGTCATAGTGTTGAAGGCTATCAAGCAACCTGGTCTAATTAGGCCTCCTTTGTTCAGGAAGCTTACCTCTCCAGACGTCCCTTCCAAGCTAAATTTTTCTGTGACTTAACATTCTCAGGAAGGAGAGGATCAACTATTCAAGAACAGAATACAAATCTTCACATCTGATCTAATGCCACTGATGACAGAAGAGTCTTTTAGACCTTCATGCTTTCTTTGCTTGTTGCACACAAAAAGCAATGACATGTTCTAGTCCCTCAAGTAACTGTAGAATAAAAAAGGGCCCCTTAAGAAGTTCAAACCCCAGTGTCCCCTAGAAAAGTGAAATCCAAATTAGTTATAAACCTGTACACTTAATACACAAATTCCAGTGCTAATTGGGCAGGGAATTGCATAGGCTTTTTCTCTTGAGCTTTAAGAATTGATCTTTGTTCAGATTGCACAAAACTTAGCTATTCATCATACCTCCGTAATGTGGTGGAGGACCACAGAGCAGAACCACTCCTTGTCCTTCTCTGACTGACACTGTGCTTCTTGTTTTTGTTTCAAAATTTTCAAGATCTTGAGAGAGAAGAAAACAAAAGTGTTAACAGATTATAATAGATTAAAATAGTATATAAATAATTAAAATAATACAATTTATTCATAACTATAGTCCAAGCTATGCAATGCTTATAGATAAGAACATACATATTCAATGATGTAATAAAATCTCAGTATGTGAATTGCCATACTGTATGGAAAAATAGCTCATCCAGCCCAGTATCTTGTCCTTTGGCAAAATAAAATACCTATTTATACAACACTTATACCCTAACAAGTGAATTTGTATTACAATTCCTCATTGCAAAGCCAATGTATTATTCTGTGACTTTTTCTAGCATCATCTTTTATTAGTCTTAAGCTGCAGGAATAGGGAAAAAAAACATTTTGGGTTGTTTCCTTTTTTATAGCAATTAAAAGCAGGTGTGCATACATATACAAATGAAAATTAAACATCAGGACTCCCAGTGTTTAAATGATGATAAAAGTGTGTCATTTTTAATGAGTCTGTTCTGTCTAAAGCTGTTTGCAGTAAGTAGGCGTGTTTTAATTGACTTGAATGAACTTTAGCACTGGTTTTAAAGGGGAGAATGAGAACACTTTCAACAGAAGATCGTGTGATGGCTTAGGGAATCTGAGTATAATGTTGATGCCTTGTCTCCCATAGGTAATTTTTATGGTTGACTGTCAATATTTTAAATTTCTTATTTTTTACCGAGTCTAACAATCTTTTCTGCTTTCTCACATTTCACTAAAATGTGGAAGTCTTTCTCAATCTCATTCCTTCTAAATTATAATTCAGTTACAAAACATGACATAACAGATGTACTTTAAAAACTGATTATTTTTTTGATCCAGTTCTCACCCTACTGAGAAGACTTACTGTTTTGTCAGAGTACTCTGGGAAAGGATTGCTTGAAATACATTCAAAACATGTTTTAATAAAATAAACAGTATCAGTTTCCTCTTAAAACTCTTTATATCAATGTGGTATGTTGCTTGCCTTAAGCTTGTTTTATTTGCCTTGCTACAGATTCTTGTTTCAAGCAAGTGTTCCATTTTTCATCAGCTGAACAACTACCTGATCCAGAGTTCAATAGAAAGAAAGAGTTCTCGTTGGTCAAAGCAATAATGATTACTACTTGTACAGGCTCAGCTATTTATGTCAATATATCAATTTTCTCCCCCTTAGTTGAACTTTACAGAGTTAATTTTTCTTTTTCTCCTCTTTATCTCCTGTATATTGGTCTCCTATGAAGACATTGTCTACTCAGAGGTGACTGAATTGAATTAGGCAGCTGTAGCACCTCCTCACACTGTCATAGCCACGATAGATGGTAGCTGTCAATACACAGAGAAAGTGTTTTAAACTCTGATGTTCTTTTAATTGCCTGCCAGTGAGATCTCTGCCTTACAGTCTGGGTAGTCCAGCAGGATGACAAAAAAAAAA
>VXAA01000779.1:1608485-1693231 GCA_013399115.1 Anseranas semipalmata | reverse complement strand
GGTGGGAAGGCAAAAGAAAATGTTTATAGTTTTCTTTAATACTAATTGGAAAAGAAAACAATGGTGGATGGATGTAATATGACTTAACGAGAGTTTTGATTCATACATAAAAGATCCTTACTCATTCAGTCTCTGAATGTGTGGGTTTATTCATTTACCTGTTCTGAAAATTCACTCTGAGAAAATTAATCAGCTTTCTTCTTTTTCTTTCCTGTTGGTTAAATGGTTTCTGCGAAGAAAAAGATCAGCACAAAATGTGTGGAAAGTTCCTGGGCCAAATGTCAAGGAATCACTTGGTGATTCACCTTGGCTGGCTGGCCCGAGGCATATGTGCTGTGGGAGAAGGGGCCAGCTCTGTGTGGAAGACACTCAAATTTTCCAATGTATTGTATTAAGTACAGAAAAGATTGGAAAAAAGCAAAACATTCAGACACTAGCAACAAAAATAGTCACACTTTCCTTTCCTTGATTTGCTAATACAACACAGATTGTGCAATTCCTGCAGAAAAATTGAGTTGTTTTTTTTAAATCTTTAGGCCAGTATGAACAATGTATGTTGTGTAACCAATGGTTTCCATTATGATTAATCAGATCAACTTTTTTTGTTGAGAAAAAAAATTCATTGGTTATAAAAGACCTAAGAAAGAAGGAAAAAAAAAAAGGAAGTCCAGTGCCACAGTAGCAAATGTTTTCAGCACAGTTCAGAATTAACTATAGAATGGTTTGCTCTGAAATAGAATAGATTCTGGAAAGTAATAACTTGCTAGTAGCAATTCTTAGTTTAATGACACAATATGTCATCATATCATTTTACTCATTTAAGAAACTGTCACCTGTCCATGTTCCTCCATTAAAATAATAGCAAGTATTCCTGGTTTAAACTAAGAAAAAGTTGAAGTACTAGATATCTTATGGGTTGCATTATTTTATAATTAGTAGGACTACTTTTGATTACATGTGAGGAAAATTTTGACTTTGTCTTTTTAATCTACGCAGCATCAAATTCTGTATGCAGCAGCCTGCTTTCATAGCACGTTTATAGTTCAGTTATACAAAGCAGCTCAGCTTTTCCTAGTGCTGGAGAGATTTTCATCCTGCTATGCTTACTAGTAAATAACAGGTATAGAAAAGTAGATATGGAGGTACATAATTGATCATTTAATCTATTCATCTGGCCCATGACAGGTACAAGTGTACATATATCCTTACTAAGAAATACTTATTTAACCTATTTTTAAAGACCCCTAGGGACAGACATTTCCTTTAGACAGTCCATTCCAGTGATTGGCTCTGGACTTCACACTGCATCTTTAAGCAACTCCCACCCCGTGAAACTTAGTAGGTCTAAACATGATTTTTTTTTTTTTAAGTGAAGTTGGTTTTGATAGATAATTGTACAAAACAAATATATTCAGTGTCCCTCTAATAAAGGATCATTGCATATTAAATAAAAAAAAATATTTCTGGAAGAGCAAAACAAAGTAAAATGAGTAAAAATAATTCATTATGGGAGTCATTCTTAGTTTGTTCTTCATCTTTAAAGGACCCTTTTCCAGACAGGCTACATCTCCCATAAAACACCATGACACCTCATTCAGAAAAGATTCAATAATGAGTTACAAAATTGTCTGTCTTTAGTATGTAGCCCAGGATGATAAACAGAGGAATGATGTGGACCATCAGGAATAATGTTTCTTTTGGCTGGAAGCAGTCTTTTTACCCAAAATATTTTTTGCTTCCATTTTCCCCCCCTCAGCATGTGTATGTATTTTCAACAATTAATTGCAACCTAAAATGTGTTAAGTTTAAAAAAGAACTTGAAGATGAATATAAATATAATAGCTCACTCTGCTCTTGTTATTCTGAATATCTGGCTGCTTCTCAAAACCTCATCTCTTTGCCCTGAGCAGGTATTTACATCAACAGAGCACAACCACTCCGTCCTCCCTGTTTCTGTTACCTAGCATAACTTTATAACATACCATGACATAACCTAATAAAGCATAATGTTGCTTGTCAAAAAGAGTATCAAAAGATAGCTAAGATCAGGTGTTTGGCATATGGTTAGATTGCTAATATGCACTTAGGAATAGCATGACTATTTAACAGATGGTATATTTGCTAACTTCAGTGTTTCTGCAGAGATCTATAAATAAATTATCACCTAGTGCCTACATAATTCCTCCTATTCTTTGTCTGTATTTAACTCACTATGAACAATGAGTGTCCTTACACTGCATTGCTCTATCAACTACGAGTTTTAACAAAAAACTTTTTTCAGCACTGTGCATGTTGGCAGATTGCTATCGGTATAGCATGATTAATCAGTTGGATGTGATAATGAGGTCATATAGGCTAAGCAAAATGCTCAGGTGAACAAGTGATTCTTCACAGTGAAGAGTGGAAATATATGGACTCAGCTGTGTGTGGCAAGAAGTCATCATCTTCAGCTGGGAACATTTGCAGACGTAAGCAAGAAAGATACCTGCTCAGAGCAAGCAAAACATCTGGTATTTTGTGGAAACTGAATTAGAGAATGACAAGGCTTTCTCTGATGTAAGTGAGAATATTCGAGGTGGATGCATGCAGCTCCTCACCAGGTTTGAATGCAGGAATGGGGAGGAGTAATGGGCCAGAGCTTTTTTCAGCTGGTGTAAGTCATTAGTAACCCACTCAGGTTGAGGAAATTATGCTGATTTATGCCATCAGAGGGTACGGCTTGCAAGTCTTTGATGTAGATATTCAATTACAAGAAAAACAGAAGATGACAAGAGCAGTGCTTTTGGGTGAGGGTGACCATTGCTGTAGCTTTAGTGAGTACTTAGCTGCCAATGAGAGAAGACGAGCAACCACACAGATATGCGTGTGGTGTTTGCTTGAAGTGATGGATGCTAATCTGTGGGAAACAGGTACCAATGTAACACATAAACATAAATATTTCTTGCTAAAGTACTTCTGATAATCGACTAATTAATAGGTTTGGCCATATCTGAAAAGTATGACTTTTTTTTTTTAAAGCTCAGCAGTGACATACACTGAGATAATTGCTGGTCGTATAATGAATGTTTAACTCTTCTAATTTCTTTCTTCCTCCCTCCCCCCAGCTATTACCCACACATCCGTGTTTTTTTTTCTTAATATAAAACTGCCTTAAAAGTGTTGGAGTGGTAGGTTCAACTTGCCCAACAGCATGTGTGCAAATACGAAAAGTTTTCCTGGGAATAGGGAATTACTTTTTAAAAATGTACCATGGGAACAAAAAAGTAATCATAAGTAGCAACTCATTCATTTCAACCTCCTGATCGTCTGTTTCAAACTCCTACATCTGCTCAAGGATAGCTGTAGCACTTCCAAACCAGTCTGCTTTAAGAATGAGCATAGGACATCTCTGTATTACTGAATAGCAGACAAGGAAGCTGGGGTATTTTAATATATGAAATTGTTACAGACAATTAGAGAAAGTCCAATTTGTCACCTTGCATAATTACTAACAGTTCATCTGAATTAATGTAATTTCATGCTTTCTTGAACTTTTGATTTTTTTCATAAATGTTTTGTCATTACATAATCCCAATTATAATAATTGTAATTACTTGTTATTGAAATGTGCAATGAATGCTAAGGCATTAGACGTAAGAGCACTTTACAAATTAGCTATGCTCCTGAGGACAAATCAATACACTTTTTCACATTTCCGTGGGGCTAAGTCAAGTTGTGATATATAGCATTTATTCCTGTTTCTTTTGCTTCTCTTATTGGTTATGATATATTGCAATATGATCGGTGTTACTGGATGTGATGTATCACAACAGAAATTCTCTTGCAGCAAAATGTGATAAAAATTACAACCTCAGCAGTTTTTAAAAGAAGCTCATTGTTATGATTTGCTATAAGCATTTCTAACACCTGTGTTATGGGCTGACAATTAGTTACCTTCACTTTCACTTGACTGTAATGAATTAGGGGGCTCCTTGGTAGTTCTTGGCTTGAACTCCATGCCTGATTCAGGGGTATAAGGTCTGCTACAGATGGAAATAGACACACTAGATCCTTATTGGATCCTTGAAATTATCTCAAATTCTGGGATACCCCATACTTGGATAGATTTTGCTTTTATTTTTTTTTCTTCTTTCACGTATATTGAGTTGAAACACTTTTAAATACAGACTGTGCATGTGGCCAAGAGGTTGTGATGATCTGTTTCAGATCACTGCAGAAGACCTCCTGTGCATCTAGCCATGTCTCTTGTTTCTACTTAGTATTGTTGTACTGAATTGCTTGTTAGGAGATTAGCATAAATCTCTTTTAGCCTGGTTACCAATAAGGTGTGTTATGGAAATATCTTTCTCCAAATACCTCCCAAAGGAATGGCCAATTTGACTTCCTACAACTTTCCTTAGTAAGTAAACTCTTTTGTCAGCTTTCAGAATTGTAATAAACTTGCTAAACAAACCCTCTAACAGTTCTTTTGTCTTGATAATAGTGTCAATACTATTAATCATTTCCATTTACCATCTAATCTCATTTTTTTAAATGTTCTAATTGATTTTCTATGAATTCAATTCGAAGATTAATAGTGGTGTTATCTCTAATTAAGGTGTCTGAAAGCTGCTTAGCATTTCCCATTTCCGGATTTTTAAATACTTTCATTTTCCACTAAACACCTAATGAGTTCTCCTTCCCTGTTTGAAATGTGTGTAAGCCTCTGCTTTGCCAGTTCTGTAGCATCTCAGGGGCTGCAGGACTTGAAGATGCTTCAGCTGGACGAGCCTAGGCAACACCTGAATGCCTCCTTTGATCAGGATAGGTTAAAAATCAGCTGTATTTCCCACTTTTGTTCTAGTTGTGCACCTGGGGTGAACACTGCATCCCATCCTGGTCAAAAGAGAAAGTTGCCCTCTCCTTTCCCCCAAAGGAGGCCACAGGGAGAGCCTGGCTGCCCGGACAGAGCAGCCTGCCAAATCCAGAACGAAATGCACAATAACCAGGTCTTGTCCTTTTCCAAAGCTGCATAATCAACCAAAGACCTTCATCAGGGCTCCTTTATTTAGTTAAATTGCTTTGGAGCTTCTAAGGGGAGCGGAGCTGTAATTTACACATTAGGATGCATGCTGTCCCCAGGTCTTCAATTCAGCTTAAATGGTATGAATAGCCAATCCAGGCACTAATTTTCAAGGTGGGGAACAATAATTTCTGCCACAGCCTGATTGTCTTTTTCAATTAAAGAGTGAAAATGCCCTTTACAAAGTAATATCAAGCTTCTCTAGAGGAAAAAATGGAAGGTCACAATTAAATTAAAGAGAGAGTGAGGGGGGTGAGGGGGAAATCCTGACTTGGTTTTTGTTCATGCACCAAGAAACCAGTGCAAAGAAACATATGCTGTGAAGCTGTACTGCTGGTCTACACCTGCTTTTTGTTATTTTTCCCCTCTTAGAGACTTAGCAGCATAAAATATTAAAGCTTTCTTTTGAAGTGAACACAGGAATTGCACCGAGCAGTAACTGTTAATGCAGCCTTAGGGCTCTTAGTCTAAACTCCATCTGCAGGCCAGAGGCAGGTCTGAGGATCTGACCCTCTCAAAGGGAGGGGGACAAAAGAAATACATTTTTAATATTTTATTCCTGAACAGTTTACTCACTTGTCACAGCAGAGTTCATTTGTCACCTGTCATCACAGAGTCACTTCACCGTCTGCATGAGTTTTCTCCAGATTGGAGTGTTCTTAAAAACAGATTTCTCTCTCCAGTCTAAATCTCACAGGCCAGATTTATCCCTACCAGAGCTACGCTGATTTGACTGACTTACACCGGAGATGGCCCTGGCCCCCTGTGTCAAACCACCTCTTGGCAGAGGTGTTAACTCTTATCCAAAATTGGCTTCTTTTACTNCGGCGGCCTGCCGAGTGCCTCCACTCAAGCACCCCTCAGTCCCGCTTCAGGATATTCATTTATTTTATAACACTTCTACCAGCAAGGTAAAAATCTATGCTTGTAGTACATACAATAAGAAAAAATGGCAAGGAAAAGAGGGCTCTATGCGTTACTGAAAGAGTACAACAAGCATGCCCACGCGTATTTTGAGGCCTACCCAAATTCCTGCCCAGCCCTTCAGAAATCTCGATCCAGCACAGAATTACTTCTTGCAGAATTACTTTGGGTTATCCCCAGACAGCACTGCTTTATCTCACTCATTCCTGCTGCAAAGACTTCCTTCCAACAGGAATTTCAAGATTTACCTGAGTGATTGATGTAAAAGATATTTGAATGTGAAGCTTCTAAGTGGGATTTCAGGTGTGGTATACATTATTAGTCGTTCTTTCAGTAGCACTTAGAAATGAAGATTTACAGCTCAGTGCTTTCTCTGTACCAGATGTGGTTTTTCTATTGAGAGAGGTATCTGTGGCCTTATTCCTTCACGCCATGTAAAGTACCAATGACACAGACTATTCCTCCTCCTTGAACATGAGCTACAGTATAGAGAAGTTTTAAAGGTTTTGTGCTAAACAGGATCAATCTTCACTGCAAAAATAACTAATAAATTAATTTTAATTCAAAGGAGCGAGTCATTTATACCAAATAATTTAATTTGTTTTGTTGTTGTTGTTGTTGTTGTTGTTGTTTTCCTCACAAGCTTCCATCTCTAACTTTTATTTTTTGTCAAACTAAAGAATGAGGAAGCTGATGTGAATGTTATGGATATTTCATTCAAAAATTTATTGGAATTTAAATCATATTGTCTACAACAAAAGTAGGGCAGATAAAAAGAAAATCAAGCAGACTGCAAGTACACTTGGTTTTATCCTTCAAAAATATTAAATTTTATCAGTCAAAATCTAGCAGCTTTGGGACCTGTAGATGCTTTGTTACCTACCATATCTCAATCACATATATTGCTTTTCCAATACAACTTGCACTGTGCTGATTTAGGATAAACACTTTTACAGGAACTATAGAATAGTAAGTAATATGTAACTAAAAGATAATCTTCAAATACTTGTGCATTCTCTATTACTACTTTATCTGACTAGCTTACTGCCTGTAATGCCCTTTACAACATCTCTGTAATGTATGTCTCCATTTTATACATAAAGAAATCTTCTATGAAAGGAGTGAGAGCGTGGTATAATAACAGTTTAAGCAACTAAAAATTAGACACTACTGCAATTCAACCTGATGGAATGGAAGAGCTTTAACAGTGTGCTGATGCAGCACAGCCTTGAACTGGCTTGAACCACCTAGTGGTGGTTAGATTTTCTGAGAGGGTCTCTGATGCTGCTTGGTCTGGTGTGGCATTAAATAAAAGCAGAATGTCACTGCCATCAGCTCTAGTTCACGTGTTTAACAAGAAAAAGGAGGCCATGACTGCATTTGATGTCAATTCTCATTAGGTGGGCTCTGAGCACACAGTGGACTCAAACCTTTAGGGAATGATGAAGAAAATAAAACCCCTTTTTAGAATCATAGGATCATAGAATGGTTTGGGTTGGAAGGGACCTTAAGATCACCTAATTCCAACCCACCTGCCATGTCTATTATGTAGACATACCCATATCTTCTGGTTTTAAGATTTCAAGCTGTTCTTTCTGTCTTCAGGAACATCTGGATATTTGCGTAATCCTATTCTTGTAGTTTCTGAGCTTTAAAATAGAAACACTATTGTCATCCTGTCTCATCCTGTCAGCAAGCAGGGGATCCTGTCCAAGGCTCCTGCTTCATCACTGTTGAATGCTGGTTGATGGCTCCCACTTTTCTTTGAGCCTGTGAGAGCCTGTGTGTGCACAGACTTCTGTGAATAAATAAATAATGGAAATCTCAACAGACAAACAGATGAGTTGAACATAGTGAGGTCTTCCATCATTTTTGGTCTTTGTGCAAGTAAGCTGCATCACTTACAGTCGATTAGTCGATTCCCTGCAAATATTTTGCTTAAAGTAGCCTTGAAGGAAACACAATGCCCAAATTCAAGGTGGCTGGAGCAGTGTACTGACCCTTTACAGCAAAGCAGTAATCTCATAAGCATAAAGCAGGATCTCATAATGTTTTTTCCTAATTTTGTGCAGAAGAATTGAGAAGAGAATGTGAATTTGCAGCATTTGCTGCTGCAAATGTTGGAGCACTGGCACAAAGTGTCCATAGCAATCAGAGCTGATAAATGAAAGTTCAGTTTCTCTTTACTCCAGGCTGAGTTCTGACAAAATATGGGATTTATTTCCAAGTAATAAACTGAATTCTTGGTATACTTACTATAATTCATTTTATTCAGAAGCTTGCACTCAACCTGCCCATACACAGGGAGAGGTAGGTGCTGCTGCTGTAGCTATGTTGGATTGTTTAACTGTGGTTAAGAGCCCAGAAGATAATTTTGAGCTCTAAGCCTATTTAGTGACACAAGGAGAGATGACAGTAGCATTTCCATCCTCCAGGCAGGATTGTTACTACTGTAAGTTGCATTTTGTTCTCACCTGCTCGCAAGAAGATGCTCCACACATCTGCAAGTTGAGATGTGTTTCTGCATTATGCGTAAGGAAACCCTTTCAAGACAGAAGATAGGCCTAATGCATTACCTTGCATTTGTAGGTTAGAAAATGATGTGAAATAGAGGCAGGTCTGTGACTTTACCTGAGGTGTCCCTGTAGAGGTTAAGGGAACGTAGTGCATGAGGGAAAACTTGCTCTTCAGTTAGCAGTTTGCCATCCCTGCATCACTTCTCAACACTAAATTGAGAAGCACAGAACCTCCTTTTGAGAAAGAAAGAAGTTGCGGTGTTCGCTCTTTCAATATAAGCTGCTAGACAGCCTGATCAGTATGCCGGCCTGTATGCAGTGATGAATTAACAATCAGTTTAAAGACCAAGAGAACTTTACTCAAGGTGGTAGTTACAACATCTTGCACACCTTTTAATCAAATACAATTGTTACAGGGGGATTTCTGGACACACACAGTACCACAATACAACCAATGCAGAAGAGTATGTGCCATTTAGACTAAAATTCATGCTTGTCCAGACTTTGCAAATTCAGACTATCTGATCTGATTTAAGTGCATTGATTTTTCCATTTTCTGTTTCAAAGCATATGCTACAAGTAAAAAGGGTTATGACATTTCGAGGCATGCTGTATTGCTTTGTGATGTTTGTGTAATTTGTGTGCAGTCAAAGGTAAATAACATGATGAAGTAATCAGATGAAAAGTGGGCTTTCATGCTAGCTGAGCATCTCGCAGACAGTCACTCTAAAAGGGCTTTGCAAATGCTTCAGACTGTCATGATCTAGCAAAGACTAAATGGACTTATTGCTTTTAATCTTTCCCCTAAAATGGTTAAATACTAATGATGGATTATTATGTTTCTTTTCAGAATGGAAAAACTCTGTCCAGGAGGAATTATTTCCTCTTCAATTTGTTATTTCAGCAAAACTGCGTCTTTTGTCTATCTGACAAAAAGCGCTTGAGAGAACTTGGGAGCTCCAAACTTCTTCCAAATGTTCCACCACTGTCGATATCATCCACACTGCTCTGAGTACCTGGTCACTGGCCAAGAGGAGGGAGGATGTAAATAATTAGAAAAATGCTACTGTGAAAAAGCACCAAGCAAAACCCCTGACCACCCCAATGAAAACCATGAGAATTTGGTTGAAGCCCAAAAAAGCCAAGGAAAAATCCTTCCTTGTGGTTAGTCTGTAGCACCAGGGAAAAGTTTTAAATAAGTAGTCTAATGTCCTGTGTGGTTCAGGACAAAATGACTAATCCTATTCATGAATTTAAATTGTTGTCATTGTTTCTTAGAATTCATGTTTAATTAAGGGAACCTGAGGTCTGAGAAGCTGCAGTCATCACAACTGATGACCAACAAAGGTAGAACAAGTGGGCTAAGAATCTCATTTAAGATCCCCAACAAAATGTTTTCAATAAATACTGAATTTTCTGGTTTTATGCCCTGAATAGTTATGGATTAGGTTCACATATGATTCTTTTTCATGGTGGAGTACTTTTTTTCTAGTTTGTTTAATTGCACTTCTTATTTCTGCTATGTGTCTGTTAATGTCTCTATTATAGACATGTATGAGAACTAAAAGAGTTAGTAACGGGCCTGGACAGTCTGTTTTACTGCAGCTAGTTAAGGGGATTTCCCTCAAGACCAATTGTTTACGTACACTTACTTTTACTTAAAACTGTTGAAATAATTAAAACAAATCCCCTGTGTGCCTGGGATAGAGTTCTGGTTGAAGCAGTATTTAAGCAGTTCTCTATAACAGCTTCTTTCGTTTGTCCTTTTTAAGGCATGAAATGCAATTTAGATGATCTTCATTAATAAAAATAGATTTATGCAGAACACCTCATCAATATGCATGTAAATACATCTTGGTGCCATGGAATAGGAGAAATTCCAGTTTTACATATCCAAATACTCCTTTAAACCTGGATGCTTTTTTCTTCTGTGAGTTTGAACACATCTGTGATCTTGCTGTCTCTGCCTCTGGCCCAACACTTCTGTGTTTGTGCCTGGTCAGGCTCCACAGCGGTTTTGGGAGGCAGTTCTGCTGGCAGCAGGGCTCAGGGCAGCTGCTTCATTACAGGTGTCTGCTCCAGTGTTCATGCAGGAGACACAAACCCTGTGACATCCTGGAAGTTTGTGCCCTAGCATCTTCACTGTAGTTTGGAAACTCAGTTGTGTAAAACCTTAAGGAAAACCTTTCATGTTCCCATCTCTTTCTTCAGGCTGACTCTTGCACAGCTGACAAAGATGGGATGGGGAGTTGTCTTTGACCTTTCTTTTACGCAGAGTTGAAGCACTACCGGTGACCTTGTGCTGGATGTCAACAACAAGCTTAGGGATGGGGGAAGCACCGTGTGGGTGGTGGGTTGTGACTTGGGAGCAAAGCTCAAAGCTCGCATCTGGGTGAGGACCCCACTTCTGTGACAGGTTCTGGCTTCACAAGCAGGGATCTGACACCAATGCTTTTTAACCAGGCTGAAGATCCAGATCAGCAGCTCCAGTTCTTGCAGAACACACGTTAGCTTTTCAAAATGTACTGCTTACTGAGTAGCCAGAGACACACATGATTTATAGGGAGCTTTCAACTTTATTTATGACAAAACAAACCTTCACCAGGAAGTACGAATAACATAGGGCTGCCATCCTATGTTTCCTGCTAATGCATTTATTTGCTCTTGCTCTGCTCTCTCTCACTGGTGCTGTCTCTCATTTTCAGCCTGTAGCTTTAATAATCTATGCCACTTCCTTCTGTACAATATTCCTCCTGCAGCTTTCATTTGACAGCTCTGTTTTTAATAGAGGATAAGCATGAAACTCCAGCAGAATCTGAAGACATATTTCTAATCTGGTACAGCATTTATTTTGCTATTCAGAGAGCTCACTATCTTGAACAAAGGAAAAAGTATTTTTCACATATTGAGATGTACAATAGGTTTCCATAGGTATCATTAATTCAAATTCCAGCTCAAAGTTAGTTACCTTGTAAAAGAAGACAAATACATATAAACCCCATTACTCAGATAATAAGCTTGATTCAATTATTTATCACAGTGACTGCAATAACATGCCAGTCCCATTCAGGGAAGAGTCCCATTTTGTTAGGTATTGAATGAAAGTGTCATAATCTCAACATGCCTGCCTGCCTGGATTTTAAGATATAGCCTGAAGTATGAGGTGAAACAAAGAACTAAATTAGGTGGCAACGTGAAAATAAGAAACAAGAAAATGTTAACTGTGAAATAACAGTTTCAAGGTAATTTGTTCCACTATCCTTATCAGGTCATTATAGCATTTCCCATGTACTGTGTTTTTTTCTCTTGTAAGACAAGTTAAGACTCATAGTTTCACAGTGATACCATTGAGCTGAAGCATTTTCCTATGTGTTTTTGTTTGCAAATGTAAAGTGCAAATGACAAGTTTCAATTTGTCTGTCCCATCTCTTTTATATGGAAAAGGATGTAAACTTCTGTCACTGGCAATGGAAAAATAGTACACTTTTTGGAAATGGAACATGTTTTCCACTATATGGTTGCTATTGAGAGCTAGAGGATTAAAGCAGGGTGATAGCTGTAGGTTCGTCTGCTGTTGTGGATAAATGAGACCTGACTTTGTTGTGAATTGCTCCCTGCAGTAACTTTGGGAAGTGTCTTGGTGGGGATGTGAAGCCTAAGTAAAGGAACTGCTTGATATTTAGCCCATTTTGATTGTTTTATATTGGCATGAGACACTGAGCTATTAGGGAGTTACGTGTTTCAGAGGAAATGCTTCACCAGCATGCAGTATTAAAGAAGTACTCTTTAACAGTTGAAAATGCCATTGACAAAGTCCATTTTCTGGCAAACAGTTTCTCTAGTTGCTAAGGGTCATCAGCTGAATGACATTGAAATATGCTTTGCCTCAGATGGCCAAAAATCACACATGATTTCTTTCAGGTTTGTGTGTCTTAGCGGAGACCCATGTCCACAGGGGTCTGGCTGTTGCCAGAGGGCTTTGGAGGGCCTCCTTGCTCTCCATGGAAAGGTGCACCCCTGCGTTAAGAGCCCTAATGACCTGACTCTCACAAAGCTTTCGTGTTATATGCTGTGTTAATGGCTGTAGAACACTGATCCAACTGTACGTAAAAGAAATTCTGCTTGATTTGTTTCTCTTTGAGGAAAAAAAAAATAATATTCTCCTGATTCTCTTTGTTTTAAGTTGAGACTTTAAATGCCACATCCAAGGTCTAGGAAATTTCTGCTTTTCTTGTTAAATTCAGTTTCACTTTTCTACTGGAGAAAACCTCCAAAGAATCACATTTCTAAGAAGATCTTGAAGATGGGACACTTCTGCCCCAGCCAGCATCTTTCATTCCCCTGAGGGCTATCGGGGATGCATTTGTGGCTGTACAGGCAAACATGGACCAGCATCCTGAGAGAGGAGTGTTCTCCTCCCTTCCATACCAATGAGGCTTTCCCCTATAACCTTTCCTTCCCTTTTATTCTTTCAGCTTTCTCCAAACTCTTATCCTTACAAAGAGTTAAAAGAAGACGATTTTCCATTTACGAACCAGTTATAGGCAGAAGTAAACATGAGAAAACCATAGGAAGGAAGTGCAATTAGATATTATTCAAAGGACCACTGGCTAGAAGAGCTGTTTATGACCCTGAGAGCTGGTGCACCCAGGTGGTTCTCTCCAGGCTGGGACAGCAGTGAAAGGTAAACTGAAGTGCTTCCAGGAGCTTGAGTCAGGGATAGACTTGTCCAGAAAAAGATTAAATTGTTGAGTAGTATGACATGGAGCCTTTTCATCTTCTGTCTTTCACATATATTCCCTTTTTTTAAAACTTGTTTTTCTTTTACTTTTTTTACACCTCCTTTGAGTCTTTATTTGAAGGTGTTCCTTTTCTTTAAGTCTTTTCCCAACTCCCTTCCTGGCCTGTCTTTCTTCCTTGTGAATTACAGATTCCACAGATAATTTTGAGGCCATCTATTCCTGCTTCTTTCTGAAATGGTATTTGTTCTGTCACTAAAAATTTTTTATCTCCAAGTCTTGAAATAATTTCCCATATAGAAAAAGTGGCTTGTGAAGATGTTTCAGAAAAAGTGGAAGAATAATGAATCAAAATTTTGGTTTCCATTTGACCAGCTCCTGGGAATCAAAAGCTCTTTGAGAAATTCAGAATAAAACATTATTAAATGAGATACTAGTGATATACCATTTGATCTGCTCTACTAAAAGAAAGTCTGTGAACCATCATGACCTCTAATGTCTCCTTTGTATAACCCCTGTGACATGAGATTTGCTATGAGAAATGGAACAAGATTAATAATTAATACATTTGCTGGTGTCTGAAATAGCGACACAAGTTTGGCTTTAGACATATGTTTTATTAACGAGGTTGAAAACAATTGCTTTCTCCCAGCAACAGACAGCCCAGACTTTTATACTGAAGAAAACTGAGTGGAAGTAATACTTGTTGTTTTTGGTGGTGGGGGGTTTTATTTTTTTCTTTTTTCTTTTCTTTTCTTTCTTTCTTTCTTTCTAGTTTGTTTGTTTGTTTCCCCAGGGCATCAACACAACTCAGTCACCAGATATAAATGTTGTGAAAAAGGTTGTGAAGTTGTGAAGAATTGAAATGGGGAGCAAGCCTAAAATAAGATTAAAACTGGCTCAAGACAGCAAATAGGCTCTATCCAATTGAGCTGAAATATGAAACACTTCAGAGCATAGCAGCATCATTTTGCACGCTGTAAGGAAAGAGAGTGTTTCCTGCTCTGTTAATGTAACAAAATGTCAGTATGGCAATTAGGGGTACAATATTTTTATGACTCTGCTGGACCTCATTATGCTATAGAAAATAGCCTAACTTTTTGACATTCCCCCCCCACCCCCCAACTGTAACTACCTGCTATATAGCAAAGAAAACACTGCCTTAAAAAGAACAGTTATCACCTTTGATAAGTGAAAATAATTACATTCATCTTCCTTTACCTTTCAATTTTCTGAAAGTTATTCTTGTTTCTGAGGGCTAGCAATTATCAAATGTCTGTTTTTGTTATTAATATTTACTAGGAATGTTTTTTTTAAAGAATAAGCACTGCTGAAGTAAGCCAAACATTTTGAACAGAATCACCAATGGTGCTTTAATTATCCAATATATTACCATTCATTTGCAGAATTAATCTGAAAATAATGCTCTAATAAATAAGATCTTCCCAACTTACATGCAAATTGAAGCTTTGCCTTCCTGCTCAGAATTGTTCCAAATGAATTTGTGGCCAAACACTGGTATGTTCCAATATCCTGTTTTTTATGTGGGTTATTGATTGCCAAGCTGCCTCCAACCAACCTGTAGTGATAACTCATGGTAAGATCAATATCTGTGCCATTTTGCTTCCACCTTTGAGGGGAAAAAAATCAAATTATGCTTATAATTTACAGAGCCTATTCATATTTATCTTAAATAGCGTGCTGTAGCATACCTGTAACGATAAAAATGTAGTTAAATATCACAAAATTATATCATTTTTCACACAAGACTGCTTCTTATATCAATTTAGATGATATCAATAATTCTGTTCTTTGAAAAATCTTTACTGCTTTTATGCTAGTCACCAGTGTTCATCCAAATGTCTAGAAAAAGTAATTATAACTTACTCATACAAACTAAGTTATCCATCCAACTGAGATTATGGTATATTTCTTAGCTGAAGCTACCTTATTTTTTATAATATAAATGGTACCCAAATGTGTTTTACAGTCCTTACAAATGATGTCAGAAATTTGGTTGCAGAAATGATGTAGCGATATAAATCAGGAAGGATTACATTTCAAAGGACAGAAGAAAGCAGGGAGAGAAGTTTTTGTACAGCAAGTTTAAGACTGATAGTTTAGTGATAAGAATGCTGCTATTTTAAAGCATGATTTGTCTCTGTTAGTCTGTTAAGAAGAAAATGGATTGTGTCTGCAGCATTACACAGCTATTGACAAATGTCAAAATAAAGTTTATATTTCAAAGAAAATAATTATCTGTTTTAAGTGGGAAAATTGTGTGGCTTTACCATTAGTCATGTAAAAGTTGAATTTTCATTGCCCACATGAGGCCCAAAGGAAAAATAAATGTCCTCAGTCACTGACATCTACAAGCTTTGGGCATGTTTATGCCACAATTCAGCAATCCTAAAAATACATAACCAAGTATTTTTTTTCTCCTAATTTCATACCACCACTATCTCTTCAGCCTGTATCATTTCTATTGACCTACATGAGCACAACACTGACCCCTCCATAGGATGCAAAGACCACAAGAGTACATTAAAGAGAAGAATCATCTTCTGGTTAGCTATCTGAAGGAGAATAGCATAAAAAATGTGTATTTCTTGTTATGTGATGAACGTACTGACAGTGGTGGAAGTGTAGCAGACTAGTTTGAGCAGTTAACAACTTGAAGCAAACTTGCACCATAACTACAGTCCTGGAAGATCTGGCCTGGATATACAGCACAACGCAGACCTTTCACTACACGGTCAGACTGTATATGTAGTTGTTCTTTTGGAGGGAGATTTTCAAATTGTGCTGTGAAATGCAATTCTGTGTTCCAAGGGAAATCGTGACAAATTTGTACAGAGGAAGCAAAGATCCTGACCTTTTAAGTGGGCACTTGTTTTCAAAGATGAAAAATGACTGATTAAAATATGAAATCAATTGAATTCTGTGAACAAATTCTAGTAATATTAAATAATTTATCCGGGTCTGGCAATCACTGCCTCCTCTTTCATGAATGCATTAAGAAATTTAGAAGCAGTGGCAATATGTAATTCTTCCTACCAATTGCAGCTGATTTTTTGACTCTGTGCACCTCTGCCCTATTCCTTTTTATGTTTTCCTTCAGTTGGTCTAGGTTTTTGCTGTTGTTTTGGTTTCTTTCTTTCTTGTTTTTTTTCTTCCCAAGATGAGAAAAATCGTAGCCAGAGCCCCTCAATGAGCCTTTTCTGTGAAGCAGTGGTCTGTATCAGTGTCTGCATTTTGCCATATTTCTACATACAGTGCATGCTCTCTAGACCTTTAAATTTTCTAATATAGGATATTCTGGTATTTAGTTTGCCATTTCTCTTTAATTTCAGAATCAATCACTGAAATAACTGCTGTCATCATTACATGGCTCCCAATTAAGCTCTATAATTGTTTTTCAAAACAAATGCAAAGTTGTTGGCTTAGTTGCTGCAAATGAATTCTTCACAGTATCCCCATAATCATTCTAATCACCGTGGTACAATGATTATTAAACTGTGCATATAGATCAGGGGTTCATCTCCTGGTATGGGCTTTTTCCTAATTAATATGTTTACATCACTAGCAGAATAGAATTAATGAGTTCATGTGATAGACAATGATTTAATGACTTCGTGTGTTCTGCAGTATACTGTCTAAAACACAGAAATCTTTGAAGAACTCTTTAAAGAAATTTTTAACATAAGCATGTTAAGGCATGGATTGCCTACATATTTTCTTGAAATTCTTCATGCAACCACCGATTCTGATGATGGATTCAATAGTTCCCTACAAATGTAACACTTTTATCACATTAAAATGTCCAGACATTAAAAACAAAACAAAACTGTGTGTTCTGTGAATTAATCGAATAGATTATCACGTTCTTTTTGCTTTAAAATCCAACTTCTTTTTTTGTAGAACACCAGTCATAAAATGTTCCCAATAAATTCCTCATTGAGTTAAAAGCTTTGGAAACATATGTGGGACCTCCCCCTGTCCCATCTTGATTTAAAGATCTCAAGCAATAGGCAGTTTCTTTTCTCTTGTTCTCTCTTCTTAACTTGTTTCACTGCCAATTCATTCTGTTATATTTTGTCTATATATTTGAATATATCACTATAACAACAGTCTTCCAAACCACTGGATTATGTTAAATCTTTGATGCTGGACTTACTGGGAACTCACTTATAACAAACAATGCAGTCAAATAATTTCAGCTCCACTTATATAAGGATAAATATGATGATTTCCTCATACTACTTAATCAATACTTGTGATTTGCTATTCAAATCATCTCTGTCTCCAAGCAGATAATGAGGAGGAGTAGAATTTACTAACGAACATGAATATGTGAGTAATGTGTGTTTACAATGCAACTACAATTTATGGAATCTGTCTTTTGGGTAATATAAAAGAATTGTGGAAAAAAATAATATAATGAACATCTATTATGTTTTCAAACTGAAAAAAATATTGACCTAGCTAAAAATGTTCAAAGAAGGCAGAAACACATAAAACTCATAAAAATTGTGAAATATTAGAAATATTTGCAGAGCACAAATATTTTTAAGACTTGTATGAGAAATGTCAATATGCTTAATTTCATGCATATTAATTATCAAGCTGTATACCCACGGGTTTCTCTGGTGTTTAAACTTCCGTTGTACTTTCTGAGTAGAATTTCTTCTGGGCCATGATCCAGATGCTAACCCCTACACCCTGACCCGTGTTCAAGTAAAAGCAGCAGATCTGCAAAGACAGAGCCCTCAGCCTGGAATGCTGCTTTATAGGAAAAGTGCATGGGCACAAGACATCCAACTTGCAATCCAGTGCTTCACTAAAAAAGGGCAGGTGCACACAGGGCTAATACTGAACTTCAGAGTGTAAAATTTGTTTCAATGAGATAAATTTGGTCACCTGTGCTCTTTGATATTTTGGTAGAAAAGAATTTTTTTTTTGACATAGGATTGTTTTCTGACAGATTAATAATTAACCAGGAAACCTGTAATCACGTCTGGAAGGGTACTATACAATGCTATGTAATGGCCAAGTAGCTATAATTAAGTGAGTCTCATTTCTATGATTAATGAATCTGGAAAAGAGTAATGTTCCATAGAAACTCTTTAGAAAAAGGAAACATTTCCTTTCAGAAGATGTGACTTTTTGGAAATGAAATGTCAAGGTGCATCAGTTTTGGTAAAACAAACAACGTAGGCATGTTGAAGCAATTAAGTAAAAAAAAAAAAGAAAAAAAGAAAAAAATAGTAAAAGGTTCCACTTAGACAACATGCAAATATTCAAATGCAATATTTCATTAATCTGTTTTGTTTGCCTTTAAATAAAGGCACATTTAGGACTAAAAGCATTTCCTACTGAAAGAGAAATGCTTTCTTCAACTCTACATGTAAAATTCTGGAAGTATTACAAAGCGTGCATGGCTGTGTCATGATTTTGTACCAAAGTCATCATAGCTAGAAGTTCTTACTTGTATCTTTCCCTAATTTTGAACTACTTTCTGCATGATATAGAGGAGAGGAGTTTTTCCTTTCTCACAATATCCCAGCAAACATAAGCCATTCAAAGGAAGAAATGTTGCTTTCATCCAAAAACAACAGAACAATGTGTGATCAGTTTGAACCATCCCATAAATTTCTTCTGATCACTCTGCATGGTTGTTTTTTGCAGATCAATAAAAACAGGTATCTAAATCAGATTTTTATTGAGGTGGAAATCCTCCTTTGATAGAGTAATCTCTATGGGGATTGTTAATTCAGATCCCTCAAATTATTATTTTAATGCTTAGTGGAGCTCTACTTAGAGGAAGAAATATTTACCTAAGGCTGATTGACACTTGGGAGGCATAGCTCATTCTCTCCCTAAGAACAATGGAAAGATAATTTCCAACCTGATCATTTCAAATAAAATTCTCTCTGGTAAAAATAAGGGAGAGGCAAGCACAGCAGGGGCTTTTGGAAATTAAGAAGGATCAGGAGTAGAACTTAATAAAGGAAAATCCCTCTATGTGGGCTTAAAAGACTCTGCTTGTTGTTTTCCTTCATTTTTCCAACTAAAGAGAGTTTCTATAATAAGCAGGCAACGACCAAGATCCCCAGAGTACGAGGGTCTTAAGGGTCTTGACTTTGAAAGGGGCGTACGAAGTGAGGTAGGACCAATCTCCAGACTGACAGTCTCACTTACACTGCCCTGTTTTCTTACAGAATTCCAAAATACCTGAATTTTAGAATCAACTGTACTCCTACTCATTTCAATGAGCTTTGGGTAAGGTTGCAAGCTCCCTCTCCTTATCCTCTGCCCTACTCTCTCTACCTTGCTCTTTGTCTGCCCTGAAACTTTAGCAGCATCTTCCCCAAGAGTCATAAAGGTATTTGGGACTTCTCACTTGTCCCCACACTTAGCCCTATTACCGCGTGACTCATTACTAACTCGATTTTATGTGCATTTCTCAATCGTGTATCTTAGAGAACTAGTATGAAAAAGTAAGTTATAAATGTAAAAATAAATTGACTGTATCCAGTCATAGTTTGCATAAAGTCATGTAGAAATAAAATAAAAGCACATGGACAGCAGGGATATATGCATGCATGATTCTATCAATTGTCTTCTTAGGGTACTGTTATAACAAAAATATGTAATTTTTTTTTAAGTCTTCATTCAGTGTCCTATGTTTTTTAAGTTGTTTACACTCTAACAGAAAATGTCCTGACAAGTCTTCTGAGATATAGTTGATTTTTTTTTTACTATTTCCATAGAGGCCAGGCAGGTAATAGAAAGTTTAAAAACTATTGACTATGAACAAGACAACAGAGGTTGAAGGAATTTTTAATTCTACTTCATTTTTGAAGCAGAATCTGCAATGAGTCAAGGGACAGCATTTTAGTGAACAAGTATACCATTCTTGGTATACTTGGTATAGAAGGATTGTCACTGTTTTTTCAAGAGTATGAATAAGAAAAATATCGTTGGAGTTATGGGGAATAACTCTACAATTCTATGCAATTTTTATAAACATATTTTATGACATGTGCAATCATTGTAGATTTTGTGCTGTTCCCTTCACTTTTATTTGACTGTTACAGTTGTGTTGTACTTCGGTTTGGATTGAATTTGGATCTCTTTATCTCATTTTACTGCATCATTCTAAGTTTTGCTGAAATATTAAAATATTGCTCTATAGTGAATAGCGCTTATGCTATCCTTGGATTTCTTCCTTATTTGTTCAATTGACTGCTGTCTGTATAGATTTGGAGGGGGGAAAAAAAAATCTTGACTTCAAACTTGCATGAAAATGTTAGTTTACATGATACCTCAGAAACTGAATCTAAGTTCAGAAAAAACACGATGAATTAGAACTAAACGCCTGAGACCTAACAGGAGATCACGTCAAAATACTGCAGAAAACACTTGCTCAGCAAGCTCTAGGTGCCGTCTTTCTTTTTTTTTTTCAGCATGGAGGAAGGCTAGCTGTGTTAAACTGAATGGCTTAATGGAAAGAAAAGGTGGAACGGTGATATGCTCATGGATAGCCTGTAGGCAGATAAAGAAGTAAAATTCATTACTTAAGATAGTTGATGGTAGTCTTTTGATCAACTATAACAAAAAAAAAAAGCTTAAATACACAAAATTATAAATCTAATTTGAAAGGTTGTGTTTACTACCAGTATCGCACAGCGAAAGAGTTGAAATGATGTACCTGATATTATAAAAAATTTTGACTATACAGAAGATGAGAAAGTAGATTATTAGGATGGTATTTAACAGGATATTTATCTAGATTTCTCAACATATTCACAGATTTTAAAGATATTTCTCTATCTTTATTTTTGTTTCCATTGTAATCACATCTACATTCTCTTTTACTTCCAGCAGAGGAACTCAGTGTCTCCCATTTTTTATCACCTAGTTCTTATGCCTGATTCAATCCTATACAATTCTTGTATTATGGTTGCCAGACACACAGGATTTTGCAATCAAGTTGCAAAAAGTCGCTACTATATTTAATGAGTCTTTAAGAAGAATGTAATACAGTATATAAAAAATAAGATTTTCAGGAAATGTTTAGCATTTTTCTTTAAAGGAAAGGCTCTAATCAGCATATTTATTTATGCAAAAAGGTGCTAAATACCAAATTAGCTTGGGTATAACTTTATTCCTATTGTAGTGGTTCTGTATTTATGAATCAAAGAAAAACCTTGCTGTAGTCCTTGCAGTTCTTTTCCATCACTCAACAAAGGATATTATTAAAATTTCATACTGTGCTTGATTTATCTAAAGTTGTTGGAACTTTAAATATGTGGGCTCAGTCCTTATCTGATAAAACTGGCATTAGCTCTACTGAAATCAAAGAAATGTGCTGAAGACTTCCTCTTCCTTTCAAGTCATAGCGAAAAACTCCCAAGTTGTAATAGCAGCAGTGATGGTCTGATAACTTCTAATTGACCTGGATGGTTCAGGATACATCCCCAGATGCTGATCTGGTCCTACTAGAGTAACTGAGGCATTGCAAAATGTCCTTATATTGGAAAGAAAAAATGAATCTAGTTACTGGGCATAAGAAAGCATAAAAAAGTGGAAGGGAAGATAGGAATATTGGATGCCTGATGGGAGGAGATTTCATAGCTCTCCTGCTAATGAAATCTACTGTTACTACTGTTTGTGGATGTGTGGAGTCCATGGGTGGAATACATGAATTAATAACTTTTACAGGTCACTGAGGAAGCTGCCTATATAACTGGATATGAAACAGACAGATTACATGAAACAATGGATGTTCACGTTGAAAACAGCAAAAATGAATGCGATGGGATCTGGGTGAGGATTTCTACTCATATAAATAGAAGTTACATTGTGAAAACGAGATAAAGTATTTCTTTACTGGCACGATATTTGGAAACAAATTAATACTTGAAGCACAGAAGCCAAGTTCATAATTAGTAGTGGTACTGTACAGAGGAAACTGTTGTGTGAGCAATTAAAAGCTATTGAAGGAATACTGTCTAAGTATTTGGTAGGACACATTTTTCTTTCATATCTTGCATGAATGATTTCTTGTTTTTCACTTTCCTTTTTCCAAGACCATTATTTGCCCATTCTTTTCTGAAGAAAGCACAGTCTTACGGTCTTTTTTTTTTTTTTTCTCCCCAGATATCCAGCTTTTCCTCTTATTAGACTCAAGTTTCCAAATCCTTGGTGCAACAAGATGCATTTTAAATGATGAGTCCATAGCTATTCAATAAGCAAACACTCCTATGCACCAACGTTTTATTAAGTGAGCCTGCAGAGTGTTGTAAGCTAGTTATCAGAGCTGTGCCTTGCTGTTTCCTTAGATAAACACTATAAATATATATATGAAATCTTAGAATTAGAAATGGGCAAGGATGTTGCTCTTTTGCTTTCCTAGCATTTATAGATGTACAGAAAGTTTTAGCAAATACAAATGCACAGCATCTCCATTTTTCCATTTTCCACAGCTGTTCTGTGGATTCAGAAGTAATTTTGTAGGTTTTAAAATAGTTTGGGGACAATTTTCAGTGATGTGCTTTCTTTTCCTGTGTCAATTTTCTTAACTGTAGACTAGCAAAAATATTTTTCCTTCATTCCTCAAATTTTCTATGCCCATGTAGTTTTTAACTTTTGAGTATTTTCTTCCTCTTCTCAGATTTCTAACAAGCAGGCTTCAAATGATATGATGTCACACCTATGTAGTTTAATATATATAGAGAGATCTTCTTTTTGAAATAAAAGCAATGAATGTGAAATTATTTCAGTTTTAAGTGCAAATGACCAGTCCTACATGCAACCTTAGCTGCAGGATCTTCTTCTCATTATATCAGCTACCAATCTGCCATGCAGGCTGACAAAAGATCTCTCTCCTGGAAGCAGACAAAGTTGGGGTCCTACTAAGTACTGTACTCACACCTCAATATCTCCAAACCGCTAAAGACATGAGTTTTTCCCCCGGCGCTGTTGGCTGAATGTTTCTAGATGTGGGGAATCAATGGGGAAAAGAAACACACCCAGCCCCAAAGCCTGGCTGTGGGGCCATGGTTTCCAGCTACCATCACTCTTGCCATGAGCACTTGCCACACATTGAGGTACACATGACTGTCTACTACTGAATAAAACACAGTTAAAAGATTTACAGCCAGATGGCACTTTTCAAAAGTTGACTTCACCTGTAGTAAGGAAGTGGATATCCTTTAGCTGTACAGTTCAGTAGGATTTCTGGATTCGCTGAACCCATGGAATAAGTGATATCATGTGGCTCTTGGATAAAAATAGGACCATGTAGAGTTTCTTCCTCTGCAAAAGAAAAACAATAATTTAAGATTAGGCATCTTTAGCATGTCCTTACACATAAAAGTGTCCTTTGGTGTCTTTTTCTTTTGGCCAAAAATTAAGGTCTGCTATTATATTCAGCAGAGAGTCCACCTCCAGACATTTTGCTATTAAGGAGGAAATATTTCAAGCCTGATTGATAATAAAATCACATATCCCAGGTGTTGGTGATTTATTGAGCAAGTGACAGTGAAGACTAGCTTCTTTGCATGTCTCTTATGGAAATTATATGGCCATCTATTAAATCTCCCCCATCTACCTCATACTTGTGGTTTAGATTGTGACTGGAAGCAGAAAAGGACAGTGTTGTGACTTTCTCTGTTTGGAGCTTGTATCTCCCTGCTCGCCTGGTGAAGTGGATGTGTCAGCCTCATGTCACCCTTTGAAAGACAGACTGTTCCTCTTTAAAAAGTCTGGGAATGCAGATGTTTCCCTATGGTCTGGGAGAGCAAATAGCGTGGGAGAGGGATAGTGAGCACCTCCTGCAGACCAGCAAATAGCTTCTAGACCAGAAGGTACATTGTGGTGATGTTCTGGTCCTGGCCTTTCCTCTCCTCTGCCATTTGTCCTCTCCTTCTGGTGGTGGATCCAGAAGGTCACATCACAAGCTAAGGAAATTGATCATTTCCTTCTTTGTTAGCTTTTCACCTCCTTTGGTTTAATATTGCTTTTGCATACTGTAGCTGGCCTGATTTCAGGTTTATATATATATATATTTTCTCTACGTTGGGCACTTTAAAAAGAGTGGTAGCATAAAATAAAGGTTGATATTTCTTCAGGCATTTTCACTAGAATGTATTCCCCCCTGCTGATGCACAGAGTCTAATTAGGTCTTGAAACCACAAGGGCACAACAGACATGTGGGCTGGAGCAAGACCCATTTGTTTCCTCAGTCTCAGAGGTTCCTGCAGAAAAACTTTCATGGAGATGAAATGATTTGTCACAGAATAGTAGTGACAGAACAAAGAAACCATCTCAGATCTTTCAATAAAGCTTAGCAACTGGACCATACTCCATTTCTTAGATATTTTTCACAAATTCAAGAAACACAGAAAGTTTGCAGTACAGTTACACAGGTAGCTGGGAAGAAGAGACACGAACCCAAAAATTAGTAGCTGTACAGTTGTGCTCTGGAAGCAACATAAATGTTGGCAGTAATTGTGTCTGGTTTTATTCACCTGTTTTATCTGCTCATCAGTAATGAGAGAAGGAAGGTACAACATACTTCCTGAGGGCCACTACTTCACCCCACCTTCTGTCTTCATTTCAGGCATGGGTTGCCAAGTGCAACCTTCTTGCTCTATAGCTCTGTAACTCCTAGAGGATTTTCTCAGCTGCTGCACATAGGTCTTTTTCAGCTGACACCAGCAGAGTGTCTTCCTGCATCCCTGAAGACGATCAGCCATCCTGATGCATTAACTCAGCTTGTGCCCCCAAGGCAGACCCCAAAGCTTCACCCGAGCCAGGTCAGCTCCAGCCACTGGCACCACATCGACCCAAGCGCCCTCTTCAGGGCCATGAGTGGCTGCACACAGTGCACTTCAAAATTCAGATCCTCTGTATCAGCTATCAGCTATATACATATTCATGTGCTTTTGTATTTTTCAACCACTTCAATCTATTTCCTCTACATTTGAAAAAAATCAGATCAGTATTGTTGTCAGCTCCCATCATTTTGTGACACTCGATGTTTTTCTGAGAGTCCTAATCATGGAATTGTATGAATAATTTGACTCATCTGAAGTCATGAGAATATAACATTTTATTTTTAAAACTATAATTGATTTTTTTAATATTTATTTCATTTCTGAAATATTCTCAACTAAACCTGAAAAGTTAACAACCCCATCTTTCTAGGAGTAAAATTGTTTTCTACTGATGAATGTAGTCAGACTTTTCTACTTTACTGGATCTAAAGTAAAGAACATCTGGCACAACTTTAGAGAGTGATGATCAAATAATTTTTTTTTTATACCTAGGCTTTTTTGACCAGAAGTCTTTTTAAGGATGGCACCTTATAATCACAATGTTTTGTATGTATCTTAATGGAGACGCCCACTCCTGTGTGTCTATTACCCAGCTTACACTGTGTATCCTTCAGAAACTCAGAAAGTCAGCCCAGCTGTGTGTTTTCATGAGCAGTACCTGTGAGAAATAGCCTTCAAGAGAATTGGAGTAAAATTCAAAGTAGCAGTCAAAAAAGATTGATTTGTTTTATACCACAATAGCTGTTTGGATAGACACATCTCATTTTAAGAATATCTTGTGTTATAGAGGAAATAGCGTGGGCATACTAGAAAGAGAAAATACATCCTTTCAGTTTAGGATATAAAGTCAGGCTAGTAAAACAGCTGAGATGAGCTAGTGGTTTGAAGGTACAATATTAAACTTGGCTGAATATTATATGTGATGTTATAAGTGACATAACAGAGCATAAAATACGGTAAATCACATAAAAAATATCAATTTCCATAACTTTTTCATTCTGCTGAACTTTAAAGGCTATATGTGAACTTAGAGTAGGCTCCAAATATTTCCTGACTTATCCATAACTACTGGACACAGGAGAAAATATCAGAAAATATGAAGGAAACCCAATAAAAGAAGCTGTAACTCAACTATATTCAAGACTTAATATTGCTTTACTGTTTGCTTTTGGTGGGGTTAGTCAAATACCTAAAGATAAGCACGTATTTCAGCCCTTAGCTCAATCCAGAGTTTAAATTCATATATATATATATATATTTTATTCTTTATATTGTTGTTCTGCCAGGGGTCTTTAGTCATAGAACAAGATGCTGTAGGAAAAATAAATAGTTCATATCTTACAGTGCCAACAGTCTGATCAGAAAGATTATACATGTCCCAGTATTGACTGCAGACCCCAAAATATTTTTCCTCTATTTTTTCCTCTATTTGATTTCACAATCAAATGGTTGTAAAGCAAACCAGAATTTCTTCTATTTCTCATGGAAGTCTGGAGCTGGGGAGAAGACAATTTGTTAAGCAAACCATAAGGGGTGAAGCAGAGCTGCTCTTAGAGATGGTGGCTGGATGTAGTTAAAAGTCTCTTTCTGTTATTTTTACTCACTTGACAAATTTTGAGACATCTTTTTTTTTGCTGTTTCTACAAATGATCCTTTGACTCGTCTTTTCTTTGGTATGAGTTTTTTTCCTTTCTGGGTTAATTTACTTAGTCTGTTAGTTATTCTTGTTACCTTCCCACAACCACCAGTGAAAAGCTTTTCTAAAGCAATGAGATGGCTTCAGGATCTTTGTTCCATTTTCAAAATTGGTCTAGCTATGTGGGGCTGTGGTGAGCTACCCGGTGTATTTGAAAATCCCTATTTTAGCTGGCAAAAATGTAAATATTTTGATAAATCTAGAATTAAATTGCCATTATGAGTTCTAAATGTAATTTAGGCTCCTTTGTCATTTGCAGAGTTATGAAAGTCTTAGTTTTGTATCGCCTTTCAGAGTCCTTAATACAGCACAGTGTTGAATAAGGACACAGCAATTTACACAGACCCTAACAGCTCCTTTATGGTAGACATGTTGCAGCCACTATCACAAAGATATTGTCCATGACTTTTAGTAAAGGTAGCTTCATGCTATCATTTTGTTTTTTTCTTTAATATCCTTTTCTTGCTGCCTGATCTGCAACAGAGAATACCATCAAGTTTGTGAGAAATGATGTGCACTTTTAGAGTCAATGGTATATTGAGAGTCCATTTCTTATTTATATGAAAGGTCAGACTGGTCATTTCTAATTTCCTGCTGCATCCTTTTGCATTTCTTGTAGAGAAAGGCCATATATTTCTCCCTCATTCTCCAGATTCACAACAAGTCACCATGATTTCTCCAGAGATATGTATGACAAATGAATCTTCGTAGTACTATTTGCTTTTGTTAAGAATTACAGAATTCATATTTTTTAAATCAATTGGAATATGAATATTTGCTCATTTGTATCATTTTCATACGTAAAACTTGTCTGTGAGTCCTCAGCATGGTGCTTGAAAGCAAATATAAACTCTTATTATGAAATGTATTTCTTTATGATGCCCAATCAGTTTGATCTCCATAAAGACCATAATTATACTAGTCTGAATTCAAATCCAAAGTATGAAAATGAAACAATGTTCCTTTATTCATTATATGATATTGTCTTTGGCCAATATGGAGATTAACACAGCCAGCAGAAGAGGAGGAAGCCTATTTTTTTTTCATAATTATGTATCAACAGAGGATATCATAGTGCTTTTCTCTCATTGCTTTATTGGCAGTGGTTAGTTATACTGGGCTATGATAGTGATATCAAATGTAATCAAAGAATTTTTGGTCAGTCACAATAAGTATTAAAATGCTTATGCGCTGTCTCACCCAGACATGGAGAATGGAATACACATCTGGAGTCCACACTAAATCGACTTAATCGTACTCCCTGTTCTTTCCTGTTGTATGGCTCTGACTGGCTTCATATTTAGTTTCTTATGATGCATCTGCTCAACTGGAAATTCCAGGCAATACAGCCAGAGTGCAGTTCAGGCAGGCCATGTCCCAGTCTGTAGGATACATATAAATGACTTGGTAGACCAGTGTTGCAAACCAGTGAAGTGGAGTTGTAATTACTGTTGTCCAGAACTGACCAGTAATTTTGGACAGGTTTTGTTTGGTGAAACTGAACTCTTGGTGTCCCAGAAGACATCATGCTGCATTTTCAGAAAAAGACCAGGTCAGATGTCTGTTTTTTTGTTTGTTTATTTTTCTGTGTGAATCAGTTCCAAGTAGACATTTATTGTTTGAGGACCAGAAATGTCCAGCCCTCTTGGTCTTAGATCTCTGAAGCATACAGGATTTTCGGATCCTGTAATTATTTCTGTTGCCATGATGTTCTGTGGAGCTAATCTGAGATTAGGAGCCCCTTGTACTGAGTGCTGTAGAAGAGGCAGCTAGGTTTTGGCTTGCAGTGAAGAATCCCAAGAAGGATGGACCAGGGCTGTTCTTTCCTCACTTGGACTCGTGCAATAGGCACAGAGGGGTTGTGCTGCTGCCTAGGCAGATGTATATCTAGCATATTAGTGCATTCTTTCATATGAAAAAAGAGACCAGAATAATGGTAAAACCTGTGCTCTAAAAAGATTCTAAATGCAAAACTGCTATAATTCACATAAGCAAACCAGATAAGGATAAATTTATCCAGACTATTAAGTTCCAGGAAGGCTGTAAATTCCAGGGGTAGTGAGTTTCTAATGAATCTTTCTTAATGTGCCTTAGATAGAGCCTCATATCTAATCCAAAACATTAATATGACTTTATGGGCCAAAGCTGACACCTGATTAAGAGGCCTCTTTTAAATCAGCTTGATAGTAAAACACCTGTCAGTTCTAGCAAAAAGGATGGGGCAGGTGAGTTAGAGACTTCCTCCTTGTAGTGACAGTGTAAGTAGAAAAAAATATGTAAAATACAAATGACTTCAAAATCCTTCTAGTTTTCTTCACAACTTAAGACATCAGTAACTTTTAATTGGAAGAGGGGGGAATTTATAGAGCCCACAGATTTTTAAATGTGATTGAGTCTTTCTCTGCATATAACACCGGGGCTTTTGATTGAATCTTGGCAGAAGCTGAATGGAATGATTATTTTCCTCATCCAAAGCCTGGATCAGGTAGCTCAAGGACTTTAAGGAACATGACTGATGCAAAATGAGAGGTAATGGATGAGATGCTGTTTGCTAACAGGAAAGTATGAACTTAAAGTAACACACATCAGTGCAAGGAATCAGATAGTAACACTAAAAGAGAAGATGGGAAAAGAAGTGAGAAGCAGAAAAGGGCCATGAAAGCATTCTGGAAAAGGAAAAAATCTTGTCAGTATTATAGGCAATGGGAGGCAGGCATCCCTCCTCTCCCTCTCATTCAGTTCGTAATCAGAGAGTGAACCAGGAGACTTATATACAGAGAAAGGGAGATTAGAAGAGATGTTATAGGTTTGAGCAGGCAGAAGCAACCTAAAACCTGTAGGATTTTCCCAAAGGGCCTTCAACTTTCATGTGTTTTCTCCCTTCAGACACTGATGTACTGAGCTCTAGAGACACTGGGCTCCTTTCAAGTTTCAGCTTCTGTAGAAAAAGTCAAATTGGGAGCAGTGGTGAAATTCCACATTGTCTCTGTTATCAGACACCCCAACCAGAAAGACACTTAGCTGTCTCTGATGTGGTGAGAAAGGTAGGCGTCGAGGTGGCGCACGGGGTGAAGTCCTGGCCCTACTGAAGTCTGAAAAACTCTCGGTAATGAATTGAAGCTTGGTGCTCGAGCCCAGATTTTATATATGAAGCTGTCTATAAAATGACAGTCAACAGTGCAAGGTATCCCTTTCATCTGGGATACAGCCTCAGTAGGCTAGTGGTACCCCTTCCTTGCAGATTTGAAAAATAGTGAGTGTAAGCAGGTGAAAGGAGGCATACAGCCCTGGCAAATGGCACAGAAAAGTTAAATATCTTCAACAAGAATAATTCTGTATCCCCTCAACTTTATTATTTGAAAAATTATTCAAATATTCCAATATATTTCCTAATATTTAAAGGTAGCCTGTATGGTGTTGCAGGTAGGGTGATCAGAGGCTAATGTGTCAACACACTCAGGTTATATACTAACTATGCATTTTCCTAAGGTACTTGGGTGTGAAAACAGAGAATAAATGTGTAAAATATGGTATTAATTACTAACATACCCAGCTGTCAAGATTGCCTGAACCTTACGTATAAAATTAGGGTGTAATATTTCACAGGTAATAACTATTATGCAAAAATGATCATATTTTTGAATTATGATCCTTTTTTTCAATTAAATATACATATTGACAAAAGTTTTTGTCACAATCTGATGCTTCAAACATTTTTTTACAGTTCTATTATAATAACAAGTATTGATTCAACTCTTTAAGCTAACTTCTGGTGAATATAATCAGGTATCAGTGAATTTACTATCCATCTGCATTTTGGTCTAACAGATACACGCATTCTAATTCCAAAATAATTAATGATAGATCTCTAAATGCCAAAATTTGATGTATCTCATAATATCATACTGAGTATCACAGTCAGACTCTAACCTTGGATTTACATGATATTAATTTCATTCGATACAAAACCAAAATATTCCCAAAAGATTCCAGTCCAGAAGTTTAAGCGACAGTGTCAGAAAATTGCTCATTATTGATGCAGTCTGGATAGCATTCAATGGAGCTTCATTAAGTTACACTTTTGGCTAAAGATGAACACAGATTTATGAACAATTCATTGTGGAGATATGTGTAAAAATACTATGGCCTGAATAGGTATAGGAACTATAAATACACCAATGTGTGAACTATATTAATAATGTAATATTTTATTAAAAAAAATACAAAATGTGTGAGTAACAGTGGTAGAATTGCTAACTGTGCACGGCTTCATGGGCTTTATGGAAAGACTTTCTGAAGGCTTTTGTGCTATTGTGCAAGATGTAGACAAGATAAAGGAAGCCTTTTCATCTGTGCAGGTGATTTGTTTTATGTCATGAACTTGGCCATGTCCTTCAGATACAGAACTATTGTGGAACAGACATCTAATTACAGAGACAAATATCCACAATGAAGTTAGAGGGATGTGTCTTTATGATGTATGGTAATCTTGACGTGCACTCTTCTCAATGAAATTTCATTAGTTTTGGTGTTACTAGGCAAAATGAATAAATAATAACGAACCTTTTCCAATCTACTGCACAAGCATTTTGTTCACTGTAATTTCAGTTATAAGTGAGACCTAGATTTGATGACAGATACTGTTTGCTGCATTGTACTGCTGTAATATTCATTTGGCACTATTGCCAAACTGACTGAAGGCTTAATTCAATAATTTACAATACAGGAAAAGATAACAGCTATATCATTTAATATCCTGCCAGTTAAATAAATCTAGCACTTTGTTCTTCTGTAACTTTTTTTTGTGTGTGTGTGTAAAATGTAACTGTGCTTTACTGTCTTAAGAGGATGGTGATTAATTAAGCTCAGATAATTTTTACCACTGCTGGTGTTGGTCAGCTCTGTTTTTTTTTGTGTGTGTGTGTGTGTGTGATGACTCCAAAACTCCATTGCAACTATTGATAGATGTACAGCAGAAACAGGGACAGAGTGAAACACTAACCTGAAAGAGTACATAACAACTTGGCAAGCTACAGAGGTCTTATACTTAACACACACACACACACAACTGTTCTGTGAGAAATTCTTCCAGCCTTTAAGCTCCATTTCAGACTCATTTGAGTCTTTTCATTAAGCATCTTGTTTTGCATCCAGTGATTCTGGAGACAGACAGAGACAGAAAGGAATTGCTCCACGACCTCCTTCCTCTAGATCCTGAGCAAGGCTCAGGGAAGGAATAGCCCTGTATCTCTTTTCTCCCTTTTTCTATGTTAGGATAAACTGTATGAGCAGTTTCAAGGACCTAGGCTGAAATGCTTTATTACCCTGCTCCCTGCACCCTCCACATTCTCGGCTCGCCTGAAGTATCTGGAAAAACCAAGCCTTTAAACCTCCAAGATCATTTATACACATCTTTCATGGCACCACTCTTCCCACCCAATGGCAGAAAAACTTGGGTAATCTGTTGCAAAAATACAAATCAAATACAACTGAATTTATAAGGACACTTTTTTTTTTCCCCAGCATGACTGTAATTTCAGTATAGAAAATATTCAGCAGCCTGATGGATGTTAAGTTTGGCTAACATTTTTATAGCTGGCAGTAGATATAGTTTCATGCCTCATCAAGTTTCTTCTTTTCCTATTTAGAGAGTCAACTTATGAGCCAAAGTGCTTTGAAGTCAGTGAAAGCCTTTCATAAACTTCAATGAGCGTTGGAACAACCCCTAATGAACAGAATATAAGCAACAGAAACTCCGTTTTTTTTCTTAGTCCTCTTCATGTCTGCAAACACTGAGCTATATAACATATGTTTATTTTATACTTAAGTGCATATATAGATGTATGGTACATCCTTACAAGCAAATACACACATGCACACACATGCACACTGCAGGGAAAGAGGGAAGAGATATGCTAAGAACATCTCTTTGCTCTTCTACTCATATTGGCTGTATAATGTGTAGTAAATGACAATTGGTTTACTAAATACTTTGGTGTTCAAAAACTGTACCAATTCTATGTACAATAGCAACTGGATATTAATGACAGCTGCATTATTTTCAGGCAGATACTTAGTAGCAAAAATTCAGCCACATTGGAATGAAACAGAAATGATGAAAAGGGCTAGTTTGCAAATAGTTTGAATGTACTAGAGTAAACAACGATTCCTCTTTTGTTTCCAGAGGGCACACTTTGTAATTCCCATTTATGTTCAATAGGAAACATGTCATAATGCGAAGTAGTATTTTTTTTTTTTTCAGTATTATGAGTCCCAGACCTTGTAGAAAGCTTGATACAATCACCATTATAGCAGTCTTAAATTGCAGGTGGATGTTTAAGCTGTGTGTACATGTTATTTAATTTTTGCTTATTTACTTTGGATAACTGGAATGAAATGGCTGCTTCACAGATGCTAGCTTTTCCCACTAAGGCTTAAATAACAGGCATGAATAAAGCAGAAACTAGCTGTTATAACTTGACATCAGAAATGATTTTGCATGTAGATAGAAAAGTTTATCTTCTGGAATAATACTTAAAAATAATAGATATTGTGAAGATAATGAAGGAAAACTATGTTGAAGAGAATTTATTTTTGTAGCCTAAATTACCATCATGGCAAAAATCTTTAGGACATAGGAAGATTTGATAAAGAAATCCCAGACTGATACTCCCTTCTTGTTTGCAGATGATTGATAACTTGGGAATAAAAGCTTGGAAAAAAATCATCTTAAGCAATTAAGGTAATGTCAAGCCAGACAAGATTAAAAGAGTCTTTATTTTCTTACATATAATTGAAGAGGAATGCAAGAGATATTTATAACATTTCTAAACCCAAGGAAAATCCTGATTTAAATTAGATTAATCAAACAGGGTATTATTTTCATATATATTGTGCTGACTGACTGATTTTCATATGCTCGTTGTCACAGTATTGACACTCTTTTAGCAGATTGAAACTAAATTTGGAACTTAAAATTAAGCTTACAGAATGGTCTTTCCTGACCAAATAACAGGTAGTGTCTACTGCAGAATTGATTATTGGCCAGTCAAGAAAGTCAGGGGCCAAGCAGAAATGTCTCTTTGCTTTCCCTCCTAGCCATGCACACAGAGAACAGCTGCCTGCTGTGCAATGTGTGGCACACTTCTCTGCTCCCAGGGGATTTTGGTTTGTGTCCACTATTCTGAACAGAAAAATCATTCCAGTTCTGCTCTACCTTGGGCTTTGTATGTAGTGTAAAAGTAGAGGAAGATGCAATATAGTATTCCAGCTATATATCATCTCTGCTCTTTCAACCTTCTTTAGAGGTCTACTTTTCTCTGACTGCCATGCAATAGGCTGGATGCACCTTTGATATGAGCCATTATGGCTGTTTTGATGATATGTACTTTCTTGCATAGTATCACCTACAGATCTGGCTCATCCTTAGAATATTTTTATTTAACTATTATTTTGGCATTCTGCAAAACAAAACAAAGGAATACAATACAAAACAAAAACTAAGTATCATAAGCAACAGAAGGTAAATAGTGATGTGAAAAGTCTGCATCTCAGAAAAATCTGGTTGGGATTTCATGGAAGATAGATCCACCATTAGACATAAACTGGATTTTGAACATCTGCTGAAAACAGTGAAGTGCAATAGTTCCCCACAAAAGGGCATCATAACCTTCTATTGTGGAAAATATTGGACAACCTAAAAATAATTTGCACTATATATTTTGTTATTGTGTCAAGCACTGAAAGCTCTCAGGCACTTTTACAATAAATAGAATAAATGGAGATAAATGAAACTGAACTCTGTTAAATATCATCAACAAAGATCTGCTTTATTACTGGCAATTAAACAGTAAAAGTCAAAACACAAACTATCATTATCACTCATTGATTAAAAACCAGTTAGAACATTGCATTTCAAACTAACCTACTGCTTTGCTCGTTATGCATTTCAGCATGAACAACAGCACAATATTTCAGAAATAATTAGGAACACAGCATAAGCGATCAGTGCTAATGTTCTTGAATAAAATTGCCAAAGCAAATGATTATAGATCAGCCAAAAGACACTATTTGAAGCCATCATCTTTTGTGGCTATTTAATATCTTCATGATGATCTTTCTCTGAGCAAACACAAATGAAGTTAAAGCCATTTCAGTAACAGCATCCTAAAATTCAGCAGAAGCAACAAACATTGTAAACTTTGTAAATGCTCATGTTTGGGAAAGTAATAGCTAGCAATTGAGTTCTCAGACAATTTTTGTCCCTAGTCTCTGTTTTAAAGGGGCTAATATCAACATTTCTAATGTACGGCAAGCCAGGAATGTCTTACCGTCAAATTACTGTTCTTTTCCATTCAAGTAAAAAATGACCTTTTTCCCAATCTATTCTCAACAAAATGACAGCATAAATAGCAAAACAAAACACAACTGAATGGAGAAAAAATATGCAGGCTGATAGGGCTGCACTGAAACTCTGCTTTGGAGCAGAGACAGGAAGGGAAGGGCTGAGCCGGCAGGGCCAAGTCAACTGCTGCCGGGCTTGGGAACCAGGAGGGGGTGTAGGGGAAATGTTGCTGGTGATGTCAGCAGGCTGAAAAACCTGGGGAAAAATGGTAAGGTGGGGAGGCCTTCCATTATACCGTTAAGGCAGTCTATTTCCCCTTCTGATGGCTTAGTCTTCGTTGCAATGCTGTGATGTTAACAAACAGCAGGAGTCCAACATACAGTTTTTCTTGGGTGTCCCTGTTCATTCTTCCTGAGGCACTGACTCCAAAGAAGAGCCTGTGGAGCGTGGGATGATAAGCCACTTGGGGAGAGTTTGTATGATTTGTCCTCTGGTGTCTCTGGTGCATATGTTTCCAGAGGGAAACCAGAACCAGAGAAGCTTTTCTATGAAAAATACATCTATATCTACACTTCTGTGCTATCTACTTGATTGCCATTGCCAGTTTAGCTGGCTGGCATCTCTTTATCCTCACTCTTGCCTCCTTTTACCTCTACTTTAATTACTTGTTGTAATCTGGCAATTTTAAGAAAAAGGAATGATTTATTAATGAAAATGTTTCTATTTTATCCAGATCTTGAAAGCTGTAATTTCAAATCAAGACTTTGTTATCATCAACATTGTTTTGCAAAACCAAGATTTTTCCTGCTGTGATTTACATGGATCCCTCGACAATACTGTAATTAATGCCTACGGCACATTTTGGTTTCTACCCTTGCCCATGCTTTCATTTAAACTCCCCATTTTCCCTTTTCTTTTAAGAAGCTCACAAAAACAAATCTAAGCCTTATGCCTTCTCCCATTCCAGAACCTTCCAGAAAGGTCAGAGCACAAGCAGAAAACTCAGTCCAGGCTTAGGACTTCTTTATGCTTAACTCACTCCATGGAGTCCTGCCCAATTTTGTACAGTGCCACTGCTTGGGCTGGAAGCAGAAATGGAGATAGGGCAATCTACATTCTGAGCAGCCTGATGGGAGCTTTAGTGGAGGGACAATAATGAAATGCAGGCAAAACATTTCATATGTATTACTTTTCTGTAATTTTTCTCTAATCCAAAAATCACAAAAATGCTGTAATTCTGCACAAATCTTGCGTACTTGGATTGCATATTTTTCCTAGCTACGCTAGGAACTGATAACAGGCTGCTAAATTACTGCTTAATAAACCACTAAATGAGTGCCATCTAAGATAACGGGGCATTAAATGACAACTATTCAGGGAAAAAGTAGATGTGCAGAAAGAACTGCAAGAGGACTCTCAGCATAGACAGAAATTGGATTAGTCATCTCATCTATGCCAGTGGTGAAATTCAAACTGAAGCAGATGTGAAAGAAGGAAAGGAGTCTGATTCTGTAACGTGCCAAAGGAAGGAGCGCACTCAGCAGGAGCTGCTGCTCCTCACAGCCAGCTGGAGCGGGTGTGGGCAGGGCTTCCATCGCCAGGATAACGGGAGCATTAAAATGTAATACATGCAAAGACAAAATAAAATGCAGAGACAGAAAAACAGAAAGCATTAAATAACACACAGTTAAAATGTTATCAAACAAAACCTCAGAAGAGATGCAGAGAGTGGAGAATTTCAGGCAGCAAAGACAAACTTGAATTCAGGCTCTTAATCCCCTGATTTCAGTGGGTTTTAGGTATCTGAATACCTGTCTGTCTTGTAAGTGTAAGGGCCTTGATCGTACTGTTGGAAAGGCACCGTAAAAGTCCGTGAGGAGTTGCAGTGCTTCAGCCCATATGTCATAGCCCAGTGTCATCCATCTGCAGGCACGTTTGTCCCAGAAGGCTGAGAACATATTTGTTTGACTTGTAGGAGCTGGAAAATTGTATCATCTTGACTGATACTTAATACATCTGCGGTGTAGTATCACCAGTGGAGTTATGACAAAGGGTTTGAAGGCCATATTTCTGGGGAACGACATAATCAATGATAGATACTGGTCTAATTCAGGTAGGTTTAGAGTGCAGAGTTTTAAAGGAAACAAAGTGGACTGCTACATGTTTCCTCTCCTGAATATTTGGCACCAATTGAATTTACAACACATTTTGTTTGAAAGCGTTTATTTCCTACTTTGTAGTATTTTCACGTCTCTATTATCTTGAAAACTGTTTGAACATTTTAGTTAATGTCAGTGCATTATAAAATATTATTGGTTTATTATTTTGGCCTGCAATGAACATCCATTTTTGGGCTGACAAAAGTGCTCTTTTCTAATCTTTTCCCCATAAATTAGCTATGTATATTCACAGTACAGTATTTTATATAAGTTTCCTTAATAAAAATTAAAAATGTCAGTTGTTTTTTCAAATCATACATTTTATTTTTTTTACGTAAAAGAGTAGAGACAAGTTGTTATAAGGGACAAAACATGAATCAGGCTGGAATCTGTTCCCAGTTTCAGTCTTTCTGTCATACAGATATTAGATGCTTAACTTTCAGGTCAGTTTCCTGATCTGTAAAACACGGATAATCGGTAACTTTTAAAGGTGTCTAAGGACCTGGGCATTTCAGTTGCAAAGGAGTCAAATTCAGATCCTCACATCTTGCAATCTGCAGCTATCTGTTCCTGGAGGTGTTTAAAAATTGTAGACATGCAGGTTATTTATATGGAAGCTTACCCAGCTCCTAAAGTTGTACTTCTGTACAACTCCAGAAATGATCGATTTTGACAGTGCTGACAGAGCACAGATCTTAGCTTTCACAAGTAACCTGGAGTAGCTCAGAGGCACCAGTGCAGCTTTGTCAGACCGAAAATCTGAGCTCTACTCTCTCAAAATGCTCCAGCTCCTTGGGAGCTAACGCCTGAAAGTTACTTTGGAGGTGACAGCAGGGGGAAGCATTGGCAGTTGATGCAATTTTACATTGTATTTAATATAAAGGTTCATTTTGCCAGAGAAAAGGTCTTTTTGATACTGTCATGTAGCTGACAAAGAGCTGAGTTTCATCTTTTGTTTCTTACCTACTTTAGCCAATTTACTGCTTTTGAATTGAGGAAGCTTTGTAAAAGTAAATATCATTACAAAACACACTTGGTGATTTTGTGAGGATAAGTCCTTCAATATTTGGGAGTTTAAACATTATGTCATAGATAGTCTTGAAAATACATATGGAAACAAAAATGAACTTGCAATCCAGGTGAACTTCACATGGCTTCAGATTTTATGAGGAATGTTTATTTTTGATTTGTTTTAAAAGTAAACATCCAAAGGTAATAACAAAACCTGGTTTGTTGTTTGCTTTCTGTGCTTTGAAATGTTTTTTAATAATACAGAGGTGTTCCTAGTCCCTAGCTCTCACAGGACACTTCCAGCATTATATGGTTATTCTTAGTCTGCCTATCAGATTCATAATCAGATTGATATGGTATTATGGAGATGTACCTTTCTTTAAGGCAAATTTGTGGAGTACGTATGCACCACCATTTTAATTGCAACACAGTACACGATTTGGTATACCATCAGCTTATCTTTAGGAGAGGTTGGGGGTTAATTTAGTGAAAAAAATAAATGTACACTAATTAGAAGATGACAAGTCAGAGCTGATAAGGTCACTTGTCAGGCAAATATGAATTCAATATCTATTGCATAAATGACTACATTTTCTCTGGCCTGGAGCAAACAATTTCTCTTTTGGAAAACCACAAATGTTTACAAGAAAGACACAGAAAACTCTTTTATTTCTACTACATTCAGAGCAAAGCAGAATAAATCTAATTAGAAACAGTAGTTTGAGGTATAATTTTATATTCTGATTTAAGTTGCATTCTATCGTCAGTGATTTCAATAGCTTTAGACTAATATGAGTGAAATATGAATCTGATTAATGCTCAACAAGACGTTAGTAAAGATTAACTCCTGCAGCTTTTTTCACATTGGCCATTCCAGCATACGTTTTTTTTATAAGTTGTTCAAACAGTAATCAATCATCAAAATCTATTTGGCATAAGTGTATGAAGGGAGACAATATTAGAGGATGAAGAAATTGTGTTCCATAAATCATTCCTGTGTTGGTGGGAAGGCCATCTAAGCACGTGAGTCAAAGTTTGGATAGATTTTACTCTGCACTACAAAGCCATTTTCCAGGGTGAGTTCAGCACATGGTCTATTAGATGGAGAAAAAGCTGCGGTTTGGGAGGAATAGCAGCCTGGAAGTCTGCTGGGGCAATGAAGCAATATAAACAAAAATCTGTCCAAGAGCACACAGCAATTCAGCAAAGGGGAAACCAAAGGACAGGGTTTGTTCTCTGATTTTATAACATGCTCCTATGTTCTGAGATAATTATCCTAAATGATTATGAGCTTTGCATCAGTTTTTAAGGAAATCCAGTTGTAAACAAGATACCCAAAGGCATGAGGTCGATGTGTGAAAATAACCCACCATGCACCAAAGTTTTTTAATGACGTGCAAGTACCTGAGCCCCTGCCTCAGCCTTTCTCCGCAAGAAACGCTGTGGCTGCTAGAGCTGGGAGGGGAAAGGAGACAGCATCTCCCACACAGGTCTCCACGTGGGTTGGATGAAAGAAAGATGAAGCTGCTAGCAGCGTGAGCCATCCTTTGCCTTTGAACTCTCCTTTGAGCAGGCACTGGCAGCAAGACAAGGGTGCGCAGGGTGACACGTCCAGCAGGTGAGACGTGACCAGTCCCGCCTGCGGCTGCTTCTAACACCGCCAGTGCTGCAGCTTTCTTGGTACTGTCTGCTCACACCAGAAATACAAATAAACTAATGAAGATGCAGAAATCAAATTTTAACTAACTATGGCACTGCTGTGCACACATAAAGTGTGTGTGTGTGGGGTGCCGAACAGCTCTGGCTGTGCTGGCTGTATGACTATCTGCTATCTTTTTATACCCCAGCAAAATGACTTCAGAATAAACTACACACTAATAAATAATGACTTTGATTTTCAAGGATCTGTTTAAAATACTTGAAATATACAGATTATGCCAGATGTCCTATCACTAAAAGGGAGTTACGCCTACTTCAGACAAACGTGAATAAGTCCCCTAACCATTAATATAAGTTTCCACAAATAGCTCAAGAACAACCATTTTGTGTCTTCTGTTTGGGAGCAAAAGTGAATAATGTCCCCAGACAAATAATGAAGTGATGTTGCCTATTCAAAGAAAATATTATCCCAAGAACAGAGTATGATAGATCTGATCTTACATACAAGTATATTGTGAGGAGAAGACATTTTAAAGCTACGGTGGCTTTCCTTGCTGATATCTTGAATAGCTGGATTACTTCAGCAATCTTTCACTTTTCCCTCAAAACCCTCCTTCTTCTTTTGTGCCCAGTTTGGAACCATCAAGTACAATTATTCTATTTCTAAGGCCTTCCAGGACTACTGTGAAAGGCACATTTGTCATTACAAAAATATCTTTGTCCATGAGAACTTTTCATTGCTACTGACGGCAGCTCACACCATGGCAAAGCTCACAGGAGTCTTGATTAAAAGACCTGACTTACATAAGTAGGAATGAATGACTTTCAGGTAATTATAGCAGGAGCATGATGTTTGGAGCTAAACAATATCACAGATAGTGCCTTAATTAGCAGCAAAAGTGATTTAGCAGAGTAATATTCTAATACCAATTCAATTGCTACAAATTATTAATAACAATGGCAGAGAATAACCAAGAATCAGTAACAACGAGATGCAATATCTGTCAGAGGAAAATATATTGCCCCTTTAATAATGAGAATGTAATTAGAGTAGAACAATAAAGCATATATTAATATTGAACAAAGAACAAAATACCACAGTATTATGCTATACAGGAGAAAAAAATCCTATTGCCAAAATCCTAAAAGGGTCTAAAAATCAAACTCATAAAAATAAAGGCATAGAAGTTAGGATTAACATCTATAGATTTACCTCCTTCTGCAAAGCTGATAGGACTTTAGACTGTTTCCTTTTTAAGCTGCCCTCCTAGGACGAGGATTGTCAGCTCCAGATGGACCTTACGCAGGTCTAGGGAAGCAGAGACCCAGGGAAATGGAGGCTGCTGGTCTCCTGTTGGTCTGAAATCTACCTCCAGATTCAGAAGTTGCTCTCTTGCTCCCCTCTTACCTACTGCAGAAGAAGCCGGAGAGCCTTCTCTGTCAGAATGATGATTGTGATAACTATATTGTCAGCTAGTGCAATTATTAACACAAATCCTGAAATATTAGGTGTGGGTTTTTTTTCTGCAGTTCCTCAGACCATGTAATTCCATGCGAATTAAAAGTTGCTTCATTTTGATTGTTTGCTTTGTTTGTTTGTTTGTTTTCTGAAGTCTAACCCTAATATTTGATGAGAGAACATAGAAAAGGGGAATTCTGGAGGATGAAAAACAAATACAAGGCAAATAAAAAGAGTTTATTTTCATTATTTGAAGGTTCAGAACTATAATCTAGTCTCATGGAAAACGTGTACTTGACTTGTGATTTCGATTGTGCTTGGAGCTGATAGCACCAAAAGCAGGAAAACTATAGGATCTGGATATAATATGGTTCAAACAGTGGTTTATCTCTATCTCAAATATTTTCATTCATCCAGCCCCTACACATGGCCCCACTAGACTAATCCATCCATATTTTTCTCAAATTACAGATCAGCATGTGTCTTGGAGTTGGCTTCCAATGCACACACAGAAAGCAATTTTAGCTGTAATCACGAGAGTTTGTCTTCCATGCGGTCATAAAAAAATGCCCCACATGCCACAGAAGTGTATGTTTATAATATAAGCATGAGAACCACAGCTTAAATAAAACAGTATTATCTGAAGTACTGTGAAATACTGTAAGCTCAAACTCTGTGACAACCCATTTGCTGTCCCAGACAAGTGCCAACAATAATAATACTTAAAAAAAAAAAAAAGATTTTGTATATATAAATCTTTCTTTGCTACCAAGAGATTGGAGGAGAAAACGAAACAGATTTTTGAAAAGCCCTGGTAGCAAGCTTCCCCTAGGAATGCCAACTAGGTATGAATGCAGCGAATTCCAAGAAGTTTTCAGTGTTAATTTCTGCTCAACAAGAAACACACACACATAAACAGCAATCAATAGTTGCTAAATGAAAAAGAAGTAGCAAATCAATAACTAGAGACATTTTATTTTCAAGCTTCTGCAAACAATGGAAGGGATGATCAGCCTGTGATTGCGTGGAAGTAGCGGATATGGTTGCAGCTCTTAAAAGTTAGTGAGCAAGGTTTTCACCCAATGTCAGCGTGTGCAGATCTGCTGGATGGGAATATTAAGCCACATGGAAATTAGATCTGGGTTTCCATTTCCAACTAAAACAGATTTAATCATTTTGTGCATTTCCAAGGCCTGTTTTCTGAAAACGGATTAAATCCTTATTATTCTTACTGTCTATTTGCATCACTTTTCTACTGGTGGTAAGTTGGGTTGCTCTTCATTGCATGTAGGACATGTCTGTCATTTGTACCATACTAAAACCTCACCTTTGACATGGCAGTGCTTTAATTGGGGCATGGGTTGTGACGGTAGAAAGAGAAATGATTTGATTGTTAAACTTCAAGGGAATCCATTATTTGATTACCATAAAAATATACCAGACCAAGATGCCACAACCTCAGCTCTGAAATGAGGGATCTCAAGATCCAGCTCTGGGGTTTTAGTTGAAATTCATTAATGAATTGCCCTGGTCTAATAGTGACCTCTATAAAACAATGTCTTAAATGTTAGCTTGATGGTGAGATTGTTATAGAAGTAAGAGGTCAACCACAGGCTGTGGACTTCTTTCTAAAGGTCTCTAGGTGTGAACAAAGTCAACGAATGCCACTAGTGTCTGGGAAAAATCCTGTGGGAGGCTGTAGCATATGCACAGTTTCAGCTTGTTTTGTGTTTATACGTAACTGATCTGGAGTTTAGGAAGCAGGATCCACACCTTTACTTCTGAAATAGGTAATAAGATTTATATTAAATGTAAGACTTATATTCAATTACATTTATCTTGAAAACAGTGATGTGCCTAATTTAAGTCAACTATGTCAGTGATACATTATTGTGCCATCTTCAGGTTGGATTTTTATTTTTATTTTTTTACTTAGATTTTCTATTGCTGGCAAAAGGAAATTCTCAAAATCTTTTAAGTGCTTAATCACCTGCTAATTTCAACTTCTTGGCACTGATAATAAAGTGCAACTGAATTTTCTTTGAAGCTGTTGCATACAGAAGAAAAGGTGTTAAAAAAAAAATAAAAGAATTATTTCTTAAGTACCAGGATGCTATTTTACAAAGTTAAGAAGCCTGTCATATAAGGAAATTAAATGACCTGATATAAAACAGAAAGAAACCACGTAAAATTCACAATATAGAAAAAACAAACAAACAAACAAACAAACTTATTTCCTTTAATGTAAAGTAACTAATGGAAGAGATTAAGAAGCAGTAATTATGTAAACCACTATAAAAATGGGTTAGGCCTTTCAGACTATAGAAAAGACTTCTACATTGGAGCCACACAGAAAACATAAAACTCCAGTAATGACTTCCATGAATTCTAGCATGCTCCACTTAACTTCAGGAACTGTAAATAACATCTTTCTGACAGCTAAATCAATGCAACCTAAAATTTGAAAGTGTATTGACCCTCAAAGAAGCATCTGAGCTCTGTCCTCTTTTTCACCATATGTCTGTGCACTTGAGGGAATTCAAAAAAGACATTTTTTCTTGGAAAGAAATATAATAAGGAAGATGCTTCTATAATATGAATCTAGCCCACGCTGTATAACATTAAATGATTGTCATTCCTTGTATCCAGCAAGTCAGTTTGATGTGATATGGCATACTTGGGAAACACCGCAGCGACACACTTTGTTGCCAACTCAGAATAAAGACTGCTTGGGAGGTGGGCTTCTGTTTTTTACTGCAAAGCTGCAAAAACCCTTACAATCCTTAAATATAATAGGTGAGGCTTTCAGAAATGCTCAGCCTAGCCTTAGTTCTTCCTTTTTTTCAAAACAAGTGATAAGACTGCCATTGCAATCTGTGGAGACAGAAGAATACCAATGCTGAGTCCTTCTCACCTCTGTTAATATCAGCTGTCACTTCTTTACATGTGCTTCATTATCATAGCAGTTGAAACCACAAACCATTGTGAATATATCCCTCTTGGAACCGAGCAACGAAGGAAATAGCTATCTGAAACTCCATGTTGCATTGTAACATCCTCCTGCTCCAGCAGCCAGCAAGTGGTAGAGCCAGAAATTGCTCACGGGCTTCCTGAGCACCAGTCCTCTCGGTCACGAGAGGATTCAGCCTTTACGTAGCCTTGCGCTGAAGACCGAGATTCACATTTCTCACATACTGGTTTATTTTCTCTCCTTTTTTCCCTTGAGTTAGTGACAGTTTGTGGTTCTGATAAGAGACAGGAAAGGCAAATAATAAAATTGTTCATTCTGATTCCTAAAATTAAAGACGAGCTCTGTGTAAGCCCTTCTAGAAACGAGCAGGGCAGAGCAGCTCACTGCGTACAAGTCACCTGCTCCCCAGATTATGGCAATATTTGGGGTAATATTTTCCAAATGTTATGTCTGCAAAACTAGATGATGGATTAGAAAAATAACTTATTTTCCTTTCCTATCTTCCTTTATCTTTAAGTTTTCATGTCTTTTTTTTTTGATAATAGTATTTTTTCCTGTTAATTCAATGAGTATTAGGTCCTGGTGTATCTGTGCACGTGTGGCAGTTCTCAGAGTACTAGCTTTTAGCTGGGACATCACTGGCCCATGTCAGATCACACAACTGATCTGCTGCATGTAAGGGGAAAGGCAAATGAGGTACCAGAGGAAGATGAGAATGAAGGTCATATCTGATAGACCTTCTCTCCCATCTGCCACAGCCCACATTAGCTTTTGCCAGGGCCTGCAGGTGCTGGAGAAGCAGCTTGTACCCTTAGGAAAGTACCTTCTCCTTCAGCACCAGAGGCAGTCAAAGCAGTATCCCTAGTGCATATGACAGAGAGTGAAGCTGGGGTGCAATTAGCAAAATCTTTATGAAGTCTTTCTAAAAACAGGAATCAGGTAAAAGCTATTAACATGAAATCAAAATAACTGAATAATTTCATAGCCCATCTTCTCTAGATATGGTCAGAGTCCCTCTTCCTGCATCTCGCATATAGCCAAACACATTGTTGTCATTGAAATGGCAGGGGAAGGACTACTCACTTTCTTGCAGCTCTCCAACACCCTGTCACACACCCAATCACTGCTTCTCCAGCGGCATTGGATGCTCTCTTTTTCTGGCTTTGTTCTACCAGAGTATGTTTATTGTTCACTGATGTCAGGAAATGAGCTGAACCTCATGATGCCCCATAAAATGGAAATAAAGTTTTTTCTTTAAATGTCACTTCTCACTCTCCTGAGAAGGTCACCGCACTACCACTCATCCTCTCTTGCAAGATGCTTGGAAGTCATTTACAGAAATAGAGCTTTCAGGGTCACTGTTTCCCAAAGTCAAGAGAATTTCCATGTTGTCCAAGGCAAACCTAATTATTATCTTTCTCTGACTCATCAGTGGGTCTCTGAATGCCTCTGGTTGTTCAGAAATGCCTTAACATTTCCAGGCTGGACTAGTTCATCTCCACAGTTTGCTGTTAGAAATAGCAAAGATGTCACTTGTCTTAAAATATATGGTCTGCTGTTCCATTCCTAAAGGTGCTGTTATGCTAACAATAAATCTGCAAGAGACTGCAGGCAGCGCGTGGGATGTGATGTATTCAATATTCATCATGCTGTGACCCAAAGGAGTATCAGGACACTTTACATCAGGAAATTTCTCTCTCTAATTTAGCAGTTTCAAAATGATGGGCCAAAATACAGCCTGGGAGGTTGCAGTTGCATCTTCAATTGAATTTCATCCAATAAGACAAAAGACTGTCAAAATATAATTACTACCTCATTTCTAAAATGAAGGTTCAGACTAACTGGTTTGTCTTTTAATATTTATATTGTCTATAGCTAATTTTAAGTGCCTGACAGTTTTTACTGACACTTTCCTTTTTCCTTAGCTTTAACACTGGAAAAACCATTTGCTTCCATGACGGGGTCAACCAGTAGAGCAAAGGACAAAAGCCCATCTCTGTATTGAAGATTATATACTTTTGAAGCACAGAAGCCACCAGGAATCAGAGGAGAGGAGAGTCACAACAGCCTTTGGGAATGGGAAAGACACAAAATTTGGATAAGCAGCCCAGGAAGAAGAGAGAAATTGCAGAAATATTTAGAAGATAGCTCTCCTCCTCTTCCTGAATGGTAAAGAGCGTCGGAGAAGTGAAAGAAGGAAGCAGGTAAGCTGAGATAGTTGCAGTGAAATTGGTGCCAGAGTGACTGTAGATATGCTGCTGTGAAGGGAGCTACCAACAGGCTTATTTATCCCCCCAGTAACATATATTTAGATCAGCCACTGGGAAAATCAAATAGCGCCAGTTTCTCTTCTCACCAATGACCAGCAATCCATACATATATTAGATCCTGTGTTGCTAAACTGGGTAATGGAAAAGGGTGGGAGAATGGCTTTTGCAACATAGTTGTGATCAAATTATTATTTGCACTGCAGCGTTGGACAAAATCCATAAAACCTTATTGACAATGGAGGCAATGAAAGGACCAGAGAGACAGACAGATGAGTCACCCACGGTTGCATGGGCAACCTGCAGCAGAACCAGGCATAGCACCCATTTCTAAATAACTGTCTAGCGTGCACCTGAGGGATGCTTAAGACAGCTTTCTCTCTCAGTGTGGTACTGCTGGCAACCAGCCCTGCACATTAGCTCCACTCGACAAAACATGAGTTAAGGGCAGCCATGGGAGGAACACTTGAGACGGTTTTGGTGTGAAGAAACAATTCTTTTCTTTCCTAAGCACTCAGGCCACTTTTCTGTTCATAGCAGCTTCTCAAAATTCTGTCTAAATCTTTAATCCAGAAAGTGAGTGCTCTTTCTTAGCATGTTAATATCAAGCAATGTTTAAAATCCAACAATAGTGTAAGGAGATGGCTGTCATGCATCCTTATAACAAATACACAGAATTTAAAGTAATGATCTCTGTGTTTATCTTCATCAACCTTCTCGCCTCTGGTGCTCTGCTTAGATCAGATTATCTCATTTAAATAGCAATGGGTTGTGAAAAAAAGTCTAATCTGTTCCCTCACTGTGTCACTGTGCATGCATACATTACTTTGTTTTATTTCATCCCTTAAGGCACTTGCAAGAAAACCCCCAAAGACCCTTTTTGAGTCACATAAAAAAGCACTGCTGGAAAATAAGAGTTGGAGGGAATATTACTCTTTCCGTGAGCTTTCCGTAGATTCGAGAAATATAGAGAATAGTTTGATTTTTGAGTAATTGAACTGCCATTTTGGGGGGGGTAATAATATCTAACTCTGCTATGCAGCACATTTAATCCTGAGATTTAAAATTAATTTATAGATCAATATTGTGTTCATTCTACATGTCTGGTATAACTGAGATAGAGACAAGGAAGGAATGGCTGACCAATATCACCTAACAACCTGAATTGTCTTTCAAGTCCCAGCCCACAAGACTGCTCTCCACAGCATCGTGCCTAGTTTCTAATTTTCCCACTCAGTTCTATCAACTACTATATTGATGTGAGCCATTCATATAATAAATCAAAGAAGTTTTACCTATAAGTGCAAGTTTGACTATTACCATCAAACATGTTTCAGAATGCCATGTAGTAAAAATCAGCATATCTCCACTGAAATCAGTGCAGATAATTTATACTGAAGTATAAATTAACTTATCTAGGTGAAGTCAGTGGGTACTTTTGCTATTCCTTTAATTGATGGCAGGATCAGGACAAAGGTGCCACTGTGATCTACTCTTGGTACTTGGGAATATGGAGCATTTAAATTTTTATCTATTAAGTCTTCAAAAAACTGAACATGTTAACGTAAAAGTGAGCTCCTAGTGTCTTTTTAACTCAGTTAGCCCAGGATACTGGTCTCATTAAAAGATGGTCCTCTAGCAAGAAAGATGAAGATGACAAAAAGTTTGAAAAATGAAAGCTTTGTGAAAAGAAGTGAAGGAAAAGGTTGTGTTTGGAAATATAAAACCTGTGTGTAAAAATATCTTGTCCATCACTAAGCTGTATTGCTCCTCCAGTGTTTCAAATTTCAGGATCGCCATCTGTTTCACAACTGCTAATAGCAATCAAGAAATATTAGTGGCATCCATACTCTAAGAAGTTGGTGCAAGTCCTTTACTTAGATGAGTAAAGAAGGAAATGACCTATGAGAAGTATGCAAGCAGGGCATGCATAGCATGCAAGTATGCTGGGGTGGTGTAGTGGGCACCCAACGTGGTTACAATTGAAGGTAATTAAGGGGAAGACTGGGTTCCTAAATATGTTGTTGTTATATTTAGTTCAGCATATCTGCGCCTAAATGAGTAACTGCTTATTTGAAATGTCTACAAATCTTTTAATATGAAGTCCTTATCTTGTTGGCTGTTTGTTACTGAAACAGGCACTTAGCATTGATTTAACAGAATGTCAGATCCTGAGATCTACATTTTCACCTGGAATCTATTAGACAAAATACTATCCATTTTAATTCAAATTGTATTTTAAAATGCTATTGCAGTGTGCACTCTGTTTCTGTAGTTTCTTCATTTCAAACAGCTGCTGACTCATGCAGTACATAATTAATTTAAGTATCATTTGAGGTTACTTTAATACAATTTTTTCAGAAGTACACGAGTAACATGCCAGCTATTTAGAGTTCAATACATTAATTATAGGCAAAAGCCAGTTGTCATGGTTTCTACCACAGACAGTGTGAAAGGTCAGTTCATCCCCAAATTCATTATAACCTCAAAGAATTCAGTTACCACTGGGCTCTGGTCTCAGATGAGTCTGTAATGAGTCACATGAGTTAATTCCATTTATATGATTTTATGAAGCAGGATTATCAAGTTATATGTTTTGAATTAGAAGAAAGGTTCAGAAAAACGAATGAACTTGGAATACCAAACCCTTGAGGTGAACAATGCCCGGCCAGGCAGAAAAGAACATTTTACCTCACAATAAGTCAGCAACCAGTTGATGGATTAATTAAGCACAAGGGATATTCAAGAAGGAGAACAGGGGAAAGCAGTCCTGCTTCCTCCAGCCACACTTTCTCCTCTGAATACCATCTGAGGATAGAGTGGTTGCCCAGGGCACAGATCAGTAATAGTATGGGTTGTGTGAGGGTCTATCACCATACCAGCTGGAGACAAAGATGGAAGAAAACGTGAAGCAAGATTTCCTTTCATTTTTGGCATTTATGCTTCGATAGTCCTTATGATTCTTACCTGTTTGGGATTTCATCAATGAGTATTTACATTTGTCTTTAAGGTAAATGTGATTTGAAGATACTTTACTAGTACAGAGACATTCTAAGGGTATGATGTTCCTCTAAGTGTGAACACTAAGCCTTCCACACAACACTCGCTAAGGTGTTCTGGTTTTTAAACGTGCTGGCTTGGGAGTTAGTAACGCTGTGGCTAAGAAATGCATGCGCATGTGCATGCAAGTGCATGTTGTTAGCACAGTGAAAATTTATTTTTTTCTCAATGCTACAGCTTAGAATATTTTTAAAAGCTATTTCCTAAAGTACAGTTTCTTACGATCTTGAAACATACTTTCCTGGTTCAAAGGCAGCAACTTGTGTTTTTTAAAATTAAAAGATGTCCTAATGAAAAGCTCCTTAGTCACTTGTTCATGCGAATAAGTACTGTTAGTTTTGGTAATTGCTTCTCCTTTCCAGAAAAATTATGATACTGATACAGATTTATCAATCACAAACGCTAATAGTGGAACATTTTACCTGTGCCGCAGCTCATGAATGGCAGCAGAATTATTAGTTTCCATAGCAACACCATCTCCACTTTCCAAGGTCAAAAATTCCTCCCATCCAATCGGTGGAAAGTAAAGTGTGTCTTCCTGTGACTACCTTGATGTTCTGTAAAAACAGGAAGAGATATTGGGTAATTAAAGTACAGATTCAAAACAAATGCACCGATTTTCCTTGTGTAAAATCATGTTCTTCTGCACCATTGAAGACTCAGACATGTAAAATGCAATAAATTAGTATCATTCCAACATGAAAATAATTCCAAAATGACACAAAGCTGGAAATGAGGTCCATGAAAAGCATCTGTAATATCTGAGACCCATTCATCCTTTCCATGTGGCACAGAGATCGCTTGTACGGGAGTTAGTTTCTCCAAGAAAGCAAGCAAAATCTGTCCTTGGCCCATTCACCAAACACGGCTGGGTTAGGAGAATGGGTGCTCACAAACAATTACTGTTCTTGCCTGCTAAACGTTAGTCACACTTTATGATGTTTCTTGCTTTATAGTGGTCTGGCTTCTAATCCAGGAAAGGATCCTTTGGTGAATGTAATGTAAGTAACATAAGCAGTTACTGGTGCAGAATGGTAGCTCTCAGATGGGAGGAAAAAGCAATATAATATTTCACATGTACTACATAAAAACAAACAACAACAAAAACAACACTTTTTTGTCATAAGACAAAATTTTGTCAGGAATGAAACATGCACCCGCAAGGATTTACATAACAATTTGCTTTAATTTCCTTTGACATTTCAGTCAACATGTGATGAATTCAACCAGGAAAAAAATATGTGTTTGACCTTAACTCCCAAAGGGTAAACTTGTAATTTCCTGTTGGGAATCAGTTCATAAAAGAACTGAAACCAGAAATCACTTAATAAAATGGGTTTACAAACTCATAAAATCATTCTAAACCTTTTAAGTGCTAAGAAATTTCCACTGAGAAATTACATTTATAAACCATGTTTATGGATCCACAGCCTCTTTTCACTTGTCTCATTTTTCATACCAGAGTGAAAAAAAAATCATACAGGGTTGCCCTAGAACTTAGTACTGATGTGAATGAGAAAGATGGTTTTTAGGAAATGAAGAAATTCAACTCTTTTGGAAATCATCTCACTTTTATAAGGAATCTAATTATGTTCACAGGTTTTTATAAGCTTCACCTAAAAATTGTAGGTGGTCTCAGGGGAGACACATATCAACCTGGTGCAGCATTGACAGTTGCCATTTCAGGTGGGGAATGATCAAACCTCGACAAGCTTCTAAGTTTTGGGGAAAAAAAAAACAGTTTCTTTTAATCTTTTGTAAGGTTCTACTTCACGCCCATCTGGGGTCTACAGAAGCACTTAAGTGTTATTTAAAAGTGTAAATAGCTTGAGTTCTTTGAAAAAATGAAATCCAACTTTGGATAATTCTGCTGAAATAGAAATGGAGTTGGATGGTACCTTTATGCATCAGACAATCCTGCCCCAAGCAACATTAACTTCACCTAAAAAGTCCTCAGCAAATATTTATCATCCTTCAAAGATTTACAGTGATGCAAGACTTTCCAAAATGTCCTCAGGAAACCCTGACAATGTTGTCAGTTTAAAAGTTATTCCTAGCTTTGGTTATAAATACCTTTATGTGTCTACTCTCAGTACATATGGATTTCTCTCTATACCTTTTGCATGTTTGGAAAGTATTATTATATCTTATCTTAGAGGATTCCTACTTTGTTTATCCTAAGTCATTGCTTTAGCATTTCTTCTCATCCTTGGCTGTTCTGGATTATTTCAGCACAGCAGGCACTTTGCTGTAAGCACACTGCCCGGAGCTGGGCACGTGCTCCAGCTGAGGCAACCAATGCCAAACAGCCATTTGTTATTTTCACATTCCCAAATGAGAATTGCTATTTTTTTATACCTGCGTTCAGTTCAGGCTCCACTCTAACCCCTTCTTTAAACCTCCTGCCTATACTGAAGGTGTGCATCGATTATTTCTACCTAAGTGTGAAACCTTGTACTTTTCCTTATCGAATTGCATCATATTTATTTCACACACTTTCTTCTGTTTGTCAATATTTGTCTCAAAGCTAGTGTACACATCACTGATATTTAAGACAAAAAAATCTTATCTTTTTTTACTTGTCCTTCCTAAACAGAATGTACCCTTTCAGATCAATACTGCAGACATGGCAATTGTTATCTGGTTTTGTTTGCCAGTTAAGGGAGAGTTTTAATTATTTACTAAAATTTCATGTTAATTCCTCCCATGTTTTATATTAATTTTGTGACTGACTCTCCTTATGTCCCTGCCTTTCCTGGTTTCCCAGTTTTCTTTTCTAACTCTAGGTTAGCAGGAGGGATCTGTTGTCTGCAGGAAGATACCCCAAACAACCACGACCTGTGTGTGCAGCAACACCACTGGGAGAGGAGGCTCAAACTGCCCAGTTACTGACAAAGCAGGTTGTGGGATGTGAATGGCCTCTGGTAGCATCAGTAGAAAACAACCAGTATTTGTCAATGTTTTACCTTTTTTTTTTTTCTGAAGTTATTGCAATGAATTTTGCACATTCCCATGAGCTGTGTTTCCTTGGCATTTCTATTTGCATTCATCTCCTGTGCTGGATGTTTTTCTCTGGTTATTTTTCTGGATATGGGCAGCGAGCATTTCCCAGTGCTGCCCACTCTGCTCCCACCCAACTCCCTTTCCTCGGGTTCTTACAAACATGTTCTGTTTCTGGTCATTAAGTATTTACCCTGTGAGTTATCTTGTACACACCAGCTGAAATCCCTTTTAAAGGTGCAACTGTTGCCAAAGGCACTAATTATGGCTCAAAGGAAAAAGGACTTAAACCCTCCAATGTTACACAAGTGCTTTCCAGGTGGAATGTTCTGAATCACAAAAAATCACCAGTACAACCCAATTAACTGATCACATACCTCCTCTTCCAAGATACTTGCCCTTTCTTACAAGGACAGTTCTTTCCAAAAAGCTCCCTGTTTGCTCTTGCCCCCTCTTTGAATTATACAGATGTCTTTTGAAACCAAGAAGCAAGAACCTCCAGCTGACAGTGTCCAGAATATATTTCCAAAAATCTTCATATTCATATAGGCTATTGATTAATCTCCAGAACTGTAACTCTCCTTTTTTTTAAGGTTGCAAATCTGGGGCATTATTGCAGATATACATATACATATATATCTATGTGTATATATATATATATATATATACATTTCCTTTAAGTAACCCAACTGTTTTACTTATTTCACCGACAAACACAAGGACCTAACTGGCAAGCAGGCACTTAATAATTTTTACAACATCTTTCCAGCAGCAGCTTCCATGGGATTATTTACTGTCAAACTAAATCAAGAATAAATGAAAAAACTGAAATATTTATGACATAAGAAAAATCTGGTTCAGACTAGAAACCCCAAACTGGCATTAAATCAAAAAATGTAACAAGATAAATTGTGCCATCATACTCTTTGTTTTCTGGATGTAACACTATCACTTATTATAATTGTTATGTCACAGTTTGAACCATCGGTCTAGATAGATAGATGGAAAACAAAGTATGTTAAATATGATCATGGGGGAAACATTACATTTTCCCCTAAAAATACTGATTGCATGTCCATTTGTCAGCAGGGTGTAATTTATACAAATATGTTTGTTACAGAAGTAGTCAGCACCATTTTTTTGTTGTTTTTCCATTATAGAAAACAACTCAGTAGGAAAGGACTCAATCCTCAGATATTTTTTAGCTGCCACTTTTTCTTCTTATCTGTTGGGGAAGGAAACATATATTTCTGAGACATCCAAATGTGATGTGTGTGACACACAGGTGCATATTTGAGACAAGCAGACGGAAATGCTGCAGTTGAAATAAGGTGGCTGCTATGAGTTTGGGGGAAACCCACTGGTCAGCTACAGCACTGCCTGATCAAGCTGTACAGCACCTGCTTCCCATTGCAAATGCTCCAGGTAATGTTACTGGAGAAAAAGGGTACGAAAACAGTCTGGATGTTGGACTTTGATCCCAACATTTCTTTTGGGATACCTGGAACATTGACAATTTCAACATACAATATGAGCAGATGCATTGACTTAGTGGCATTGCACTTAGAACATAGAGGGAAAGCTATTTTATCATGTATCTTAAGCTTGCAGTTATATTTTCTTTTCTCCTGAAAATTAGATCTAGAAGGGATAAGATATAGATTCATTTATTAATTAAAGTGGTCTGACATATGCAGTAATATAAATGCTAATATTTTGTCCATTATTCTGTAGCTTGAGCAGAGGTTTAAAGTATTGTCTTGCCTTTAGGTTTTGAGACCTCTACTTTCTTCCATTGCTTATTTTGTTTGAGTAACAAAACATTTATAAGATCAAGTCTGTGACAAAGAAGAAAATGCACTTCTGGCACCACCTGAGCTTTCATGAAAATATGCATCATTTCACATTTCTGCCACAACTGTCTGTTAGTATTGTAAAAGCAAAAAGGAGTCAGTTCAGGTGGCAAACTGACATCTTTCCAAAGTAAAAGTTGTCAGGCAGTGGGAATGATGAAATTTTGCTCTTAGCTAAATTCAAGCAAATTGACATTTTTACCCATGGCAAAATGTAGCTATGTTTGCAGAAGGAGTAACTTTTTGACCTGGTGAAAGAAACAGCATTTAACAACAGGGTTTGGGGGCCAAATTCCACAGTGATGCTGGCAGAGGAGCTTCACTCCAGGGCCAGTATATTGGTGTAAATACCTATAGAAAGAGATCTGTTGAATGCATGTAGGAGGAAAGGGATAAAAATGTGAAGATAAGAGGCTACAATCCAGGGAGTGCATGCATAGCCTTTTTATTCTGCAGCCTCAGCTTTCCCTCCCACCAGCTTCCACACATCTATATTATCTTTTGAATTCGGCCTTACATACTTTTGTATTCTTCGTCTGCCAGGAAATAAGCTGAGTCTGTCCCAGCTAGGCTTGCATTCTTGGCACACCATAGCTCCTGATCTCTATATTGTCTCCTGAGCACCTGATTTGAAGGCATCTAATGTGAATTTTCTCATGAATGCCAATGATATACAGCTACATTTTCCTTTTCAAACTTTTTATCCCTGAGGCACTTTCTGCACTCAAACTATTTTCCAGATATCCATAACAGACTGAATAGCAAATACTTGTAACTACCAGAGCAGAAGCAGAAAAGACCAGTGTTACAGGCTCCAGCAAGATTTACCTATACTGTTGTAGCACTTACTGCTTTTTTAAAATTATTGAACCATATTTCAGAGGAGAAAAGTACCCCACATTATTTAAGTGAGGTGTCCAATACTTATCACTCCTAAGTTGCCTTTTTCACAAAAGGACTTGAATGGTCATCTGTTTTTCACTCCTGACTCCTATCGCTTACTTTTCCTAGAGAAACAGAAAATACTGCAGCTTATTTGTAATTCAAATTCAATACATACAGCCTTTGGGGTGTTCAAATCTTGGACCTTCAAAACATTTTCCTAAATCCTAACAGCTCATTATGTTTCGGGTGACATTGGGATCGATACATTGTGTGATAATATGGATGGGTTTGTTCCTTAAACTCCCCACATTAAGGCACCACATTGGCATATGAGGGGTAATGGACCAGACTCTACTTTTGTGTCTGTGATGGCTCATCTCAGCTCCCCAGATGGATTCACCAGTATTGAAATGAGCAGATACGATGGCCGTAACTGGCTTCCTGAATAATAGTGGCACATTTGTGGTCCTGTGATGTGTATGGACAAGGCAAAAGGCTCGGGTTGAGCAAGCTGCCAAACAAACAGGATCCACCCCTCCATCAGATGAATCTACTCATCATCCCATGATAAAGGATCCTTCTGAGGATTCACTCCTTCTTCTGAGTACAAGATGCAACAGAATTTCCATATTTTAAAAATCATTTTGATTTTTCATATAGTTTCATTTTCATAGAAAGCAACAATTATAAAGCTTTATAAGTCTTTGTATATTGTCCAGTGAGGATTGCAATGGAAGCATGAACTATCTGGATCTGCTTGGAAACAGAAACACTTCTGTCCCAACAATGCACTGCAGAAGGTACCCATGTGCTTTGTGTGCGGTTAGCATCCTGCTAGCATTGCTGTGGCAATGCCCTGGGAAGATGTTAGTGATACGCTTTCACCAGAACATTGTGAATATATGCACCGATGTAATGCAATAGCACAACCGCTTGCATGGGCATTCACAACTGTAAGTAATTGTGTTCAATAGGAAGGAGGCAATGTGAGGATTTGCTGTATTTAACCCAAACATACAGACTGGAAGATATAAACCCTAGTGTGTTGAGTTGTTGACAAATCAGCATAAAAATGTCTTCCAACAGTAAACTGCTTAAGTCGTAATGAATACAACTGCTGTAATACAATCACAGCCCTTGTGCTTAACCAAGCTTTAGGAAAGCACAGTAAAGGTGCAGTTATCCCATATGGTCCCTGTAGTTTGAAGTTTACTTACTAGTACTTTTTTTTTTTCTTTTTTCTTTTTCAGTTTATAGACTGTATGCAATGCCAGTAATCATTCTGAAAGGGTTGGCTCTTGGGCAGTATAAAATTTTGCTTCATGTACTCACACTTCAGCACTGCTGGTAGTATTTCCTTGTAACTTAGGAGATGTAGACTTATTAGTTTTTTATATATGTATTTGTCTATATGTATATATGCATGAGAGTCTGTGTATATATACATAGTACAAACAAAGGTATAATTTGATTCAATCATCTCAACAGTAGTCAATTTTTTTTTGACACATAAGATTACAGGGCTATTTCTACTCTTTCCAGTGATATGTATGATAAATAAAGACAAAAATATTTCATCGTGGTGTAGCGGGATAAAACTGGCCCAGAAATTGGTTTAGTTTGAAGAGTGGTGAAGGCTTTTCTATTCATTACAAACCCTGTCTGGTCTATTGGCCTCTTACTTTGAGACACATTAGACTGTGTGGGAAATGTTAGGGTGCCCTTGTGCAGCCAATATCCCTCCCTTCAGGGTATGTCTTCACACCTGCAGCCTTTCAAGAACAACGCTGGGCTGTGCCAAGTGTTGGCTTCCGTCCAGACTCATCTCCAGATATCTTTCAGGGAAATGATAGAACTAAAATATTCTACCAATTCAGGTTAACACTGCCCAGAACAGTAAATGGCATTCAAATAAACTGCTTATCTCATTACCAGAGCCAGAGGCCCTGAATTCATTATAAATAAAATCCCAGAAATTACATTCCATTTTATAAGTCCTTTTCCATGATTTCTGTGGCCACTTATCATGCCTAGCTTTGTATATAAACCTGTTGTGGCTAAAGTCAGTTGAAGACAAGGTATGCTTACAAAACCAACCTATTATTTTATAGTAATTTCTGTTCTGTAGTCTCTAGCACGTGGAGGATTACCTGTTGGAATATCATTTATATGTAAGACTGCTCAAATTGAAGATAGTATAAATATTTGACACTTAAGTGATGCAAGTCATTGTATGCATCTTTTAAAATATTCAGTGAATGATTGTTTTCTGTTAGTCACCCCACTTTACCCCATGTGATGTAAAAAGCAATTGTATCAGTTTAAGTAGTTTAGAAATATATGTCATGAGCATTAGTATTCATTACTGATATTCCTGGAGGCGGCAGCAAGGATCAGCAACCATTTACAGTGAGTAAGCTTCTCATCTTTAAGATCCTGGAATGTGATATCAAGAAACACAAGTTCTCATACCCCACTACAATTGTGCTTCAGTTCCAGCTATATGTGTCTCAGTGCTAAGTGTTCTCTGCTCCTAGCAGAAATTATCGCTTCTGATTTTAGGAAAATGTGTTTTCTACAGTAAATTTATAGCTAGGATAAGCATAGGTGCCTTTGACAGTGGATAGGTAGCCTGCAACTCTTTTCATAAACTAAACAGAAGTGAGGCAGAAGCAGAGTGAGGCAAAGCAGAGTAATTATTTATCTTACGTTGTTTGATAGAAGGAAAATGTCAGCCACAAAAGCTTCCTGGGGCAAACTGGATAACCTTAAAGAAAGATTTGCAGCAGTGATAGCAGTATTTAGCAATGACTGCCTTGTTTCCAGCAACTGAGGGAAGGCAAAACTAATTCAAGCTCAGAAGTTTCTGTAGGCAATATTTACAGTGTTTTGCCAAAAACTTTCGTGCTATTGACCTGCTATCTCTTTGCATTTGCAGATACACAGGTCTTGGATGCATGCTGGAAGAATTAAACTCCTACACATTTTTTCATTTCATTTCCATTTTTGTTTGCAGTTTAAGTCTTGTGTTGTATAATATGCAGTATGTATGAAAACAGAAAAAGCAAAATACATCGCATGTTACTAGACCTGAGAATATGTTAAGTTCCTGGCCCAGCTGTGTAACCCAATCATAGTCTCCATCTCCAGATGGAGGCAAGATCCAAGTATTCCCCAAACTTTCACAGAAGGTTTTCACTGAAGAGGTTGGACTGCCCTACATATGCTCCAGTCATTCCCCCTGGATGACTTCAAGACCTCACAGAGACAGGAACAAAATCTAATGCCACCTTAGTTCCAACACAATGCCCAGGTCACCTAGCCCTTTTTCCACTTATCAGGACAGGGGTGACAGACCTTTTGCTCTTTTAGTTTCATCCCTTGCCATGCCTATGTATCAGCACAAGTATCATCTGCCATCAAAATCTTTATAGAGGAAAATCAGAAGCAATCATAATTATTAAGCATTTAAATACTGTTTTATATGCCAAAGCAGTATTCATTATCAGAACCGTCAAAAGTCCAAGTTCTTGTGTAGAACCTACTAATCAGAATACTTAATTAAAGACATTGCAGAAAGATTTTAACATCTGCTACAACATGATGTCAACTTAACCCGCACATGAGCTTCATATAAGGGCTTGGGTTATGACTTCAAAATTCAGGCATCGTTCTGGTTATTTGTCCTGGTGTAGGACTTTCCAGTTCTTTTTCATGTAACTGACAGGAAGGGCCAAATATGAGAGCTGTACACATTCTTCAGCTAAAACAGTGCTGTTGTCACTTACTTTGTATGTATGTAGGAATGGGCATTCATACATGTATGTAATCTGTCCTAGAAGTTTGGATGACATGACAGCTTCAACCTAATCTTCAGACATTTGTGCAAACTACAGAAGAGAACATTGTCCACGTGAATTAGAGTTTAGAAGTTTTTATTATATAGATAATTTCCAGAAATTGGAAGATTTTACACTAATCACTCAATACAGTCTATTTAACAGTCTCACAGTGATTACTGAACAAGTATGGAGATAGAAAAGGTCAGATAAGAAAGGCTTTAAAAGTTTGGTTGAAGCATAAGTGTGAACCAATTTTCGAAACAATACATTATGAAATACTGGGAGAGATCTGAAAGTGTTAAATTTACCAAACCTGAAAATATAACTTGTGAGCTAATTACCACATTTCTTTTAACATATTCACAAACACTAAAACTAAATGTCTAAATGTTACCCAAATACTAAAAGCATGCATTATTCTTCACGCATAAAAAGTTTAATATCTACTTAATATCTGTGAGTAAAAGCTTAAGAACTCTAGAAAACAGCCTTCCAAATATTATCAGTGTAATAATGATAAGAACCTTGATTCTATTCCAATTGAAGTTAGTAGCAAAATTCCCATTTCTTCAGTAAAATAGGATCAAAATTAGAATGTCATCAAAAGATACTGTGTAGGTTTCTTCAAGGATAGGGATGTTAATAAAGGAACTGCTGATAAACCTTTACAATGATATCTTGAAGACCTTACCTCTTTCAAGATCTCATGCAGGCAGCGGTTGTTTCAATATGAGCCTTATATCACAGGAACACTTTAATTTGTGCCACCGTAAAGTCCCCTATTCAGAGTTTTCATTTTAGTCTTTTGCTTGCTTCATATTTAATATCACAGATCTTTTTATTAAAATTCATATTAAAGGTATCGTGATATCTTTATGGGGCTCTCCTTTCAAACAAGAGTGAAAAAGCTCTTCCTCCTGCATTCCTTATACCTCTACACCTCCCGCTGGCGGCTGTGGAGGGGATCACAGTGTGCAGAGGTTCCGATGCAGTCTCAGGTCACCTCATTTGGTTTCTCCCACTCCAGCTGGGGTCAAAGTCCCGCATTACACAGAAGCATAACAACCAGGTTCCGTCATCCTCAGTGACATACACCCAGCTGATGCCTTTACCTGGCACCCAGTCATCGAGCTTATGTGTGAGGGGATTTCCCTGCAATGGCTCACAGAGCTCCTTTAATCAGTATGCAGCAGGAATTTACTCTTTACTGGGAGAGTCCCCCTTTTTATTGTGCTTGGCTTGTTGATGGATCATATATTTACAGGCATAGAATCTCATTTACGGTTTATTGCTCTAACATCTGAAATGATCTCTCTTTCTCATTTCATTGTTGCTCATTGTTTGTTATTCCTCCCACTTATAGCCAGCCAGCTTCAAATGCTGGGCTCCCAAGCCCAGTACAGGTGCCAGTTGCTCGTCGTTGCAGCACCTGGCTAGCAGCTTCTCCTGCTTAAAAAAATACTGCTATGCACAGTTTATTAAGAAACTATTCATTTTCATATTCTCTGTTCTGGAGAAGAAAGGGGAGGAATGATGTACTTTGCAGGCAAAGTGTGTCAGGCACAAGGTATGAAAGAAAGCAGGACATGACATGTACTGTGAGTCGTATTGAATAAGTATTAAATGTGACACTTGGAATGACATCGTGCATCAAGTGTCCCCTGTCTGCTCCCTGGACTCCCTTCTGGGGCTACAGACATGCTGGGACAACTTGTCAGGAAAAAAACCTTGTCAGGTCTTCCCAGCTAAACAACAAGTACTGCAGAAAAGCTGTAGGAAAAGGAAAGACAGCCTAGACTTTGAGGAAACATGTTCAAGTCCTTTTTCCTCTTGTGTTGAAAATGTGCTGATGAGGTTGCTTTGTGGACCCCCGTGTCAGGGCAAGCACCCAGGGGAGTTCCCATGACGAACGCAGTGTGGTTGCACGCCACCCACAGAGACACCCACCAAAATCACTTCCCAACGTCAGTGTGCAGTCAAAGCAAAACATCAGTGAAGCTCAGACCTTTTTGAAGAGCTGGAGAGACACTCTTTTGAACTTGGAGAAATTCCTTCAGAAGGGGAATAGGGAGTCTGCCTGTCACTCCTGCCTCGGGAATTCAAGGATTAGTGTAAATATTTGTAAACAAAGCAAAAAGTGAAACCAAAGCTAATTTTGGACAAGAACCTGGAAATCTGCCAAGTTATTAACAACTGGTCTTCAGCCTGGCAGAAAGTATTAACAACACTACGAATGTAAATTATTAACCTTAGATTTCCCTGGAGAGCTGTCAGGAAATATTTAGATTTTGTAATAGCTGTATATTGCTGTGCAGCAATAAATAAGGAGCTAGGACTATTTCTGTGCTGACCTAGGAGGACACAAATACTTATAGGTTAGATGAATTTAAACCAGCTGGCAATGAGACTAAGTGGAATACTAAATAATATAAATAGGAACCAGGCAGGACAGTAATGCCAGGGTGACTTTAAGATTAGCTGAACCATACATGGCCATTATTTTTGCCTAAAATGAAGTCTCTAATCATTTTATTTGCATGCATATATGCATGCATATGTGTCAGGAGGGACAGTTAATTTCAGGGCTTATTGTCTAACAAGTAAATGATTCAGCGTGAAATGACAATCCTTACCATTCCCTTCCTCCTTGGTGATGTTATTTCTCTTTATTACCATTATTTAGAATCTCTTTGATAATGAGGAAAAGAAGAAAATAATCAAGTTGGCTTCTATGTGAAATTGGATTTAATTCATCATAATCTATGTATTTTAAGATAGAGGATATATCCAAGTAGAATAGCAGAGTGATTGTACTAGTGTCTACTCAGGGTCTGGAGACAGGAACAGACATAAATTATTCACCTAGTCTGCTTGAACAACAGACCTGGATGCTGGTGGAATCCAGAAGAAGGAAAGGAGAGGTAAGTCCTTTAAACAAACCCAAGGAGAAAAGTGCTGGAGTTTCTAACAGTTTCACCATGTCGAGCACCTTTTCTATAGAAGGTTTTTGGGGGCTACAACAGCGGAGAGGAGCAGAGGGCTCTCAGGCTGGCTCAACAATATTAAATCAATAACCAAGGAAAAGCCAGCTCATGTGAAGGTCTGTCTTTAAAACACCAGTTTGTCCCTTACCATTCCACTTGTAATAGCCATGCCAGTGTCGGGCCAAACTGAGCCCTGTTCTCATTTAGCTATTGTGTACAGTGAAGTTTATTGTCCTGGTTTTTATCATTTAATACTGCAGGAACAAGGATACTGGTAATACTTTTAATTATTCCTATAACCTTACAGTTGTGACTTTTTGTCTTTTATTATTAGTCTGAATTTTGGGGGGAACAAAAAGCACATCAGCAAGAAGCAGAGTGCTGTCTTTCCCTAGTGAAATGATGGCACAGGTCTTGTATTTCAGCTGTGCTTGTGGTTTTAATATCAAAAATTAGGCTGATTTGTCCTTGTTTGCATGTTCAGTCCTGAAAAAAGTACCAGAGAGAGCTGCTTCACACTATTTTGTCTCCACAACTGTGAGACAAATATGAGCGCATAAAATGCGATGCCTATGCAAGGGCTGTAGCCCATGCACTGGATAAGCTGGAGAGGAGAAAGGGCGAGGGGCTGGAAACTGGGTGATGCTTCCCTGCCCAGCCAAGCCAGAACTGGGTGGACAGAAGACCCGTCATTCTCAATTGAGGCTCAGATGATAAATGATTTATTAGGATTTAATAAAATACAAATAGTCATGTTTTTCTTTAGCAACTTGCCACACACCGGATGTTAAGCACTGTTTTGATTTTTAAAAGATGATGATCATGTTTCAAAGTATAGTACATCTTATAGACTTTATTTTTTCTATTTAAATTAGTAATTTGTAAAGAAAACACGATTATGAGCTGTTATTGAATATATAAGGAGAAGCACATGTTAATGTGATCTAAATATAAGCACAAGGTTAGAGGCTCTTTTTATTTCAAAGAACCGCTTGGCACATTTAAAATAAGACTAACCTATTTTCCTCTTTCCTACAATTACATATGCCTTTCTTTCAGCTAGGAATTCCATAGGCACATCTAAGTTCCCTCAAAGTTACATCAAAGTCACTTCACACTACATATACTAATTATATCATGTTGCTTAAAAATTATGATATTACTCTATGCCTAAGATTAATTGATTTTTGGTTGTTTATTAATGAATTTCTTCTATAATCCATCCTGCTTCCTAGAGCTCATGTTTGAGCTATTTGCTCATTCAGAAAGCAGACTGTATCAAGTGTCAGCAAGCGGGTAAGAGAAAGAGATAGAGAGAAACGTTAATACATTTGATTACATTAATTACTACTGGACTCCTGTTTTGTACATAACAGATGATTTGTTAGAAACTGATTCTGTTTCTTGATAATTATACTGCACTCTAAATGAATCACACATGTAAGTATCAGTACATTTGCATCTGCTGGATGTGCAGCAGACAATTTATACAGATTCAGAATATGTTAGAAAAGCAAAATGTTAGCTTGAATAGTAATCAGTATTTATGCATGTTTTCTCTTCCTGGATACACTAAAGAGATTTGAGTTTGAGCTTACTATTCTGGAGGTGTTCTCATTTTTTGACAGGTAAACAGGTTTGGATACTCCAGTGGTGTAAGTAGGAATGGCTTTGAGCTTTATGGGGAAATGTTAATTTACACAAGCCAGGAATGAGAACCAAAGGCATCTGGAAAAAAAAAAAAAGCCTTTAAATTTATCGGCTGTATGATAAGAGTAATGATTTTATTTAGGATTTCCTAATACGGAGAGAGATAATATTTAGGATAACTTTAGCCTTAATGTATGCACTTATTTAAAATGTATCCGTCTAAAATTCTAAAATGTGAAAGCCCATGAAAACTATCTGCATCAAACCTGGCCATGACTGCATATAAATATTTAGCAAGAGATTTTGACTGGCATTGAGCATTTTTTTTTTTCTAGAGGCAGAACCTCCTTTCCATTTCTGCTTTGTTTTCTCCTCTATTAGACTTTACATTGAAAGCTATTAGGACTTTAACCTGTTTTCTTGTAACATCAATGCTCTGAGAAGCCTCTTTTATACTCTCTTATTCAGTACTTTCATTTAGACTCTCTTTATGCAACAAAATATGTTGTTTGAATCACAGAGAATAATCGAGAGGAAATTGTACAATGCCAAATGATCTGTTATAATACAAAAAAAAAAAAAAAAAAAGGAAAATAGTGAATTAAACACACAGCTATCTTAATCCAGGCCATTTTGAGGAGCACTTGTTTTGCAATGTACTTATGCAAGGGATTTTTCTGATTAAGTACCCCAAAATATAGCTAGGTGTTAGGGAACTATACATATCCCTCAACATAACATAGTCCCAAGCATCTAGGTAAGCTGCACAAATTGACAAGTAAAATTACTGTAATGAAGAAGTCCTGAAGTTTTTAATATTACTGTTGTGTCAATTATATGGCAATGGTCAGAATCCATCTGTGTTATTAGCTGTTATACATTCATTTTTCATTCTCCTGTTGTCTCTTTTCCATCCTAAGTATTTCTGCATACTTAAACAGTTGCTGCTTTCTTAATCTGTACATGGCTGTATTTTTATTGTGGTAGAATAAGTGAAATGTTCGAGGCCAAATTTTCCACCAAGATTTGTGTGGCTGATCTCAGCTTCACAGTTTTGTGTTCAGACAGGAATAGGTATTGCTGCTGTGACTCATGACATTCAGTTGATAGTACTGGGATTGTGTTTGTTTCTCAGGATTACGCTCATGCAAGGAGAATGGACTGCAGCCACAATCCTCCATGTGGATCTAAGACCAGACTTTCACTCTTTTTTTCTTTTAAGTGCTAAAGAACAGACTACAAATATAGTCTATTATGAATTAATTCTTAAGGATCTAAGGAAACTTAGTTTCTCACTTTTATCTTGTTCTCTGTACTGTTCTTAGCTGACTACATGACCCCTCTCCCTTTACGTTGGCCCAATTTCAGGATTGCAGGGTGGAAGGCCACTGCTCACCTCCTCTCCCAGCACCTCCTCGCCAGCTGCTCTCAGACTACACCCAGAAGTAGCTGAATACCCATACAGTGGAGACATCTAGCATCTCTGAGAAACACTCATAACCCAGTCAAGACCACATCACTTGCCAAGCAAAACCCTAAGTATCGATGTCTATACGCATGCGTTAACCACTTTTCAACCCTCAAAAATGTGTATTAACATTGTCTGCAGTATAAACTAAGCTCTAGAGGTAGAGTAGCAGAAACAACTGAAGATGCTCCAAAATCCTTTCCTGGATATCAGAATAATCCAGCCTGTATATAATAATTCTTGTGCAGCTCTTCAAGCTCCCACAGCTGTATAGAGTTCTATAGGACCCTAAATCAAGAAGCAATATTTTCCTTTTGACAATGATGTAAAAAGGACTTCCCTTCTCTGGTTTCATACCTGCATTAAACCGTTTGTTGTAAACTGTCCCTATTGTTGTATTAGCAGGCTTTAAGAATATCAAAATATAGTGAAGAGGATATTTCCTTATCCCCTTATCATTTCCTTAGCCCTTATCAAAAGCAAGGTTTGCTTTTGGGGGTTACTATTGAAGTGTATTATTTCTGCAAATCTCTTGGAAAGGTTGTCCTTTGTTTTAAGCCACAACTGAAAGTATGTTTAGAACATGAAAATATATTGTCACAGTAAATCCTTGAGTGCATTTCTTAATAATGAATCACATTTACATTTTCCACATCAATAAAAATAAATCAAGTAAACAACCAAAAATTTTCCCTATGTTTTGTAAAGGTGCCAAAAAGCAAATTATCTGCAAAAGTGGAGGCTGGCTATTTAATACTGCTAATTTTTCTGGCTAGAGGACATCAAGAGGACCATAAGGACTCGTTCAAGGAAAACACTGAATTTAAAGAATCTTTAGACTGTAAACTTTCTGCTTCAGGGTCTGTCTACTGCTAAGTCCGTAGCATGGTTGTTTCTTAACAGTAGAGGTTACTAGTTAGCATATTTCCAGGTGCTTATGTGCATTCTTTGCTGTAGTTGTAGGATCACTCTTATAAAATGCAAAATATGCATTTAGGTGTTTTTCTGAATTGGGACCATATATTAGAAGATTCTTTCTCTTGAAAGAGTAGTGTGGTAAATCTGAACAGTCAAAATTCCATGGTCGCATGCTGACCCCTTCCCTCCCCGTTTCATTAGGTGCTTCTGTGCAACAGGAATCCAAAACCTACAAAAAATGTAGTCTCTGTTTGAAGTTTTTCTGCATCCTTTTCCTAAGGCTCAAGAGGCTTCACTGATTATGCAACTTTTAAGAAAGCTTCTGACAGGTTTGGTTTGTATACTAACAATGATAACAGTACCAGCCTAGCTTTGGAGATAGTTGTTTAATTAGAAACTATGGATGAATGTATAGAACTACTGTATAATAAATGAGCCAGAAGAGCCTCAACCTGATGCTTTTCCAAGCCCATCAAATCCATCTCAATGACTGTAGAAAAATTATTGTATGTGTATCACTTTCAGCTTTGCATACCTGCAAAGCTGCTCTATCAATATGTTTCTGCACATTTCCTCGGAATTGTATTTGTAAAACCTCAAAATAGAGTTCAGACTCTAATGGGCTTAAATGCACTTCCTGTTTTGAAGAAGAGACATTGAGGAGGATCTTGAAGTGAAGTGTCTGCAGTTTTGTATGCTAATCATACTTTCACCAGAGTTATGTTCTTAGTAATGCAGATTGTTTCCTGGGATACTGCAGCTCTTCCCCAACATCTTGTCATCCACATGTTTGATTGCACTCATAAATTGCATGTGGGCACTAATAACTTCTGCTGATGTTACACTGCATATCACTCTGATCGTTGACTCAGCCTCTCTCACAGTCCAGGATTTTCTCTAGTAGCATATGTTATAGGTTCAGCAAGAGTTTAGGAGATTGAATAGAGATGATAAGATGATGGACTTGCATTTCTCTCCTGAATACATCCATTTACTGGTGATGATCTAAACAGTGGACTGTTGTTTTTTTTTCTTGACATATAAAGCAATGTTGTTACTACACAGTAACAAGAATCAGTTTTTTCACCAGTTCTAGACTAAGAGCAACAAATGGATTAATTGTATTCCTCTCTTGGTCCATTCCTCCTTGAAAAATTTATATTAAGGGAAGGAGCAAGTATTAGGTCTGAAGGGATCCACTATCTTTAACTTTTATTTCCTTAATAAGCAAATCAGTCCTCATCAGTGTGCAAGATCATCAACACATATTTCAATTTCTGCACACATCAGAATATATCAACCACAATTACATTATGTGGAGGGTAAATCACATACTAATTAATGTAGCTAATAAGCAGCATACAAGGTCTGATTCAGCCTTAGGAAAGTCAGGGAAACATATCTTACTGACTTCAGGAAGATTTGGAACAGCTTTGTAAAGATTAAGATCTTCACTTAGCTTATGATACAATCACATATTGCAGTAAATAGGTTTATGCTCTGTGTGTACCTGTAGGTCAGCATACTCATACTTCAAGCAGGACCTACTGAGCAAAAGCTCGTTTTATGCTTGTGTGTCTGTCAAAAAAAAAAAAAAAAGTTTCATTTACATTTACCCCAGGGCCTTGCTCCTTTTCTTTGGCACTATACTGGTAAAAAATTAATGTTGTTTACAGGTTGATGTATATAGCAAAAAAAGATTTTATATTAGATAATAACATCTTAGTACTAAATACAATACATTACAGTGTATTTCACAAGTATGGTAGGTCTCGTTCTTTCTGGAGGGTTTTCCAGCCCTCCTGATCCAGTTCACAAAAGCCATGCTGACCTGTTTTCGAGTCCCCCTCACGCTGCTGTGCAGAAGTACTGGGGAAGTGAGTACTGCCTTCCCTTCCTGGTATTAGTCACATCCAGCTGAAAACTACTACCAGAAAATAAACATAAAGTATGTAACTATCCTATAACATCTCTTCTACACTCAGATCCTGTGATATGTGATGCAAGGGTGAAAAAGTCCCTTTCACAAGGTTTATAGCCTCATAAGTTTTCTTCAGTTATTGCTCAGAGCATCTCATGCTACCCACTGTAAAATCCATGTGGCCAACCTGTGAAGCTACAAGCTAACAACTGTGCTGATATAAATAAAAGTTGTCCCTTGCAGAAAACTTCAGGCAGTTTGTGTCTGTTTATTTTGATCTCATTAGGATGCCACAACATGATAAATGATTTAGGTTAAGGGTAATTTAGTTTATGGCACAATAGGCATGAAAGGTTATTCCTTCTTATGCCCTTCTCACATAAAATCTACCTTAAAAAAGTAAAGTCTTTATGTCTCAATAAACAGAAGCCACATAGATATTGTGTAACAAATTACATATTGGATAACAATCTATAAAATTTTATTGGCTTATGAGGTTTGCATTGATTTGAATTTTACCCAAAAGCAAAGCATTACTGTTTCTCCAAAACACTAAAATAAAAGGAAAACAGAAATCTCCATTATAGTCTTTCAAAAGTGTAGCCACCAGAAACAACTCTGAACAATGCAATCAAACTCCTGGAAATAGCCTGCAGTTCACCTTAGGACCCTTTCTTGCATGATCGAGAAAGCCTTGCAAATCAGCTCCAGCCAGGAATTTAGCACTGAGGTTCACCACAAAGCCAAGAAACAGCTTCTAACACTGGGCTGTAATTGCAAGACAATTTTGTAAAGCTCTGTTGCCACATTTCCACCGTGAGATGTTAGTGGGTTACTGCGTGTATGAGTGATACGGCTGCATAGAATTGTGGATGAAAACTCAGAGTCTATGCTGCTCATTTTACACAAGTATCTGTTTTACGAAATGCAGAGTTCTGTGGGAGAGAAAGTAAATGCAAGTCGTGGTGAAGTTGGAAAGCCATTTTCCCTTGACCATTTGCACCTAGTGATCCACAGGACAACATATATATATGAAGAAGAAGGGCTGGAGATGTACATTCTTTATGTAGAGATGCAATAAAAACTACCAATCCTTCAAGCAGGGAGGGGAGACACAAACAAGTCTGGTGTTACTGGCATTAATTACTATTACTCAATCTGGAGGAGGGCAATAGCGGCTGTGCATTTGAGCCAGTATTACTTCACACACCTTGTGGCAGATGCGGCTAAGATACCAATATTTTACAAGCCATTTTTCAGTGATTCACTTTCCATGGCAGAATGCAACCTATCAACTGCAAACACCTTCAGTGCAATCATATTCATCGTATTTGATCCTGTCCATTGGACTGTGCCTTGCCGAGAGCTGATCACCAGGCACAGCCTGTGCAATTAGCCACTTCAATAACCAGTGGGTCTGATGAACTACAGCACGGGCTGCTGTATTGTTCAGAATAAATGAGATGGTATAACTGCTGTGACAGGTAATAATGTATTTGTAATAGTGTATACAGCCATTAAACCTAATGCATAAAGGGGCCACTGCAATATGTATAAAAATAATCAGAAATAAAAACACAGTTGAGGCTGTGGCCAGGTGGAGACACTGGAAAACACCTTGCTTCTGCGCCAGCGCATGAGGATTTCAGGCAGGACACACTGCCTGGTCTCGCTCGTGGCAGATCCCAGACGGCAGCGAAGCTGCGCCAGCTGCGGGAGGCTCGGTGCTTGATTTGCCTGCTGGGGTGTCAGGGAGATGTGGGGGATCTGTCCACGCTGGGAGCACACGCAGGAGCCAGCCTCTGCCATCACCCCGGCACGGCGCTGCTCTCCCCTGGGGTCTGTCACTGCCAGCGCTGTGCACTCAGGATTTGGCCCCAGGATGCCTGAGCTCGTCGCCCGGCACATTCCAGGGCCTGAGCCGTTCCAAGGGACCGCTTTTCCCGTGACCGTGTGCAGTTTAGTTACCCTTGTGCTAACGCTGCCTATGGTGGCAAAGGGCAGTCAAGACAAAGTTACCAGAGGTGGCCCCAGGATGCTCTCGCACAGATGCCACTGCCATAATCAACCCGCAGGGCGTTGTGTTAAAATCCTGCTGGCCTCCAAACCCCGTTTGCAGTGCTGTCCTTAGCACCCAGCCCCGCTTTCAGTTGAAATATCAGCTTTAGCCACTCAGCTAAGAGAGAAACCCCATGTCCTGCCAGTGTGGTCAGTTCTAGGGAGAAAACTGGCCCCTTTGCACAGCAAAAAACAGCTTTATATTTACAGCCCAGGTAGAGGAGTTTCACCAACCCCGGGGAGAGCAGAGGTGGGCATGGCCTCGAGGAGGACAGCTCGGGAGGTTACGGCCCCTTCCTCCCGCTGCTCCCCCAGATGGACGGATGGTCAGACAGATAGGTTTGTGTGCCTCTCCCAGGGCAGCAGGCAGCGCTGGTCCTCTGCCTGCAAATAAGGGGGTGCAAAACACACCTCCTGCTCGAGCTGGTGGGAGCACCTGCCTGCAGCATGGGGGTTGAGATTTCATTAGGTGCAATCACAACTCCTATTTCAGAGTTGGTTAGAAAAAAAAAAAAAAACAACACAGTATGTAGGATTTTATTAAAACTGTACTTTTACTGATATATTTTCTTAAATGAATTTTCTATTTTCTACTTCCTGGTTTGACCAATATAGCTTTGAAATGTGAACTTTAAGGAAAGTTAATAATAAGGATCCCACCTGGTTTTGTTTCAGCGGCACTGTAATTACATGTCCTTGCTACTTTTAACTCATTCAAAGGTCACAGACAGCACCTAGGCACACATGGTACATAGCACTGATTCAGGTTTGATTTTGCCTTAATCACAAACAAATTGCAATAATTTATAATATAACTTTCTGCAGGACAGTGTAGAAAATCACCAGTGACTGACATCTTTGGGATTTTTTTTTCAATCTTTTTTGTAATTTTTATTTTTTCCTCTTTAGTATAACTCAGTTCAATGCCCTGACCACATCTGTGGTCAGTGCTGCAGCAATTTGGGCAGTAAGACCCTGTGGTGCCTGCACAGTTTCTGCAGCTGATACATCTGATATTTTCCAAAACTTCTGGCAGCGCTTTTGCCTCTCAGCATATACACAATTAATTTCTTGCCCAAATCATATTCCTTACCACAATTAATTTCTTACCCAAATCAATTCCAAGCAAATTATTGCTTGTTAATTTTCAACATCATATTACAGACTGAGTGGGGATTAGAAGCATCTTTGGGAAAAAGAAAAAATGCTTGATTCTCTCACAATCCATTTCTAAAGTTTCTGTGTTTGTTTCTTTTGTTTTGTTTTGTTTTGTTTTGTTTTGGTCTCCTAATCCTACTTTTACATCTGTGGGTATAAGTGAGCAGTTCACATGACTTAACCATAACTCAAGGCACTGAGTGGGGGCCCCTGCTTAGTCTCTGTATGGGGCTTATTTCTGGGTACCTCTGCTGGCTGCCCAAGCGACCTCAGCGTTGTCAAACAAAGCATTTTTCTGCTAATTCCTTTCAGGGCTTAAGTGGATTTTGAATCAATCTGCCTGAGAAAGTCAGCCAGACAAAGAGGTAAAATCATGACATAGTAAGTCATTTATATTTTACCTGAATCAGTGATTAAGCTACCTTTTGTCAGTTTGTATGCGTCATTCATAACTTTTATCCTACCGCTTTTTGACAGAGGTTAGACTTTGGGTATCTCTTGCCTATGTCTTCCAAATCAATCTTCTGAATCCCTAACCCGAAGTTTAATATCATCCATTATTCAACACCTAGGCTAACAATAAGGCTAACTTTAAAACTAGTAATCTCTCAGTAAAGCTGTGCAATTAATGCTGAAATACCTCAAGTACAGAATAATACCAAGTAGCACTCCCCATAGCCTTCCTCAGAGCATCCCAAAATACCAGTAGTCTTCCTGACGTCTCTAGTTATCAAATATTCTTTAAGATTTAGTGGTAGACTCTGGCTCACCTAAGTAGATTTGCTTAAAATGCAGAATATTTTTCCCGCAAATTTAACCACAGACTCTCTATCCGCTCCCAGTGCACCCATTTTATGCCAGGTTTCAGTGATCAAAATGTCCTCCCAATGCTGCTCAGAGCACCAGCGAGCTTAGCCCATATGGGTTCGTTCTGTCATTTTGATCACTTTTGGGGTTGCCATGTAAATGTCTCCATGCTTCCCGTGCAGTGAGGCTCCCCGCAGCACTGCAACCCGCACCCGCTCCCGCTCCCCGTGCTCCGGGCCGGAGGTGGCTTTAACTTGCTGGAATTTCACTTTTCCTTGTGGTATTAGGCTAAGGCCTGCACTTGGACAAGTCTTTTGCTTTGGATGCCTTTACAGTCTCCATAGCCGCAGTAGTATATGTTTTATTTGAAAACATTACATTTACTGCAATATAAAGTGGCCATTATCGCTTAGCTGTGTTCACCGCTGTTCCTCCTTCCCCCCCAACTCTTTTCCTGATGTCTTCCTGGAGTTATACAGCATATACTAGGCTTACTTATTCCTGCTCACACTAGATACAACACAGTTATGTTTCTTCCCCCAAGCTCAGTGTCCTCAGAGGAGTATTTAGGTTAAGAGCAGTTTATTCCTGGCTGGAAGTGCAGCAATTGTGAGCGGGTTCATAAGCCAGGATTCTCCTTTGCTGCAGGCGGCTTCTAAAAGCCCAGGTGATGTCTCAGATGGAGATGGAAGCAGGGAGGTGTACAGCAGCGGGGCACAGAGCATCCCTGCTGCTGCAGCACGGACGGTGCTTTGGGCACGGGGCAGCGCAGGGCGGGAACAATGCCATTAACGGACAGAAATGGGAGGGAAAAGCATAGAAATAAATGAGTAACTGTTCCTATTTGAACAGTACGGGAAATAGAGATTTTCCTTTTCAGCAGAAGACATCCATTCAGGAAAGACATACAGACAGCTAGGCGGCTGCCTGGGCATTACACAATTATATAGTTGATAAATATGGTTATTTAGTATGGACCTTCAGGTGAGGAAAGTGAGCCAGGACTGGAAACCCAGACCTAGCTCATGGATACAGTGGAACAGAGGGACCAGAGGGGGGTTAGGGCAGTGTGGTTAGACCTGAACCTCTGACAACTTCAGGGTGAGCAATATTGGAAAGAAGAGGGTTAAATATCTATATATATGTATGGCTTTTAGCTTCGCCTGATAGCTCCAGCAAGGACTGGGTCACCTCTGTGGAGAGGCTTCAGCAACATGTCATAGCTAATGATGTCAGTGCTGAGAAAAAGGTGGCAGTTTCAGTGAGTATAATAGGGGTAAAACCTCTAACCTGCTGTGCAGCCCGAGTGCTCCTGTTAAGCCAGCAGACAAAACAATTTCTGGGAGAGAGGTGATTTTGTAGAATTTCCTCAGCCCCCAGCTCTGCCGGTGGTTACAGAGCTTCCCTGCTATTATCATCCAAAGGAAAGTGAAACCATTTGAGGATAAGTGCCTGAATTAAGGAAATTAACAGAACATCACCAGTCTGAGGAGAGCTTAAATGCCGCAGTACCAGGCACCAGCTATAGTACAGCACGGAAAACCACGCAGTGCTCACCAGTTACCATCCAGGGCTTATCTGACTAAAGCAATCATTAGAAACAGTTGCTGTAATAGCGGCTGCTACCAGACAGGCCGGGGAATTGCGAGCAGGGCACCAAGGACGATCAGCACCAGCGCTGGAGATCAGCCCGGATGCACAGCGTGGCTCTCCAAAGGCCGCGTATGCCTTCTCTGCAGCGAGCAGTCCCACAGAGCAAAGAACATGCCTGGTTTTATTTATTTACCCTCTTCAAGGACAGACTTCTTGGGATCCGTAAGATGATGGGAAAGGCAGGGACTGAGCGCAGGTTGCTGCAAACGAGCCCGAAGTCTGACTACCAGGACAACTGAGCGTGGTGATAGGAGACTGAGTTCATGCAGGATGCTGGGGGGCCTGTGTGGCACAGTGGTCCAATCTAGGTGATATAAATCCACATTTTATCTGGATTCTTTTACCATTGGAGGAAACACAATTTATGGTGAGGTTTGCTTTGGTCCCGCTGTTTTTGTCATTTTATGGTAAGATGATCAGAAAGTGCTTGTAGAGATGAGGTTGCAGAAACTTCAATGCTTTTAATCCCCATTTCTCTTGCCAAAGGCACCACATGGTGCTGCACAGAGTGCCGGGGAGAAATGGGTTTAGGTTGGTGAAGTATATGGTGCACCAGGGCTTCAGAAACAGGCAAATATCCTGCGGTCCAGCTACACCTACTTTTGATGGACTGACCTAGCAACAGACAAGGCAGCGGGACAGGATGAGGCCTAAAATGCACAAAAGCAAAAGATGTGTTTGAAGGGGAAATAATCACGAAATATCTGAAAACTGGTTCATTACAACTCTAGGGAACTTGCTGCAAAGCTTCAGCCCAGTTAGTTTATCTAATTGTATCCCATGTAAATCTCAGGGATGTGAAGAGAAAAAGGTGCTGTGCATGGTGCTTGTCCTCTCACACGTGCTGACGAGCCAGACCAGCATGTCCTCAGCCCAGAATAGAAAGGGTTTTCCTCATTAGCTGAACCCTGACATTTCCCTCAAATCTCCCCCTCCCCAAGTCACTTAGAGCTGAGTTCAAGCCCTGTGAGATGTTCGATGGCTCAGTGTGACAGCAGCAACTCTCACACACAGTACCAGCTCTGACAATATTTTCTATGGGAAGATCTCTTAAATATATGGGAAAACTGCTGGAGCAAAGTTTCAGAATAGCCAAGAGTTCAGGTCATGAACAGCGATGAAATTTCTGCTTTGCCTAAATAGCGATCTCCTGTACCCCAGAGAAGGTCCTAATCCCAGACTGCTGGCTGCTGTGGGCCCATCTCCCCCAGGGTTTGATCATCTTGACCCTGGAAAACCTTCCTGAGAAAGGCTCTGCAAGAACAGCAGAGGGTAATCCACACGATCCAGGGTAGCAAATTAACCACTGATCCTTTTTTGCACATCAAAAGGTAGCAGATATGAGATGATAGCCCTAAATCCCAGACCACTGGCTGCTCCAAGATACACTACTCAGCCCCTCCCACACTGGAATGGAAATGAATAAAATTACACCACTTTTGCTAGCAGAAGATTCTTGTTTTCCAGCCAGCCCTCTCCCATGGCACACGTTTAATAAGAGTTTCCTTGCAGGCTTCACCACAGATAGGGGCCTGGGATCTTCATGCTTTGGTTATGGCCACAGGAGAACATAGTTCATGAAAAAACATAGAACAGTCCTCAGATTTAATCTGAGGAATCTTATATATAAAATGGATCCTATTGATAATTACATTAAGGTGTCCTGAAGCAAGGTGAGTACTTAGTTTAGAAAAATTAGGTAGCATCTTTATTTCCTTGAGAGGCCTCTGGGAGCTGTGATGGGAGCCCAAGAAGGTTATTGCATACCTGGGTGGCTGGGTCACTCGTGTTTGTTTACAGCTAATAAAAACAGTTATCTGGAAGCCAATTATATCAGTTCCTGTATTATTACATTGTGTAAAGAGCAAGGACATAACACTGTTTCTCTCATCTTTCTGCTGTTTTCTATCTCTTTTAACAAGAGCATTAAAGCAGATGCTGTCAAGAATTTTAATAAAACAAACTGTGTTTCTGACCGTCTTTATCCATTTCTTCTTGTCTTTATAGGCTAGAAACATATTAGAGGGCCTAAGTGAGGAAAATTACTCTTCTCTCCCTCTCCCTCCTTCCTTTCCCTGTCTTTCAGTTGCTCCCCTATACGCTGTGGAGTTTTTCCTTTGCAGCAAACCCAAAACACCACCCCAAAAGCCCCATGGCAACCGGGATACTTACCCACACTGGCTGCCAGTCAGTCACCTTTGCAGCCTCCTGCGCTGAGCTCCAAAGGGGTCCGGGCCAGTGGCAGTGCCCGTCCCCAAGCCCTTTAGGATGCAGCTGAGAGGGCGAGGAGGAGTGGTGGCAGCCGGGCCGCAGAGCCCAGCTGCAAGCAAGGTGCTGCGGCTGGATCGTGTCCTTAGCGTGGGCAGAGCCCTGCAGCACTGCTGGCCTGAAAACAAGTGGACTAAATCCCAGCACCAGCCTCAGGGGCAATAGCGTAGAGGGTTTGTAGCACTGAGTCACCGAGGACAGAAGAAGGAAACAAACCAGGAAATATGCCAATAACATGCAACCTGATTAAATATTGCACAGCTGCTGCCAGCAGAACAGGAGAGATCATCTGTCTCCTGTCCTCAAACAGAGCATGGAGTCATGTACAAGTGGAAGAGTTACTCCTTTCTGTGTCAGCAGCTCACAGTTCTGTCCTTTTCCTTCTTCTGGTGACTCAAGGCAGGTCCTTTCCAGTTCCTCTTTGGACCTTGCAAACCTGTCTTCAGAGACTTTGTGAGAGAAGGACTCTACACCGTGGTGAGGAGGGAGTAAAATGCAGAGCAGGTCAGGCTACAAAGCACCTGCTGGATGGGGAGAGCTAGGATGAGATCATTTTAAGACTGGTGTTTCTCCTACTGTGCCCTTCCCACAATTTCCGAAGCTGACCAATTGCCTAGGAAAGAATCCTAGAAAATGTCAGCATCCCACTATGCCAAAAAGCTCATGTGGGCAAGTGTGGGTACAGATGTGATGGCAACCACAGGCTAGGGTCTGGCAGAGAGACCCTCACTTCAGGCTGGCAGTGAGATCTTTGTAAAACATTTTCTATTGAAAACAAACAAACGAACAAACACCATCATCAAAGAAGAAGCTTTGTAAGGCAAATTACTGAAAATGGAGTGGGCTGTTAAGAGTCTTCGAGTATCCCTTTGACTACGATGGGACGATTAATTTTACACTCCCTGAACAAAGCGGTGAAAACCCCTTTTGTCCTCAACACCCAAAGCAGAAGCAAGTGCTAGGGGGCTGCAGGTGCCCTGGGCGGGGAGGCCGGCCCCAGGCCTGCAGCTGCTCGGGGCAGACGAGTTGGAGCCGAGAGCTCGAAGGGATGGCTGAGCTCCAGCTTTCCCTCTCTCACTCAGCCTAAAGATCCCAAAGCTTTTCAAACTGATATATCCAAATTCCCAGCTTTGTTTTTTGTGTAAAAACATCTTGCTAGCACTTTACTCCGTGCAGAGCTGGTCTGTTCAGCAGCCTCCTAGCATTAAGATGGGGTCTTCAACAGCTCCGGTGCTTTGCCTCACACCAGTTGCATGTGGTTGTTCTCTCAACAAGATGGAGAACTGTAAGTGCTAAGGCCTGATCTATTGTGCTAGGGGTTAATTTGTTTTCTATGGTTAAGCTATTTGAAGTTACCTGGTTCTCTCTTTAATGGTGCGGCGTTTTTTCCTTGTGTGTTCTACATTTGTAGAAAGACTTTGCGTAAATAAGAGACTTGCAAAAGCCTGTTAATTTATGAGTGGAAATAAGGCCGCCTATGTACTGGTGTGTTCACACAAAGCAGTTTTTTGGTGTCCCAGTGATGATAACTGCCAGCACAGGCAACTGGAGTTGAAAAACTGTGTCAGAAGTTACTTGTGCCTTTGGTTTTAAAAGAGATTGCTTCATACCTGGAACACCAGGCTATCAATGTGCCTGCGTACCTAGTTATAACCCACACGGAGTGCAGCCTCTGGGAAGAAGGAATCAGGGGTTTTGACATTTTCTCCTCTGGGGCTCCCCCTCTGTAAGCACGCAGGCCGCAAGCCTGGTCTCTGTGGCAGGCAGGGGCCTGGCTGCAGCCCGGAGCCGGGGCGCGGGGCAGAGTTGGGGTGGGGCTGGGGTCCCAGTCACTGAGCGAGCCCAGTGCCAGGGCTGCAAGCAGCATCTGACTGAGCTCCGGGCAGGGGCTGGTGGGAGGCAACATGAGGCAGTCCTTGGCAATTAGCTCAGTCACAATTTTAAACTAAAGGAATATTGGCTTGTAGAAGCACGCAGCTAACACAGCTTCTGAGGTGGGAAAGAAATCTTTGAATGTCATTTTGAAGAGCTGATATATTTCTATGTACTCACAAGACAGAGACAAACATCCTTCTAATGAAAATTTTCTGTTCAAATACAAATAGTGTTTCATGCCCACATAATGCAAACACACAACTTTGTGTTTCAAGTCCCCTTGGGGATGCTGGCACCTTGTTTTGTGATGGAAATATTTGCTTCAACAGCAAGAAATTAATTTTAGGGTAGCTTATTATGCACCACAAACCTTTCTAATTCTGATCATAAAGCTGGAAGAAAAGGAAAAGAGACGTCTCTTCTTTGATTTAAAGCACTTAAGTTGTTATATGTTATTTATAATTTTATCCTCGGCATAGAAGGTAACACTCCTAATACATGGCAATCAGTACCTCACCAGAATTTGAAAACTATAGCTGCATATATTGGTGTATTTTATTTTTCTTTTTTACACAATAAAATTTGATATACTATAGTTGCTAACTTCGTATAGGTACTGATATGGGACTTTTTAGTGTCATAAAACCTCTGAAGCAGAGACTCATGGAACGTGAAACACTGACATAGTGCCTCTGGAGCACCAAAGCAAAAGCTGGCTGATGAAGATGGGTTATTTGTGGTGGTGTGATGCTCAGAATTACAAACACTGCAGGATTTAGTTGCACACATGCGCACACACACTCAAACACCAACTCAATGAAATTGCAGAACTTTCCAAATACTGGCTGTGGAAGTGGTAGTCTGGCAATTCCCCTCTCTTTGGAGAGGGGAGAGAATGAAAAGGGATAGAGGAAGTGCTACTTCAGAAAGGTAAATAGTCTGATTTTTAACTCATAATATTTACCTGAAAATGGCTACAATGTTGACAAAAGGACAACTAACTTATTTAAATACGTTGCAGAGTGTTTGCCTCTTGTTTAATCATTCAGATGCATAAGTGCTGCAGGAAATTGTTCGCATTCAGCATTATTGTGCACAGGCTTCTGGAGGAGACCCTTCAGACATGCAACAACTGTCGGAATCAAGATGTTCACCCAAAAAGCACCATGGGAGTATACAATTTACCATAAAGCGCTAGTCAAGCAGTTGCTTGCTTCTGGAACTGTGGACTTCCAAAACTTTTTATGAAGTATCACATTTCTTTTAAGGCTGTGTCATACACTGTAAATAAATGACAACCCCAAACTAAAACTCTTGCAAATCTTTGAGTGCAAAATGAAAGTTCAGTATATGCTGTAACCTTGATTTTTTTTTTTTTATCATTAAAATGAGCAACAGGAAAAAATTTCTTAAAAAGATTTGCTTAAATTTTCTTAAGATTTATGTTTATTGCTTTTACACATTCAGCCAGTAAAAATCAGATTGGTCTCTCGTTACCCACCTCATTTTTAATATGCTGTACAAAGTCAGATGAAAGTGCCAAAATTAGCACTGTCATCCTCTGTGTTGACTGTTTTTACTGCAGTACAAAGCTGTGATATTCTCAAAAAATATACCTGTAGTGTCTGTTACTAGCACAGTCTCCTGCTCTGACTCAGACCTCACATGCATACAAATTCATTATATATATTTTTCTCTTCCAAGAATGTATACATTTAGAGCATCAGCTGTTTAGAGATACATAACATAAATAAAGCAGTGAATTTTCTTCATCCTCTACCCCTTATGCTAATGAAAATTACTGATTTTTTTTTTAAAGAAAAAACAGAAAAGGCAGTTCCCCCAGCATTATTCACATTGCAGTAGACAGCACAATTCTGTACTTACAGATCTTAACAGTGAAATGTCTCAGGATCTTTACAATTTTCTGCAGAACTGTTTCAAGCTCTCAGCAAGGCACAGTGTTCATCGAGGCAGAACGGAGCCGTATGGAAGGTCTATGCAGCTGGGAGATAATGGAACTATTTTCCCAGCTGGGACTACAAGCCTTTTATCCACTGAGCATTGCGTGTCTCTTCACTGGTATTAACCGTGAAATACACTGCTTTCCCGCTGCACTCGTGCTAGGACCCACACAATTAGTGCTTGAAGCAGATAAACAGCTACTACAGTTTATGTATATTCCTATCTGGAAATCTTGAACATACAAAAATTAGCTCTGCACTGATCATTCTTCAAGCAAGCTGAGAGAGTGAAAGCACAGCTGTCATACTACTAGCATAAAAGATTAAATGTGCTCTTGCTATTCTTCTCCTACAAATATCAGCTCCTGTCAGGTAATCAGAAAACCTCTATTCTTGAAAACTGGGTCACTGCTCAGTATTGGGTTTAGAATAGGAATGGAAATAATTTTGTTTAGTCCTGGGTCCCACAATTGCTTCCTGAAGCCCATAGGATGTGAGCTGACAGTCACTATATCCCAGCACCAACTGTCCTCCTGAAACATTTAACTACACCTCCATATTTTGCATATTCAGACAAAAAAAAAAAAAAAGACTTGCTTGTTTGAAGTAGCACAGACATAAATCCTGATTACACACAAACTTCAAACCTTCTTAGATTTCCATTTTTCCTCTTGAGACTGCTTCAGCAGAGATCAAATGCAAAGCTCAGACAGGGGAATGCCTTTCTGTTAGTAAGCAAAAGTTATTTGTATTCACAGGGGATGGAAGTGGAAAGAGCAGTTTTCGGAATGTTTCTGCCAAGAAAAGTGCAATTGTGTCACAGGCGTTGCTTCACCACATTTTAATGTAATCTTGGTGTAAATCCATTAGTTTGTAATGGGATTAATTGCATGCCTGTCTGAGCAACAGCAAGAGGAGAGGAAATGGAAGTCAGGTGGCAAAAGCACGCAGCAGCACACAGATGTCTTGAGTAGGAGGAGCATGCCTCTTTGTTACTTAGTTTGATTCACCCCACCTATAAACCAGGTGCTCTCCTCTCTGCCACTATGCCGATCATTTTCAGTCTGCAGAGGAGGAGGGTTCTTTAGACCTGATTCAAGAGGTCTGGGTCCAACCCAACCTCTGTGGACTTCCCCTATGACCTAGGAAGTCCCTCAGCTGTCCTGGTCTTCTCTTTGTTTGTGAGGTGGGGGCAGCAGGACTACAGGAACTCATGGGATGTGTGTACAAGTGCCAGGCACCCTACACCAGTTCTGTGGGGACATTAAGGTGAGCGTTCCCCTCCTGATTCAGTGCTCACATAGCCATCCTCCTGATTAACTTAAACGATTTTACACTTCCGTCGTGTGAGCATCTCAAATGAGCTTTACTGACAATTAATTAAGCCTTGCAGAACCTTCCAAGGTAGATAGACATTATAATTAGCAGTCCTATTTTTAATTAGGAATAAAATTTGAAATGGAATTTTAGGTGTTTCCTCATCAAATTTTTCTTTTAAATAATGGGAATGCATTTTCTAAGTTGTATCAAGAGTAAATAGACAAGAAGTTAGTTATAACTGATTAACCCAAGCTTGTTGTTGCCAATTTAAAAGTTTATTAACAACCTAATCTTTTCTGTGTATTAAATAACATATATTTTGCTTATGTATTGATTGTTTAATAAGACTGGGAACAGGACTTCTCAGTAGGTGGGGAAACTAATTTTGTTAAAACTTTGCCGTTTCTGACTGGCAATGGAAACAAATATGTTAGAAATGTCTCTTCTAAAGGTAGATTATTCATTTCAAGATCTAATATTTTCATTCAGGAAAGACTAACACTTATATATGTCTGAACTTTGATCTTCTGAACCACTGAATTGTGTTGTTATTAAAACTTGAAGTTCTGATTTAGATTTTCTGAAATATATTATCCTCTATTAAAGATATACCTATATCTTTTAGAAATGACACAAAAGTAATGATAAAATTGAATATCAAAACAGGCTGTTCCTAAAGGTCAAGTAGAACATTTAAATGTTACCAAAATGTTGCATTTTTGCCCAGTTTTCTTTCAAAACAAAATTTCATTGACATTTCTTTGCCAAATGTTTCACTTTTGAAGAATTGCTATATTCTGGTAGAAAAAGCTGTCCAACAGTGTTTTTTTTTTTTTTTTTAAATGCAGATCAAAAAGCCCTACTTAATATACATAACATTATGTGTTTCCAGCAGTCAGAAGCCACTGAAACAAATCCGTTCAACCATCAAACCTTCTTGCTACTTCTGTTGGGGTTTTGATGGTGTCAGAGCATGGGCAATTGCCATGCTCTGGGGAGGGGCTCAAGCAATCTCAGCAGTCTCAGATGGGGCTCCAGTCACCCCAAAAGTTGGCATTGGCTAATATGGAGCTAAAGTTTTCAGAGCTCAATATGAACTGCTCAAAGTCCTTGTGTACCTTTCAGGACACAGTTATAAGCTAAAAATAACTGAGAGATAGGATCTGGTCTATAAACCAGACGGCAGATAGAATCTGGAGCATAAGCTGGAAGACAGAAGTGAATTAGCAGGAGTTGGACCAAGGTGTCTCTTGCAAAAACTCTGCTGAGAAATGGCCTGGGAGACACTTTCTCCTCTGTTTTCTCTGTAAAAATTGGAGATGCCTTCAGATGATACATGCTTTTTTTTGTAAGAGCTGTCACTATGCCTTCAAAAGGAGATAGAGCTTTCCAGCTTACTGCTGACTTCTTGTGGCTGTGTCAGTTTTTCTATCTCTCCTTTAGACAGAGTAGATAAATCCGAGATGTCTTTAGCAACATTTTAAAGTGAATTAGATCAAGGACTAATATGATCTAGATTCTTTCTGCTGTGCTCAAACAGCAACTTGTCCTTGAGCTAGTCCCTACGATCACAGAGGCAAAATTTAAGGACTAAGATGAAACTCTTTTGAACAAAGAAATGTGATTGCATCCCATGAGGTGCTTTACTCAGGCAGTGCCATCTACTACTTTGAAACTCATCTATTAAGCAACCTAAATGGCTGTTTGGCATTTACGCTGTGCAGTGGATTTTGGTTGCTGTAAAATCTTTGATCATCTTTATGAATCCATAGACACTGCTCAAGTAAGATTGAGAGTGAGTTCTGCAGGGCTTCTCCAGTAATCACCGCAGAGGCAAAACTCCTGGGCCTGAGTCACTAACTATAAAGGTTTGCATACAATTACTGGCTCTACTACAGGCATCCTTTGTGGTGTTGGAGGAAGTTCCTACCTAAAGCTACTGTTCATTCTTTTTATAAGACTTCACAGCATTTGTGTACTACCGATGGTTAATTATTTTAAAATCATTGGTTTAGTATTCCTTCGGTCCTGTTAGATGTACTATGAAATAGCAACACACAGTAATTGCAGACTAAGGGCTGGATGAATGCACCTTTGCACCTATTTATTTGTTTTTAATACAGAAATAGGCTATGTAACTTCAGATTCCTGCAGTTATTTGACCTTTGTCCTGTGATATTTCTGAAAACCTTTTCTGAGATGGACAGTGGAAAACTTGGACAATGGAAACCTCAGAGCTAAAATTTGTAGTAGTTCATTGGGATTATAGTAAAAGTTGAAGTGCACTGTGAGGTTAATGGAGATACTGGACAAGCTGGACAGTTGAACAGTACGCAGTACAGACATGGGTACGCAGTCTGATCTTGTATACAGGAGGCCTTGAAATCACACAAAATCCTGGTTTATCATACCCTGAGTTCCCCCAAACTTGTATTCCTGGAGCTGTGCTGGTTACCTCCAGCAGAGAGACAGCTGTTGGTAGAACAGTTAAACAAAACCAAAACTGACAACACAAATTTTAGACTACTTTAGAGCAGGAGACTACCATGGAAGATGATAGTCACTCCAGCAATTAATTTTGCAAGTGACTAGAGAACAGTAATTAAAGTCAGTGCATTACTGGTAAGTCGTGATTTAATTTAGCCACTAAATGAGATTAGTAGTTTTACAGTGCGTTGCTATTTATTCAGTGAAACACATCTTTAGATGTCTGAGCATGAACAATTCAAATACCTAGATTGAAGAGAAGTCCCCCATCAAAAAAAAAAAAAAAAGACACAGTCTTGGTGGCATTGATTTGTATCATGTGAACTTCTGCATGTCTTACATATGGAAAAATGGTCTTTTGATTGAAGTTATGTTGCAAAGCCTCTTCTCAAGAAATCTTGACTATAGAAACAAAAGTTGGGGTAAGATACGGCTAACAACATGAGTTTGTGCTGCATTTACCCCTTAGAAAGCAGAGCACCTGCCCTCTCACCTTTTATACTGCTGTGTTTGTGTTTCACGGTGCCTTAGCCGCTTCGCTGATGTATGCACCAGTAACCTAACCAGCACTGGAGACCTCTCAGAGCTTTGTAACTCAATCATTTCCATGGCTAAATCATTAGAAGGGTCCTTGCAGTGGTCGATACGAACTAGCACTCTCCCGAGCAACTTGAAGCACGCTTCGGAGGTCAGCATGGACTGGAGGCCATTCCTGGGAGGCAATGTGGAGGTGGGCGTCCCCCCTGTTGTGGGGAGTAGGAGAATTAACGGTGTGGGTGTGAAATGGTCTGTTCCAGCTGCCTCCTGGTGCCAGGGAGCTACCCGGGAGTGATTTAATTACTAACGTACATGTGGCCATATGGAGATATTTCAGAAGTCTTCTGGGAAGAGGAAAGGAATTTGCTCTAGAAGTGATATTCAC